>SKCR01026712.1:0-417078 GCA_019454045.1 Zanthoxylum bungeanum
TTATTGCATATCTCATTACCTTTATCATTATTCTGCCCGGATATAATGACGTAATCAGAATATTGATTTAGTGGGAGTAAAATTTCATTCAGAAAATTGATTTGCGAAAAAAATGATATATGGACAAATCAAAATTATCCCATTAACAAATTAAAATTTTTCATTAATTTAAATGACACATTTAATAAATTTTTGAATTAAATGGAGATATTTAGTGGCTCTGCTCATCAAATGATTATTGTTAACTAGAGTTCCACAAACAAGATGATGTGAAAGAATTTATAGAATTGGAGCACCATCTCCACTACCTATTTCCTATGAATCTATTACACATAACCTGCAGGTGATCCTTTTTTCTTTTTTTTTTTTTTTTTTTTTTAAAAAAAATTTTATTTTCCTTTTCCCCACGTTGTAACGTGTGTGTACATATATTGATATCGATAAGAGTTGTATGGCACTTGCTTTGAAAATTTGGTGGGAATGGATGGGGATGGGGTTTGGTTGGTAGAGATTTGTTTTTTCATTTTTATTTTGATTATGCATTTAATTTTATACTTTAATTCTACTTTCTAGATAGATTGAATGGTGTTGTGGGGGGCTAATTAAGGGCTTAATTTGGCAAGAATCTCTCCATTAGGTTGGTCAAACATTTACACTCAACTTTAATTTCAATCTAGTAGGATTGAAATGGAATAAGAGTTGAAGATTTATAATTCATACTTTTAAAATATTAGATAAACGTATGTGTCGAAAGAAAGAGACTGGAAAAATAAAAATTGAGATGTGTCGTATCATCAACAAGTCATGAGGAGTTTATCCCATATTGATTACGGTCGATAGATGAGGTCAATTATATAAATATTTTATTGTAACTGTGCTTTATTCGAAATAATTGTTTCATAAAATTCAATAAAATTTATGTATTTTTTTATGATTTTTATCCATATCAATTTTTTAAAATTTTCTTAATCTCACTCGACATTGACAATAATATTTTCCAGGACACTTAGATATCTTAATTGAAATGTGTTAATTATTGAACCTTCCTGCACCGAAATGTACAATAATTAATAATAATAAAATTAATTAATAATGTGGGTAGGTCCCATATGTAAAATAATAATAATAATAATAATAATAATAATAATAATAAATTAATATTCACTATTTACACAGTGAATCTCGTATCTATAAATAAAAGTTTCATTTCATTATTTTCTTCCTTTCATTCTCAACCAAATCCTTTATATTCTAAGAGAGAAAAAATATTATTTCTTTTTAAGAGTTTGTGAGAGAGTTCTAATTCACATATTCTAAGAGAGTGTGAGATTGTTCACTTCTTGTGTTTAAAAAAAAGTTGTAAAATTCTTTTCACTAGAGTGAAATCCTTATACATTTGCCTGTGAATATTTCCCTCACATTGAGGGTTTTGTCTCATTGTTTTATTTTATTATTAATATTTATGATAGGCTAAGCCTACTAATTATTATTGTATTGTTATTGTTGGAGTTGGTGTTTGGAGCGTCAATCCGAATAATCTATAGTATATTATATTTTATTATTTATTAATAATATATATATATATATAATATATATATATATATATATATATATATATATATATATATATATTCATTTCAAACCTTATTAATTGTATTATCATTATGCATATTAGATTGATGTATAAATATGCTAAGAATGACATCGACCTTAGAATAGTCATGTAGTAATACTGGACACTAGGTGGTCCGATATTGTGATAAGTATTATTATTATAAACTATTATTAAATTATATATATATATTCATATTCGTTGGTTTTGGAATATGGTCGAATTCCTATAACCGAGAAGACTAGCATATGTCGTATATTGGAATTGGAGTTCCAATGGTTTAACTCGATGTACCATGAGCTTTGGAAGCTCATATAAACATGTTGGTATTGATTAGACCGAATACTGAATGACTCACATGTGATTCCTAATAGTTGGAAGTACACATCACCGTCAATAGGAATCTCCTCGAATCCAGTAGCATATGTGATCCTTTGACTATATGATAACATTGATTTTGTGTGAGATCCTACATACTTTGATGCCATGTATGTCAGAAACCTTTCATGGTCTGGCCTCTAGATGTTCGTTGGGTGTGGACCGATGCACTCAGTAATCAAGTGCAAGTCAAGATAGGATCCGTCGACTCGTATGTGTACTATAAAGGGTTTAGGTATCCATGTGAGTAAGCCACGATTCTTAAGACTTTGGTCAAGCCGATCACATAGGGTGGATCGCATCAGTTGTAAATAATCGTGGACATGTCGATATGAGATGTGCGCCTATGGAAACTTGACGGTGTATTCTATGTTTCCTAATCACAACTCGGATAGCCTACGATGGAAGGATTGTTAAAAATATGTGACGACCTCGACTTGTATAGTTCAGAAAGGTCGTTCGTGTTCTTCGCGAATTCGAAGGTGGCCGAATTGCGTACATATTAGCTAGGCTTATATAATGAACGTGTCTGAACTTAAAGAGTCTCAATATGAAGTGTACTCGTTGAGCACTTAGGTAGCCAATTATTTTTTATAAAAGATAATATTCGATATTATAATTATCAACTAAGATAGTCAAGTGTTATTGGATAACATTGATTATTTACTTTGACCTAATTGGAATAATTGGATTAATTCAATAATTAGACAAAGGCTTAATTGTAAAATCATAATTATCTCTACCATTTGAGGATATTATGGTAATTGTAAGTATGTAATAATAGGTGGTTTTGGCTTGATTTAATTGGATTAAATCAAAGTGGCAAACATTTAACTAATACATTTCCTAATCATTGGCTTGATTTAATTGGATTAAATCAAAATGGGAGACAATGGAGATTTGTCACACCTAATTATACATATTTAGATAAATTAGATCAAGCCCACCTAAAAATTGATTACAACTTTTATTAATTAAAAATTACCTAAGTTTTGCTATAAATAGCAAGGTTTAGAAAGTTTTAATTAAGCAAAATAAAAAGCTTGAGAAAGCTAAATACAAGTAATTCTTGGAGAAATTAGCCTAAGTTAAAGCAGTGTTTAAAGAAGCTTTGTGAGATCTCTATAATATTTCATCTAGGAGAAATCAAGATTGGATCTTGGAAGGAAGATTGCTAGCTGTGGAATCAAGATTGGATTTTGGAATCAAGCTTGCAAACATTAGAAGTTCTCCAACCATTTCAACAAATGAGAATGAGATTTGATCATTATATCAAGCTTACTAGGTAATGTTTGATCTTCTCCTAAGCTATGTTCTTCATTAATGAGTTTTCATTAGTGAGACATATAGTGATGAATTATGTATTGGATGCATGATTACATAGCTTAAAGTTGAAATAAGGCTAATGAATTGTGTTAGGATGCTTTGGAAGTATAAACACAATATGCTTGTAATTGGGTCAAAATTTTTATGTTAGACATAGACATAAAATTAGAGTTTGGAACTCTAGATTAAAGCTTAGAGCTATGGCTACCATTCTAGAATCACTTGACCACCTTTGGGTGATCTAGAATTGTTCATGAGTCATTTCATTATGGGATTCTATTTTGGGTTGTAATTTGATTCAAAGAAATGCATATATATATTTTTAGAATTTATATATGTTTATTTCATAACATGTGTTGTGGTTGGTTTTGAAATTAAAATTATTTTTGGGTGATTTTAAAACTGTTTTAATTTTTAAAATAAAAAATGAGGCAGGTTTGCTCTCGGCCAAATTGGCCGAGAGCAAGGCGCTACAGCACCACAAAGTGGCACTGCAGTGCCACTGCATGCTACACAGCAGTATGCAGTGCATGCTGCTAGGCAACATGCGTAGTATTCTGCGCAGGCAGCATGCCGCGTAAGTAGCATGCTACTTGCGCATGATTCCTTGGACCGGGTAGTTGCATCCTTGTCCGATTTTTATCCCGATTAATTTTTCCGGATCCAGATTTATTTCTGATTTTTCCTTAAACACTTGAAAAATAAAATATTATATTTTATTAAATTTTAAAATACACCCATGCTAGATATCCATGGGTTAGACCCACTTCCGCTGCGTGGGCACCGATTCGACCCTATGGGTTCCTCTATTACCCCAACAGTTATATGGTAAGCAAAGCCTCTTGAACTAACAAATATTCTCAATTTTCTTTACTTGCGTGCCACCTTCAACCCATGATCCCCTAATAGTGGTATATGCGCTTCAGGTTCGGGATTACTGTTCACAGAGACTACTCACGAGACTGTTCACATATACTGTATAGTATTATTCACATATACATTCTATTAACGTATATGATACTATTCACATATATGATACTGTTTATATATACGGTACTATTCATGATGAAATAGTAAAAGCTAGTTCAAGTGAGAAGCTGATCATCATCAGAAACATGACAGGAAAGTTCGAAATTGAGAAGTTCAACGAGAGTAATTTTTCCGTATGCAAAGATAAAATAAAAGTAATCTTGAGAAAAGATAACTACTTTGCAGCAATTGATGAGAGATCATATGGAATGACTGATGAAAAATGGAAGGATATGGATGACAACGCTATGTCCAACTTGTTGGGATTTTGGGCAAAGGGCGCATCGGAAGCGCGGTTCGGGCGAAATCGTAATTTAAAACTTTTTTTCAAAATTACCGAATAAAATTTCAATATCTAATATGAATAATTTATTCATATTTCACCTAAACCAATTTATTCGATATCAAATAGCGACATAAATATAAATGAAACGTCGCGAAACTTTTACGCAAAATGACGTAAAATGCGTTTTTGACCGAACCGAATACCCAACACTTATGTGGACTGCCCATGTCAGCCCCAATAGTGTTAGGGCAGTTCATGGGCTGCCCGAATAGTGAAAAATTCACTGTTTGGGCAGCCGTCACCCGGTTGACTCAAAAGTCACCCGGTAACACCGTTTTCGCTTATTTCAACTCGGAAATAATTTCCGGCAATTATTCCAACACCCAAAACATTCACAAAATAAATTTTTCATCAAAAAAAATCAGTAAGCTTCCAGATCTGATCCAGAAACTGTTTTTGCCAAATTTCATGCTTTAAATCCAATTTTCAAGATTAAACCAATTAATCCACAACACCAATCAGAGTCACCACACATGAAGCACCCAAGAACAATTCTAGGTGTTACAAGAGTGGTCATAATACTCTAGAATGACAATATGTCATCAAATGAATAAATTGGACAATAATTACACTAATTCCATCCAAAACTACTTCACACATGCATCAACACTTCCAATTCATCATCCACAACCAAAAGCCCCAATTTTTCAGAATTAAAGGAAACCTAGAACCTTTATAGATCATCAAGAAACAAGAAACTAAATTTCCAAGCTTAGGGTTAAAGTAGATTACCTTTAATCTCTTGAATTTGCTAAGCTTTTCTTGAATTCTCCTTTATTTTTCTTCATGGTTTGATCAAACAAACCCTAGGGCATTTTCTTTGTGAGGTTTCAGCTATGGTGATGGATTAGATGAAGAAGAAAATTTTCCCTCTTTTAAATACATGAAACCGACTTTGGAGGGGTAGTTTTGGCATTTCCAAAAAATTAAATCAATTAATTTAAAGTATACTTTACATTAAAAAATCATATTTGGACGTGTAAAGATTAATCAAAACATGCCATGTGAACCAATAATAATTGGACAAATTTCATAACTTTTATGAAAAAAAGTTTATTAATTAATCATTTAAATATTTAACAATTAAATATCCAAATAATCAATTAATATAATTATTATTAGATATGTATTTTTATTTACAATAAATAATAAATACATATATTTATGGCATGTGTCAAAATCTCATTTGATGAATAATTAATGTGTATCTAATCGTATTATGTAGCAAATACAAATACACAATAATTACGATTGGCTAAAATCCCCTAATGCAAGTGTTATCGTTTAACCGATTAAATGATTCGAATTAACTCACTTAATCCGATGAAGTATTATGAATAATCTGTATTATTCATATCGCGTTGCCCAAGTGCTCAACGAGTACACTTCATATTGTAGGACTTTCTAAGTTTAGGTTTATCCGTCACGAAATCCAATTTCGTGTCCATAATCCACCCACTCATGGATTATGACGACCACGAATAATCTCGATAAACTATGCAAGTCAAGGTCATTGCATACGTATAATCCCTCTGTCATAGACTATCCATATTATACCTGTAGTATAGATAAAAACGTCAAACCCTTTCGATATAATATAGTCGACTTTTAATTTACAATCTCTAAATAACACTCGGAACTGATTTACGAAGTTATACCATGGCCATAGATTTACTAGATCGTAAACACATGTAGGATACCTATGCCCTGTACACAGGACTGACGGATCCTATCTTGATACGCACTGGATATCATGAGCATCAGTCCACACCCAACGAACAGACGGAGGTCTGATCTAAATAGATCAGTGACATGAATGCCATTAAAGTGTGGAGGATAACTCATATATCCCACTGTGGTATCTCAAGTCGAAGGACCACTATGCTCGCTCAACTCGAGAAGATTCCTATTGACGTTGGTGTACCATCTATTAGGAAATCTTCAGTGAGTGGTTCAGTGTTTATCAAATAAACACCTACATGTCTATACGAGTCTCCCGAGACTCATGGTTCATTGGGATAAACCATCGGACCAAGTCACGATATACGACATGTACTGGTCTCAGCGGATTTTACTAACCGACCCGTGTTAGTAAATCTTGACCAGAAATTTCATTTAAGGATATACATCTTATAGTGCGCTTTCCAATGTCAATTACAAACTACGTTGTAACTGCGCACTATATTGTAAATCCTATGGTCTTTGTCTAATATACACGTATCACTAAATCAGATTTAGTTTCGATCTAATCATAATCATATATCTAATTGTAATTAGATCGAATAAGTGTATAAATGATTAGGGGTGCTACCATTAAATTATTAATATTATGGAAAATAGAATTTCTCGTATTCATAAATCAGACATAAATACGATCCGGATTGGCACTCCTAGCACCAACCCTAACAATTTCTCCCACTTTCTCTAGTGTCAATCCACAATATCCTATACACATCTCAATGTATATCACATGCTCATGGCCCTCAAGAGATCACCTAGCACTTAAGAGGTAGGCAACAACAAGTAAGCCCGCTTTAATAAATTGAGTCCGTCCAACAAACTCAATCGTTTTCCTTAACCATCATCATTCATATTTTGTAGAATCCAAATTCCACATCAATATGACTCAGACGTTATATCAGTATTGTGCTATAGCTACTGAGTTGTCTATGTATTTAGAGATCAAATCGAAATACTATGAGACAACCGCAAACACTACACTAATACGAAAACTTCTAATCTATAGTGTCACTATGCAACTTCATAAGTCAATACTTCATAAGTTGCAACTGATTCCACTATTACAGTAGAATCAACTGTGACACTCCCACTGCATCTTTTCTGACTTTATATGACATAGACCATCTAATGTCATAATTAGAATAAAAAATAATCTGACCTTATGGTTGCAGACTAAATTCTCCATGAATAAGAGACTCGTTCTTAATATCTCAAAGATCACAAAGAACATGTTTCAAGATCCATCATATGGTTTGTAGCATATCAAAATAACTCGTAACAATTATGATTAAATTGATATCTTTAATCGCACATAATGTAGTATTCATTACGCCATCATCATATGAGGCATCAGATTGACCATATATTCTAATCAATCTCTCTTTCGACAAAGGAATCATCCTTTACGAAAGATGAATGCTATATATATATATATATATATATATATATATATATATATATATATATATATAAGACACGTTAACTGTCAAACAGTTATACTAACTGTCATACAAATAATCTTACTGTGTCCTTTATTAGATCATATCTAATACGCTACTAATGGGAGTATCTCACAAGTCTCTTATTTTTATATCATATATAAAACTTTATATCAAATATAACAGAGACTACTCCCACTGTTTTCACGGAGAAAAAAAGACTTAGGATATATATAATGCTAGAAAGAAATTTGTACGCTCCCACTGACCCTACTATCACATATGTATTCTATGTGTTTTGATAGAATCAGACAATCTGACTGTATCAAAATTAGGGAACATAGATTTTCGGAAAGCTTACCTGAGTCTGCAATAGGCTCTATAAGCGAGTATATCAAACTAAGATCTCAGCAGAATACAAACTCTAGGGCCATTCTAGAATGAACTCTTCGAGCAAAGAAACCACAACGGATCTCTTATTCGAAGAAATCACTCAAGAACGCCACTTTGCATTCTTTAGCCAAAATACATAGTTTAATATCAACATTAACCAACAGATCTTTAATTGTTCAATTAGTGCGACTAGAGACAAGTTTTCTCAGAATCTACAATAGATCACGGAGTAAAACCTTTCTCAATGTCATACTGTAAAGGTCAAACCTTTAATAAGCTCACTTTGCTTTTACTGCGCAAACAATTTGCACACTTTATGAACTATTAATAACGAAAGCCTAATCAAGTTCAAAACTTGATCGTAATAAGCTACGAACAATCTTAGATCTATGGTTCAATGTTAACTTCCGAAATCGATATCAAATATCGCTCCCACTATAAGTTTTAGGATAATTTTCTTCAATAAGAAAATAGCAGAACCAATAAGTATCAAATACTTCACAAATGATTCTGACATCCTATTGAACTTATTTGTAAGTTGATTAAAGGTCTTTCATCTAATTAATTATGTAGTTCCATTTATAGTTTATCATTCTCACATTTGACTACAATAAGTCAAGTCTTTTCTACAATCATTAACATCCAATGTTAACCACCAAGTAACAAAACAATTTTATTACTCGGGATCATAGAAAAGATATTCTATCAAATAGAATACAATATTCCATTAAATAGAATAAATGATAAACCTTTCTCTCGTACCTCCGAGGCACAAGTACTTTCAATTATATAACTATTATACAAAAGAAAGTTTCAAATCTCAAACTTTTCAAGATTCGAATTTTCTACTATACATATCATATATGTAATGGTAGAAACTAATGGAACAATATTTAAAAGGACGAATAAGTGTTACTAGAGCATAACCTCAAAAGTATTGAAAACTAATTCGGTAACACTCAATATTATCGAATCAAATCATATAAGACTCAATTACTCCCACTGACCAATTCCATCAAGATGAAATCGTGGAAGTTTAATATTGAGTAGGAATCACATTCATTAAATAACTTTAGAACTAATTGCCTTAAAATCATATGTTTGATTATATCAAACATATTTTGAACAATTCAAAGATTCACGATGAATTTCAAAAATATAGTTTTCAACACTTCAAATAGAATATCTTTGAATCATTTAAAAATATTATATCCGCATTTCATCAGAAACATATTGAAAGTTCTTGAACAATTCAAGACGTTCAACATATTTTCTTTTAGAAACTTGTAACTAAGTCATGACAATTCATTAACTAAGTTACGGAGTAAAGAAAACTATCTACGACAATTACTAATTCATTAAACTACATACATCCAATGTATTAGTCTAATAAATCTTGTGGTCTAATGACGATCATTAGTTAAATGAGATTTAATCACATTTATGAATACAATATTCATTAAATGGATAAGGATATATGGTGTGAACTCATATCAGACCATCCTTTACCATACAGAATAAGCATCTAACGCTTATGTGATAAAATCTCATAAAGCATTGTTCTAAGTTATTTAGTTAACCGAATATTTTCTTAATGTTTATCTTTTCATTAATGACACTACTAGTCATATTAAAATATATAACAACTGTTTATGTAGAACAAGTAACTATCCAATAGTCACAAGTTCTTATATCAAATATCAAAACAGTTATTAAAAATTAAATAACTAGACGGGAGATCTAGTATCCAATACCTATAGTTGTCGTATTGTGAGAATCAATATTCTCTATAGACAACTATACACATCTCCTTTCTTAAGCTTTATAATTTACGTTCAATTATTCACAACAATTGCAAATGATTAATTAGCAAACTGTGTCAGACACGTGACTTCTAAAAGTCACTAAAAGTTAAGAAACGTCATTATAAGATAAACAAATACTAATGGGGTTTTCCTAATGTCAGATAAGAATCTCGAGACATGAACTAATTCAAGTCAATTCTTACTGCATAAGAAATTATTCTTACTAGAATAATATCCTAAAATAAATATCTATTTAGATTACCTAATCATGACTTAGAAACTAAGTCACTAACCATCTTGATTTACAAGGAAATCAGAACAACAGTTCCCGATGGTTTTAAACTAATCTAACAATATCTTAGTATACTGTCTTTCTAGAACTTATTCTAGAATTACGTAACCATAAATAAAGTCAGAAAACCTATTCAAGTAATAAGCATGCAGTGGATTAGAAGTATAATTCTATAAACAAGATAGAATAAAAGGAAAAACGAAGCAGAATTTTCCATAAAAATTACGCACTGCCTTAGTTATAGATTTTTAACCCAGCAGTGTCTCCCACTACTTTACGTAATACCGTAATCCCCAACGGAGAATGGGAATTCAATAATTAAATCAAATTCCATAGTGAGAGTAGGATCCCATGAATATATTTTGACTCACAGCTTTGGCACGATCTCGCCTACGTATATTCATTAGGTAGACAACCCATTGTCAATCACTCACCAGTGACTCCTGGTTTTGGTCCTGACCATTTCTCGTTATGACAGCTTTGGCACGTTCACAAGGAGGCGTATCAAGGCTTCACTTGTCAATGACAAACTCAAGCTACCGATGTAGTCCTGACAGCTTTGGCACGTTCATGATTTCCACTTTCACTTGAATTTGTCTAGTATCAATATACAACCGGCATGGATAAAATCCCATAACCTACACCCTCACAGCTTTGGCACGATCTCAGATGCAGTTATAGAAAGATACCCATAAACCGTACTGACAAGACGGACCAAGAAACATGTATCCAATACACGTCACTTTACAGCCTTATTTCTAAGCGGGGATTTTCCTCAGGAAACTATACTCTAAATCAAATGCAGAATTTTAATCTAAATCACTTTCTAAACAATTCAATTCTACCTATAGAAAACATAACTCAATTTAACCATTAAATTTCCGTCACATTTCCGTTAGCGTAGAACCGAAAAGTCAAGAAACATATATAGATTAACATGCATGTGCAAACATCAAAATTTGATTACATATCATATATTAAGCATGACTAATGTAATGGATGAAGCATTAGACCTGCTATGATACCATTTTTATTGGGGTTTTGGGAGAAGGGCGCGGCGGAAGCGCGGTTCGTGCGAAATCGTAATTTAAAACTTTTTCAAAATTACCGAATAAATTATTCAATATCTAATATGAATTATTTATTCATATTTCACCTAAACCTATTTATTCGATATCAAATAGCGACATAAATATAAAGGAAACATCGCAAAACTTTTACGAAAAATATTTTTCCGCAAAATGTATTTTTGACCGAACCGACTACCCAACACTTATGGGGACTACCCAGGTCAGCCCCAATAGTGTTATGGCAGTTCATGGGCTTCCCAAACAGTGAAAAATTCACTGTTTAGGCAGCCGTCACCCGGTTGACTCAAAAGTCACCCGGTAACGCCGTTTTTTGCCATTTTCGCTTATTTCAACTCGGAAACAATTTTCGGCAATTATTACAACACCCAAAACACATCCAAAACATTCACAAAATAATTTTTTCATCAAAAAAATCAGTAAGCTTCCAGATCTGATCCAGAAACCGTTTTTGCCAAATTTCATGCTTTAAATCCAATTTTCAAGATTAATCCAATTAATCCACAACACCAATCAAAAGTCACCACACTTGAAGCACCCAAGAATAATTATAGGTGTTACAAGAGTGGTCATAACACTCTAGAATGGCAACATGTCATCAAATGAACAAATTGGACAATAATTACACTAATTCCATCCAAAACTACTTCACACATGCATCAACACTTCCAATTCATCATCCACAACCAAAAGCCCCAATTTTTCAGAATTAAAGGAACCCTAGAACCTTATAGATAATCAAGAAACAAGAAACTAAATTTTCAAGCTTAGGGTTAAAGTAGATTACCTTTAATCTCTTGAATTTGCTAAGCTTTTCTTGAATTCTCCTTTATTTTTCTTCATGGTTTGATCAAACAAACCCTAAGGCATTTTCTTTGTGAGGTTTCGGCTATGGTGATGGATTAGATGAAGAATAAAAATTTTCCCTCTTTTAACTACATGAAACCGACTTTGGATGGGTAGTTTTGGAATTTCTAAAAAATTAAATCAATTAATTTAAAGTATACTTTACATTAACAAATCGTATTTGGAAATGTAAAGATTAATCAAAACATGCCATGTGAACCAATAATAATTGGACAAATTTCATAACTTTTATGAAAAAAAGTTTATTAATTGATCATTATATATTTAACAATTAAATATCCAAATAATCAATTAATATAATTATTTTTATATATGTATTTTTATTTACAATAAATAAAAAATACATATATTTATGGCATGTGTCAAAATCTCATTTGACGAATAATTAATGTGTATCTAATCGTATTATGTATCAAATACAAATACATAATAATTATGATTGGCTAAAATACCCTAATGCATGTGTTATCGTTTAACGGATTAAACGATTTGAATTAACTCACTTAATCTGATGAAGTATTATGAATAATCTGTATTATTCGTATCGCGTTGCCCAAGTGCTCAACGAGTACACTTCATATTGTAGGACTTTCTAAGTTTAGGTTTATCCGTCATGAAATCTAATTTCGTGTCCATAATCCACCCACTCATGGATTATGACGACCACAGATAATCTCGATAAACTATGCAAGTCGAGGTCATTGCATACGTATAATCCCTCTATCACAGGCTATCCATATTATACCTGGGGTATAGATAAAAACGTCAAACCCTTTCGGTATAATATAGTCGACTCTCAATTTACGATCTCTAAATAACACTCGGAACTGATTTCTGAAGTTATACCACGGCCATGGATTTACGAGATCGTAAACACGTGTAGGATGTCTATGCCCTGTACACAGGACTGACAGATCATATCTTGATACGCACTGGATATCATGAGCATCAATCCACACCCAACGAACAGGCGGAGGTCTGATCTTAATAGATCAGTGACATGAATGCCATTAAAGTGTGGAGGATAACTCATATACCCCCTGTGGTATCTCAAGTCGAAGGACCACTATGCTCGCTCAAATAGAGAAGATTCCTATTGACGTTGGTGTACCATCTATTAGAAAATCTTCAGTGAGTCATTCAGTGTTTATCAAATAAACACCTACATGTCTATACGAGTCTCCCGAGACTCATGGTTCATTGGGATAAACCATCGGACCAAGTCACGATATACGACATGTACTGGTCTGAGTGGATTTTACTAACCGACCCGTGTTAGTAAATCTTGACCAGGAACTTTATTTTAGGATATACATCTTATAGTGCGCTTCCCAATGTCAATTACAAACTACGTTGTAACTGCGCATTATATTGTAAATCCTAGGGTCTTTGTCTAATATACACATCACTAAACCAAATTTAGTTTCGATCTAATCATAATCAGATATCTAATCATAATTAGATCGAATAAGTGTATAAAAGACAATGGTGCTACCATTAAATTAGTAATATTATGAAAAATAAAATTGCTCGTATTCATGAATCAGACATAAATACGATCCGGATTGGCACTCCGAGCACCAACCCTAACACAACTTGTATCTAGCCTTATCGGATTTTGTGTTATCCAGCGTTGCAGAGAAGAGGAATGCAAAAGAGATTTGAGATACACTTATCAAATTATACGAGGTCAAGTTACTACACAACAAGATCTTCTTGAAGATGAGACTTTACACTCTTTGAATAAGTGAGTCCACATCTATAACGGATCACATCAACAACTTGAATACACTATTTTCTCAACTCACTGTGTTGGATTATAGTGTATCTACACATGAACGTGCAAAGATTCTACTTCAAAGTCTACCTAATTCGTATGATCAACTTATTATCAACTTGACAAGTAACGTTGTCACTAATAATCTAGTTTTTGATGAAGTTGCAGGTGCTGCTATGGAAGATGAGTATAGGCGTAAAAAAAAAGACAGATCATCTGGTTCACAACAAGCATAAGCATTGTCGATGACAGGAGGGAGATCAACGAAACATGGCTCAAGTGGGAGTCAAAACCATGATAGATCGAAATAAAAAAGTAAGAAAAATATTAAATGTTACAATTGTGGCAAGAAAGATCACGTCAAGAAAATTTTTGGAATTTGAATAATGGTGCAGAAAAACTCATGTTGCAACAAAATCTTAGGGATGTCTTGCAAGTGCTTCTGAAGAAGGTGTCGTATTTTATAGTGAAGTAGCAATGATGTCCAATGATAATAGAAATTAGTTAAGTGATGCATGATTGGTTGATTCTGCAGCAATATAACACATGACCTCTAGGAGAGAATTATTCTGCCATTATGAAATTATCTATGGAGGATCGATTTTTCTAGGCAATGATCATACCTTGAAAATTACTGGGTTTGGAGCTATCAAAATAAAGATGTATGATGGTACTATCCACACTGTACAAAATATTTGACAAAATATCAGCAAACTTGTATATGCTATTGAGAGACTCAATTCAGGAAGCAACTGCATCGGTGGCATCACTGGATTCTAGATAGGAAGCTTCTATGTTATGGCATCAGAAACTATACCACATATTAGAACAGAGAATGTAGATTCTCGTCAATCAAAAGCTACTCCTAGACTTGAAAGTCTACCATTTTGTGAGCATTATGTTACAAGTAAGCAAAATAAATTAAAATTCAGCAAGTCGAATGCTTGGAGTAAAATCATTTTAGAATTAATTCACTCTGATGTTTGGGAAATACCAGTTCAATCTATGGGAAATAAAAATATTTTGTATCATTTATTGACGACTTTTCCAGAAAATATTGGGTATACCCGATCAAAAACAAGTCAGATGTGCTATCAATTTTCTGAAACTTCAAAGCACAAATTAAAGTAGAAATTGGAAAGAGAATCAAGTGTTTAATGACAGATAATAAAAGAGAATATTACAGAAAGGATTTTGATGCATATTGTCCGTAAGAAGACATCAAAAGTCAAACTATTATACCATACACTCCTCAACAAAATGGTGTGGCAAAAAGGATGAATAGAATGCAACTGTAAAGAGTAAGAGTTATGCTCAGAAAAACTAATCTGCCAAAGTGCTTTTAGTCAGAAACAGTTCATACAACATGTGATATTGTGAATTGATCTCCATCAACAATAAATAATTTAAAGACACCGATGGAGATATGTAATGGAAAGCCAGCTGATTACTCATCTCTTCACATTTTTGGTTGTCCTATATATGTGATGTATAACGCTCATGAAAGAACAAAGCTAGATCCAAAATCTAGAAAATATATTTTCTTGGGTTATGCTGGTGAAGTAAAAGGGTGTCGCTTGTGGGATCCCACTACCCACAAGATCATCATCAGTAGGGATGTGATATTTGCAGAAGATCAACTGCAGAAAGAAGGAAATGATATCACTTCAAAAGAAAGTACATAGACTATATCAATACTAGTGGAAAATAATTCAGAACAAGAAAATTCAGATTTTTCTAAAGAAGCACCAGAACATGAGGTACCAGAACTAATTGAGTTTGAAGCTTATGATGTTCATTTATCAACTCGATAGAGAAGACCTCCAGGTTGGCACTCAGAGTATATTATGAAGAGTAACATTGTATATTATATTTTAACAGAAAATGAAGAGCCATCAACTTTCCATGAAGCTACAAATGACGTAAATGCATCTTTGTGGATGACAGCAATACAAAACAAAATAGAATCTTTGCATAGAAATAATAAATGGGATCTAATGTCATTACCACGTGGAAGAAAAGTCATTGGTAATAGTGTACAAGATCAAGCGAGATAGCAATGATCAAGTAGAGCAGTATCATACACGATTGGTGGTAAAAGGATATGCTCCGAAAGAATGGATTAATTTCAACGATATATTTTTTCCGGTGGTTCGACTTATAACGATCGGAGTAGTTCTGGCTATGTGTACTACTTTTGACCTATATCTGGAACAATTTGATATAAAAAATGTAATTCTTCATGGAGAACTTGAAGAATAAATTTATATGATTCAACCAGAAGATTTTGTTGAAATATGCAAGGAGAACTTGGTTTGCAAGTTGAACAAATCTATGTATGGTCTCAAACAGGAACCAAGATATTGGTATAAGAGATTTGATTCCTTCATTATTTTATTTGGATACAATAGACTCAGTTCAGACCATTGTACATATTACAAGAGGCTTGGAATTAATGACTTTATTATTTTCTTGTTTTATGTAGACGAAATATTGGTAGTAGACCCTAACAAAGATCGAGTCTAAGAATTAAAAGCACATTTAGCTTGGGAGTTTGATATGAAGGATCTGAGACCATCAAATAAGATTATGGGGACACAAATACACCGAGACAAAAATAATAGGAATATTTGGCTTTCTCAGAGAAATTACTTGAAGAAAATCTTATGGCAGTTCGATATGAAAGATTGTAAGTCAATTTCTACCCACACTTCCTGTTAATTTTAAGTTATCATTTATTATGTGTCATAGAAATGAAGCTGAGAGGAAAGATGTGCCTCAAGTACTATATGTATCAGTAGTGGGAAGCTTAATGTACGACATGATTTGTACAAGACCAAACATTGCACAAGAAGTGGGAGTTGTTAGTCATTTTATGGCGAATCCTGGTAGAGAGCATTGAAATGATGTTAAGAGAATCTTTAAATATATCAAAAGAACCTTAGATGCTGCATTATGTTATGGAGGATCAGATAAATTACCATGGGCTACGTGGATTCAGAGTTTGCAGGAGATCTAGACAAAAGAAAATCCACTACAGTGTTTATACTTGCTGGGGGAATAGTGAGCTAGGTATTCAAGTTACAGAATATTGTGGCTTTGTCTACAATAGAAGCCGAATACATTACAGTTACACAAGCCTGCAAGGAAGCTATTTGGTTTCAAAGGTTATTGGAGGAGCTCAGGCACAAACAAGATTTCATTGTTTTGTGACAGTCAGAGTGTTTTGTATATTGCAAAGAATCCAGCATTTCATTCAAAAACAAGCATATAAGGGTATAATACCACTTTGTTCGTGAAGTAGTGAAAGAAGACAGTGTGGACTTATTGAAGGTACACACCAATGAGAACCTTGTATGGTGTAGATACAGATAAGTTTGTATGGTGTAAATCCTCTTATACCTTAGTAGAAACGTAAGCAGCTTGAAGACGACAAAGTAGAACGGATGGTGTGGAACCTGATTTTTTTTCAATCAAGTTTTCAAGTGGGAGAATTGTTAATTATTGAACATTTCGACACCGAAAGGTACAATAATTAATAAAAAATAAATTAATAATGTGGGTAGGTCCCACATGTAAAAAAGAAAAAAAAATTAATATGCACTATTTACATAGTGAATCTCGTAAATATAAAGGCTTCATTTCATTATTTTCTTCATTCCATTCTCAACCAAATCATATGTATTCTAAGAGAGAAAAATATAATTTTTTCTTAAGAGTTTGTGAGAGAGTCGTAATTCTCATATTCTAAAAGAGTGTGAGATTGTTCACTCATTGTATTTAGAAAAAATTTATAAAATTATTTTCATTAGAATGAAATCCTTCTACATTTGTCCGTGGATGTTTCTCTCATATTCAAGATTTTACCACGTTAAATCTGTATCTCATTACTTTATTTTATTGTTAATATTTATGATAAGCTAAGCCTCCTAATTATTATTGTATTGTTATATGATAGTCAAAGCCTCATGAACTAATAATTATTCTCAATTTCACTTTATTTGAGTACCAACTTCAGCCCACGATCCCTTAACAAAATTTGTTATAATTTTTTCACATGTGGGAGTCTTCAACATTATAAAAGGACAAGGGAATTATCAAGGGTTTGGCACAGGGACATGTAACAGCTGATAGATATTCTTGCTATCAAATAGAAAGAAAGCAGTCTATGGCCAACTTAATCCACCACTAAACTTTTGTTCATTTAATCAATCAATCTCTCTTAATGTACCAGATTTTAAAGTTGACACTTTATAGTGGGACAGAAAGAGAGGTGCCAGTGCCACACTATGTGGAATAGGAGGAGGCACCCACCAGATGTATTTGAGAAAATTTTATATGGGTAAATTCAATGCACTCAATTAATAAATGTATGATATGTGTTAATTTTTCCTCTCCATTATTATTGGTTAATTTCAAATTTAATATATATATATATATATATATATATATATATATATATATATATATATATATATATGTGTCAAAATATTAATAAACAACGTATCATATCATCCGTACACCCGTTCCACACAAGTATTTTTCCATATTTAGGGGCAGAACCATGTGTCTTAATCACAACCTACACTTTTTGTGCCATCCTCTTTAAGAGATTCTATGAACTTGGCTGTCTGGACTTCAATTTGAGCCTTCATTTGTGCCATTTGTGCCGCCTCCATAATTAGAGGCTATAGTGATCTTTCTTGTAATGTAGACACTATCATCATGCATCAGAAAATGATGTGGGATACTCAATACTTTGGTTCTAGTAAAATTAGAGTTCCATAAAAAAATCTTAGACATTCTTCATTTTAATAAAGACAAATTAAATTATTCTGTTTTATTAATTTCTAAATGATATTTGAACAAAATTTTGGATTGAACATGGGCCGATTTTCCCAGCTGCATATATTTGGTTTCATCAATAAATTTAAACATTTTTCCTGTGGATGCAATTGTTTAAAATGGAATAATAGGTAGTTCAATCTCACAACTAGGAGGTCAACTAATTTAGCCTTGGATTCAACAAAGGCCATGATGATGATGTTGTTGATTTCTAATCAAAGGCATCCATAATTTTCCTGCTAGCAAGAGATACCTTTACATTAGGTTATAATTACCTACAGATTCTCCTGAAAAAATTGCACAATTTCAGCAATTAACTTCAATTTTTTCTGGACTTCTTTCCATTTTCTACTAAGAACTTACGTAATATTGGGCAATAAACTTTTTTATAAATTTAGGAAAGATTTAAATATCATCTTTATATAATATTATTTTATAATTTTCATTATAAAAAAATAAGAAAATCCAAGACCGATCCTGAATATTTAGGGACTTAAGGTGAAGTAAAATTATGGGTTCGTCTCACTCAAATCAAGCTTCATCCATATTTTGCTCTCTCTCTTCCTGTTTGTTCACGTCCTGCTGCTAGTTCACATTCTCCTGCTACGCAATCAAAATAAACAATGCAATTTAACTTCTTCTTCTTCCTTTTTTTGGTAACTTTTGGTGAGGCATTTGTGCTTGCGCTCATGGGTTGGGTTGATTTTTTATCTCAAAATAATAAGCAAAATAGATTATTAATATTGGGCTCGGCAAGTTTTTCTATTAAAAAGAAGAAAAATATTTTACTTGATTGGATACCGTAGGCACATGCCTAGTTTGTCTGCGCCTATTGTCGGGCCTGAGAGAATTCGAACGCTCTTATCATTATTTTAGAGACCAACTTTCACTTGTCGGATAACCATTGACTACATCCCAAATAAGATAAGAACAAGGCTCGTAGGCTGATAAAATCACGCCCCAAGGCTGTGAGAACAAGGCCATAAGCTAAGAATTACATGAATTCTTTATTCGTTTATGCCACATGAGGAATTGAACCTAAGACCTATTATATGGAGTATCAGAGTCTTGACCAAATGAGCTAGCACTTGTTGACATATATTGGGTAACACACATACACACACCACACAGAGTGAGGTTCCAATGATTGATCCTTTAACCTATTAAGTTAATGATCACACTAAAAGACAGAGAAATCACATATTTCAATGCATTATTGTTTGTCTTTTAACATATTAAAATATATTTTTTTAATATTTTAGTGTGATCCTTAACTCAAAAATATTTTTATTTAACTTTATTATTTTATCTCATATAGATACATCTTCATACATATTTAGTGAGCTTGGATGTACTTGGGTTAGCAACTCACATCCTTAATTTTATTTATCTCTTATGAGTACCCAAATGGTGTTGTTGTTAAACAATTATGACCATAGCGTAACTATTTGTAAAAGACATTGTGGTTTTTGTACAAATTAACTATGTGACAATGGAAATTGTTATTTTATCATTTTGTAATTAGATTACTTAAATATATAAATGATAAAAGTCCTTATGATTAGTTCCAGATTAATAAGATATGAGACAATATCAATTCACAAAGGTTTAATCATTAAATATCCCTAGTCGTAGTATTATCGAGACTGGACATCGATAATGCGGAATAGACTAGTATTGCACTTGTGCGCGTTGTGAGAGCATAACGACATAGTTCTCATATATTTAAGTATCCAATACTTTTCAAAAAAAAGTATTGGATACTTATGCAAGTGTGCTAGGAGGTTGTGTTTACCGATGGTACGGGAACAGCTTCGCTCTGGATAGACCCCGCAGAATCCTATTGGTAGTATGACTATGTGTCTATGGGAATCCGCATCAGGGTAGGTGTATTTGGTCTTAACCTGAGACTTGCATCGTTAATACTTGCGACAATCAATACGCTTTGGTTTTGGTCGTCCGGGACTTTAACAGGTTCTGTGTACGCCTCTTCTGGGTTTATTGAGAATCGTAGTGTATTGGGTGTGATGTCAAGACAGAAATATCACTTCAGTCATATGGAGATGATGATCACGCAGGGATACAAAACTGGTTCTCTATTATGTTACAACTATCGGGATAATATGACAAGGTCATGATTATTCGATTATAGAGACTAGTTACTTGTGATCCGATATATGCTTCGTACAGGGCAGACACTATTCCAGCCCCAGGCCTTGCATGTGACATCAGATACTGGATCGCAATACGCAATACTACGTATACTACGCCTGACAAAGATTATATATTCCTTAAAGAATATTTCTGGAGAATTGGGTAGGCACGACGCTTTGCTAGAAGCCAACCATGTCTTGTAAATCGGTAAGAACGTGGTACCGGGTACGCACGTATTCGGATAGTCTGACGACCAGATTTACTGCCAACATATCCAGGGATCTCATGGGTCACTTCCCGAAGATTCACCGATGACATTTGACTCGAACATAATTAATCTGGGATTAATTAGAAGAGAGAGAGAAAATTAATCTATGATTAATTACGGCGAGAATATATCTAGGATAAAATTCAATTAATAGAGAGAGAATGATTAATTTGGAATTAATTGATTAAATAATATATTCGATATATTAAATGAAATTAGATTTCATAACAGAATTAAAATTGAATTTTAATTCGGGCGAACGAATTAATTTAGAATTAATTTGCGAGCGACTTTAATAGTAATTTTGTTAGGCATAATTATTTAATTAAATTTGATTTAATTAAGTCGCAACGGAAAATTCATTAATTTGGAATTAACGAACACGAGCCCGGAATGTGTTTACGGGCCCACTCAGATTTTGAATTAAAGTGGGGCCCACAACAAGTCACATCATTAGTCAAACACTTAGCTTTTTGTTGATGGTATTTGGTAGTGGTTGATGGCTTGATTTACACATTTCATTATTTTAATTATGTAAGATTGAGTGACATTTACCAAATCTTGGATTTGGTATATGACATTTTATTTTTGGAAAATCAAAGACTTCACTCATTCTCTCCTCTCATTGCTATTGGGCGTGAACTTCATCCATTTTTTCTCAACTTGGGCGTGAACCTAGGGTTCTTCTTTAGTGATTTTTGTTTCAAAAATCTAAAGTGTTAGCACACAAAAGGGTCAAAATAGGTGATAGGGAAACATCCCTAGAGTTTGGAATTCTTGTTTTACTAAAGCTTGGAGCTACACCAATCATTCAAAGAGGAGCTTGGAGCAATTTCAAAACAATAAAATTTTGTTCTCAATACATCCACTCAACCGATCAAAGTGAGTATAATTTATGCTACTTCTTTGCGTATTCACACATGTTTTATGCTTAAATGATCTTGGGATTGACCTTAGAAACCCAACAATGGTATCAGAGCCTATTTAAGCATGAAATTGAATTAGGGTTCATAATCTTGAATTTGGGTAATTTTGCTTGGAGCATGATTTTATCAAATTGAGTGTTTGAGTATGCTTAGATTATGATAACTAGGAGTTCTGCATGATAAATTTTATGAAAAATTGATTGGATTAATTTTCCCAAATTTGCTTACATTGGCCGAAAATGTGATGAACCCTAAACTCATGGTGATTTTGATTTTTAGACCATTGGATGTGTTTAAAATGTTTGGATATATTGATTTGTGATTTAATTGGATTGAAATCAAAATTAATGAAAAAATATCCATATTGCCGTGAGCATCAAGAAGCATGTTAGAGTTGATTTTGCTTCAATAATATTGGACATGTATTGAAAATGATAAATCATGATTAATTATGTAAATTGGTATTTTGGAAATGTTAATTTGAATAATTAATTATGGCTATACACTTTAATTAAATAAATTGTGATATTTGGAATATTAGAATTTAATTAATTAGGCTTAATTTGGAATTGGGCTAAAATTGTTATATTTGGGTCTTATGGGCTTGGTTGGGCCAAGTTGGTTTAGGACAATTGGATTGGATCCAAATTGGGCCTAAAACCATACCATTAAGTCCAAATATAATAAATGGGCCTTTAAATAATTAATTGGGCCTAATGGGCCAAAAATAATTTTATGGCAAATGGTGATTCCTTATTGAGCTTTGGTTGCCAAAGTCCATGCCTTAAGAAATTAATTGAAAGCCCATTGGACTTTAATTAATTGACATTGGATATTAATTGGGCTTTGATACCCATTAAGATTAGATTTAAAACTCTAAATCGTAAAGGCACATTAAAAGTGTAATTATTTAAATTGGAATTAAATAAAGAATTAGTATTGAATACAAATTAAATCAGATTTAAAATTTTAGTTCGATATAATTCAAGCATACGCACTTGTAGTACTTATTCTTAAACGAGTTGGACTCGCGCAAATCAAATCGTTGTTTGAACATTGGATGATCACTTAATTCGAAGATTAATTAATTGGATTAGATTGATTGAATAACATGCTTTGTGTGAATACATGGATGTATTGTATGAATAATGTATATCAGATGATTGATATTAGATGGGTGAGGGTAATTTTGGAAATTGTTGTAATAAATTTAAAATTTATTAAATTGGACCTGCGTGTCCAGTCTTTATCTCTTGACTCTTTTTAATTCTCTTCTCACCAATTCCCCTCAATGTAATGAGGTTTCTTTATTGTATTATGTAATTGGGTAGAAGTTAGAATAGTGCTAGCCGGGGAGAGGAAATGGAGTGATTTGTTCTAGGAACAATTTGTGAGATATTCATCCGCATATCATTATTAATTTATTTATCGCGCCTTATTATGCTTTTAGAATGCATGCTTAAGGATGTATGATGAGACCTAATCAAAGATAATTAATTGGTTGCCAATTAACGCGAAAAACCCTCAATCAAATATTAATTGTTTTCCTTCCATTGAATGGTTCTTTCTCAAGATCCAAGATTGGCATTGGTTTGTTGGCCAAAGTCAAGATCAATGTCCATCGCGAATGTGTTTGAACCATGAAAGCTTTGTTCCATTTCGCATGTCTTGGGCAAGTTGTGATTTGTTGGCCAAAGTCAAGGTCACTTCTTGTTCATCGACATGGATTACAAAGTTTTCCAAGGTCAATGGGTCCCGCTTAACTGGAATCATTAAGCTTGTTGAGCCAAAGCCAAGGCTTAGTTGATTCAGAGGAAAAAGGTTAGGAAAATATATTGGATATATTGGCATATATATTATGTATATGTTTCGGAATTGAAGGTCCACCTACCGGATCTAGGAATTGGATGAGATCCAATTGATCTTAGAGATCTACCTAGTTAAATATCATACAGCTTGTTGGCCAAAGTCAAGGTTATGTGTTATTTAACGGGATCCTAGCCCACTAGGAAACTAGGTTTCCCGAGTACTCAACAGAGGGTTAGAGGCTCACCGAAAAATAGTGGGAGGCTAGTATTGAATTTGCAATTTCATTCAAATACTTGCCAAATACGCGCTTTCAAATTATTTCATCATTTTATGTATTTATTAGTTGGACTAATATTTTATTATTTTCTTGTAACAGTTGGGCTGTACCCAAAAATTGTTAATTGAATAGTTAGACTATTGCAATTAAGATGACTGGAAAGATCGGGGTTAGAGACATTATCATGGGCGAAAATGTCTTTAATGTTGCGAACTTTCCTGACTGGGATATGAACCTCAGGATTTTCCTAGGGGCTGAGAGGATGCTCTATACGATAGAGAGACCTCTCAGGCCTAAGCCCGGAAATGAGCAGCCACTTAAGCTTGAGTTTTGGAAGACTCATAGCGATGACAACTCAACTGCTCAATCCGTCATGCTCGCTGCGATGACCCCTCAATTTCGTCACCAAAATAAAGGATTGGATCCCTATACTATGATGGCGAAATTGAAGGACCTTCATCGATCTAACCTTATATCACAAAGGTATGAATTGCATAAGAAGCTCTTTCTATCTCGAATGTCAGAGGGTACATCTGTCGAGTACCATGTGTCGCAGATGATTGCTGACATTGAACAGCTGGGTCAGCTAGGCATAACCTTTGAGGCTGAGACTTCTATAGATTTGATCTTGCAGTGTCTTCCTGACACTTGGAACGGGTTCATCATGAACTACAATATAATGAACCAAGATCATACTCTTGGAGAGCTGATGGCAATGCTGCGTGAAGCAGAAAAAGAGCTATTGAAGGGCAAAAAGCGTGAGGCGCACTTCGCTTCAACATCTCAGTCTCCCAATTCTTGGCCGAAGGCTACTGGAGGTGTAAAGAAGAAGAAGAAGAAGGGCAAGACCAAATCGTCAAAGTCTTCTGGGCAGGCAAATGACAAATCCTAAGATGTATGCCTACAGTGTGGAAAAAGGGGTCACTGGAAGCGTGACTGCCATAAGTACATGGCGCACATGAATGAAATCAAAGCGGGCATGGCACCGACTTTCACAGTGGACTCCTCCTGGAACACCGCAATTAAACGGTGTGTCCGAACGGAGAAATCGAACTTTGTTGGACATGGTAAGGTCGATGATGAGTTGCACTGAGCTACCTATTTCCTTCTGGGGATATGCATTGAACAGTGCAATACTTATTTTGAATAAAGTTCCGTCAAAGTCTGTTCAACAGACTCCGTATGAAATATAGACAGGAAAGAAACCGAGTTTCTCATTCCTGAAGATTTGGGGTTGCTGGGCATACGTTAAATGTTTGGATGGTACCAAACTTGAACCCAAATCAGATAAGTGTCTATTTGTAGGTTATTCTAGAGAAACCAAAGGATATTACTTCTACATACGGTTTTCCTTGAGAAGGAATTCCTAAATGTAGTGGTAAGTGGGAGGAAAGTAGAACTCGATGAAAATCAGAGTGATACTATTCCTGGCACAGAATCCTTAATGGAAGACGAACAGTTCATCAGGGATGAGACTGTACCATAATCTTCGAATACATAAGAACCGCGTAGACCGGAGAGAGTCAGAAAACATCCTGAGAGGTATGAGTTTCTGATCTCACCTTATGTGGATATTAATCTTATTGAGGAAGATGAACCGGCTACGTATGAGGAAGCGATACAAGGTATCGACTCCGGTTTATGGTAAGATGCCATGAAATCCGAAATGGATTCCATGTACACCAACCAAGTTTGGACACTGGTTGATGCACCAGAAGGCGTAAAGCCTATTGGTTGCAAATGGGTCTTCAAGAAGAAGACCGACATGGATGGCAACATACAAACATACAAAGCTAGACTTGTAGCGAAAGGGTATCGTCAACGACATGGTGTCGATTACGATGAAACTTTTTCACCAGTTGCCATGATTAAATCCATTCAGATAATGTTTGCTATTGCTGCATATTTCGATTACAAGATATGGTAGATGGACGTCAAAACCGCTTTCCTTAACGAAAACCTTTTGGAGGATGTTATATGCAACAGCCTGACGGTTTTATCGTACCAAAATATGCAGACAAGGTTTGCAAGTTAAATCGATCAATTTATGGATTGAAGCAAACATCACGTTCTTGGAACCAACGTTTTGATGAGATCATAAAAGAATATGGTTTCGTTCAAAACGAGGATGATCCTTGTGTATATAAAAAGGTTAGTGGGAGCGCACTGACATTCATTGTCATTTACGTTGATGATGTATTACTTATTGGCAATGACATTCCCATGCTACAATCGGTGAAAGCTTGGCTTTCATTAAAATTCTCCATGAAGGATCTGGGAGAAGCAGCCTTTATTATGGGAATAAAGATTTACCGGGATAGATCTAGAAAGTTGCTTGGACTCTCCCAGAGTACGTACATTGACAAAGTGTTGAAGAGATTCAACATGGAACAGTATAAGAGGGGACTGTTGCCAGTGTCACATGGTGTCACTCTATCTAAGGACATGTGTCCTAAAACTCAAGATGAGAGAGATAATATGAGTCGGATCCCATTCGCTTCGGTAGTTGGATCGATCATGTATGCCATGATATGTACGCGACCTGATGTCTCTTATGCTTTGAGCATGTGTAGTCGCTATCAGGCCGATCCATGTGATGGTCAATGGGTTGCGGTTAAGAACATCCTTAAGTATCTTAGATGAACTAGGGATGCGTTCTTAATCTATGGAGATGGAGAACTTGAGGTAACTGGGTTTACCGATGCAAGTTTCCAAACCGATAAAGACGACTGTAAGTCGCAATCTGGGTACATATTTTGTTTGAACAACGGAGCAGTAAGCTGGAAATCTTCCAAGCAAGAGACTGTTGCCAATTCAACAACAGAAGCGGAATACATCGCTGCAGCTGAGGCAGAAAAAGAGGCAGTTTGGATCCATAAATTCCTAATTTGATTAGAAGTAGTTCTGTTAGCAGCTGAGCCCATTCCATTATATTGTGACAATAATAGGGCTATAGCGCAGGCTAAGGAACCGCGGTCTCATCAACGATCCAAGCACGTTCTTCGATGTTTCAATCTGATTCGTGAGATTATACATCGTGGCGATGTGAAGATCGAGAAGGTCGCATCAGATGACAACATTGCAGATCCGCTGACGAAAGCTATTCCTCAGCAAAAGTTTGAGCGACATGTACATAGTTCATGTGTTAGATGCTTAAGTGACTGGCTATAGGCCAAGTGGGAGATTGTTAGACAATTATGACCCATATCGTCACTATTTGTAAAAGACATTGTGGTTTTTGTACAAATTAACTATGTGACAATGGAAATTGTTATTTTATCATTTTGTAATTACATTACTTAAATATATAAATGATAAAAGTCCTTATGATTAGTTCCAGATTAATAAGATATGAGACGATATCAATCCATAAAGGTTTAATCATTAAATATCCATAGTCGTAGTATTATCGAGACTGGACATCGATAATGCGGAATAGACTAGTATTGCACTTGTGCGCGTTGTGGGAGTATAACGACATAGTTCTCATATATTTAAGTATTGGATACTTTTGCAAGTGTGATAGGAGGTTGTGTTTACCGATGGTATGGGAACAGCTTCGCTCTGGATAGACCCCGCAGAATCCTATTGGTAGTATGACTATGTGTCTATGGGAATCTGCATCAGGGTATGTGTATTTGGTCTTAACCTGAGACTTGCATCGCTAATACTTGCGACAATCAATACACTTTGGTTTTGGTTGTCTGGGACTTTAACAGGTTCTGTGTATGCCTCTTCTGGGTTTATTGAGAATCGTAGTGTATTGGGTGTGATGTCAAGACGGAAGTATCACTTCAGTCATATGAAGATGATGATAACGCAAGGATACATAACTGGTTCTCTATTATGTTGCAACTATCGGGATAATATGACAAGATCATGATTATCTGATTATAGAGACTAATTGCTTATGATCCGATATATGTTTCGTACGGCGAAGACACTATTCCAGCCCCAGGCCTTGCATGTGACATCAGATACTGGATCGCAATACGCAATACTATGTATACTACGTGACAAAGATTATATATTCCTTAAAGAATATTTCTGGAGAATTGGGTAGGCACGGCACTTTGCTTGAAGCCAACCATGTCTTGTAAATCGGTAAGAACGTGGTACCGGGTACGCACGTATTCAGATAGTCCGACGACCGGATTTACTGCCAACATATCCAGGGATCTCATGGGTCGCTTCCCAAGGATTCACCGATGACGTTTGACTCGAACATAATTAATATGGGATTAATTAGAAGAGAGAGAGAAAATTAATCTAGGATTAATTACGGCGAGAATTTATCTAGGATAAAATTCAATTAATAGAGAGAGAACGATTAATTTGGAATTAATCGATTAAATAATATATTCGATATATTAAATGAAATTAGATTTCATAACGGAATTAAAATTAGATTTTAATTCGGGCGAAAGAATTAATTTAGAATTAATTCGCGAGCGACTTTAATAGTAATTTTACTAGGCATAATTATTTAATTATATTTGATTTAATTAAGTCGCAACGGAAAATTCGTTAATTTGGAATTAACGAACCCGGGCCCGAAATGTGTTTGTCGGCTCACTCGGATTTTGAATTAAAGTGGGGCCCACAATAAGTCACATCATTAGTCAAACACTTAGCTTTTTGTTGATGGTATTTGGTAGTGGTTGATGGCTTGATTTAGACATTTCATTATTTTAATTATGAAAGATTGAGTGACATTTACCAAATCTTGGATTTGGTATATGACATTTTATTTTTGGAAAATCAAAGACTTCACTCATTCTCTCCTCTCATTGCTATTGGGCGTGAACTTCATCCATTTTTCTCTCAACTTGGGCTTGAACCTAGGGTTCTTCTTTAGTGATTTTTGTTTCAAAAATCTAAAGTGCTAGCACACAAAAGGGTCAAAATAGGTGATAGGGAAACATCCCTAGAGTTTTGAATTCTTGTTTCACCAAAGCTTGGAGCTACGCCAATCATTCAAAGAGGAGCTTGGAGCAACTTCAAAAGAAAAAAATTTCGTTCTCAATACATCCACTCAACCGATCAAAGTGAGTATAATTTTCGCTACTTCTTTGCGTATTCACACATGTTTTATGCTTAAATGATCTTGGGATTGACCTTAGAAACCCAACAGTTGTAAAATCTTCTAATCTTTCAAACATTGTGGTTGGAAATCCCTTGTTGAGTAGGCATACTCAAAATGGTGAATTTGTATAAAGGTTTGGAGTGAGCCTAGGTATAAATCTCTTGTGTAAAGGGTTGGAGTGAACCTAGTGAAAAAACTCTTGGTTTGTGAGTGAGCCACGAAAAACACATGGTTTAATGTGTTGATTCACATTTACATAATGAATAGCTTCAAGCGCGACTTGCAGGAGTTGACATAGACATTGTTGGCCGAATCACTATAAATGTCATCGTTATTTTCTCTATCCCTAAACTCTTTTAATTATCGCAAGTTTTATTTTAAGATTGCATATTACTTTAGA
Source organism: Zanthoxylum bungeanum (assembly GCA_019454045.1). Lineage (NCBI taxonomy): Eukaryota > Viridiplantae > Streptophyta > Magnoliopsida > Sapindales > Rutaceae > Zanthoxylum > Zanthoxylum bungeanum. The sequence goes on from SKCR01026712.1 coordinate 29,858, forward strand.
AACTTGCATTTGGTAATAGATAATGATTGAGAAAATTACACACTAAGTATAATTGGTAAAGCTACTAACTAAGTACCTTAAAATTGTAAAGAAATTTTAATTCCACATTATTTAAGCTTATACCTAATTCACTTCCCGTGGGTATAGTTGTTATTGTTTGAGTGCTTGTAGGTAATTTCAATTGGTATCAGAGCTTGCACTTCTCGCAAAAGACTTAACCATCATAGAAGAGTTCAAATGGAATCTATAAGCAACACTTCAATGAACTTTGTCGATTGAGCTTCAACAAATAGACCACATCTCTACACCAAAGCCAACTATAATTATTAGAAGATGAAGATGTTAAATTATCTATTTGCTATTGACATTCAACCATACAAAGTGGTCACCAAATGTTCAAAAATGCCAATAAATAAAGATAGCGACAATGTAGAATTTTCAAAACCGCAATCCGAATGGACCAATAAGAACTACATGGAAATCTCCATCAATGCAAAGGCTCTCAACCATCTCTTTTGCGCAATTGATCGGAGCCACTTCAACAAATTCCTATGAATTATGGAAGTCTTTGGAGAATGTCAATGAGAGACCTAGCCAAGTTAAAGAATCCAAGAGCAATTGGTTCAAATGCGAGTTGGATAGCTTTAAGATGGAAGCCAGTGAAGATGTTGAGAAGATGATTTAAAGGTCCACTATGATTGTAAATCAAATCAAGTGAAGAAGACCCTTAGGTCTTTTCATATGAAGCATAGAATTTGCACCGCCAGAATCAAAGAATCTAATAATATGAACACCTTGAAATTGGATGACTTGGGGGAAAATTGATAGAGTATGAGATGGAGATCTAGAATGATTTAAGGGAAGAGGAAAAGAATAATAAAAAATGAATAACCCTTAAATCATTTGTGAGAAAATAGGATAGTGAAAGTTCAAGTGATGAGGATGATAGTGATGAACACTTGGCATATATGACAAAAAGCTTTAAGAAATTCCTCAAATATAAGTAGTCAAAAGGGAAGTTTCGAAAGGATGAGAATAAAAAGGACAACTGGCCAAAGAAGTACAAGAATGATAAAATCAATTGCTTTAAGTGCGGAAAATCGGGTCACATAGTTGCCAATTTCCCAATGAATAAATTCAAGGGAAAATTCAAGAAGAAGCCAATGAAGACAACTTGGAGCGATAGTGACTCTAGCTCATCCAAGGAAGAAAGTGAATATGGGACAATAGATATTACCTTTATGGCTATTGATGATTATGACCTTCTAGATGAGAGTGAGGAAGAAAAGGTACATGATTCGTGCGAATATAATGAATTGCTTGATATATTTAATGAATTGCATGAATTATATGATTCATTAATAAAGAAGCATAAATTACTCAAAAATGAGCATTCATCATTATTAAATGCTCATGCATCAATTGTTGAGAAAAATGAAATGCATGAAAAAAATTATATAAATAAAAGATGAGATTTTAAAACTTGAAAAGAGTATGTCTAGCATGTCATCTAGCTCATCTGGTGCTTGTGAGTGCAACGCCTTGAAGGATGAAAATATTGCATTAAATAAAAAGGTCGTTGATTTGCATTCAATAGTAACAAAACTCACTTTGGGAGAGAAAAATTTTAAAATGTTACTTGGCTCCCATATATTTGTGTTTAGTAGATAAAGTTTGGGATATAGGCCTTACAAAAAGCAAACTTATTGGAAAAATCATTTTGTAAAGGCATCCACCTCATCTTATACACATGTTTCTAGTGATGCAAATGTCACATGTCATGCATGAAATAGAAAAGGACATAAGATTTATTATTGCACGAACAAGAAGAAAAATATGAATGTTGCATGGGTTCCAAAAGGAAGTAGGACTAACCCCCATAGACCTAAGAAAGTTTGGGTACCAAAACGTCTATGAGTTTCTTTGAATAGGTGAAAAAGATGAAAACAAATAAAGTGATTCATCAATGGAAGTTGTAAATTTAACGGAAGACTACTCAAATTCATTCTTTCACAAATTTAAAGAATGGTGGATTTGTCACTTGGTGACAACGGTGAAAGGTAAAATCCGTGATTGCAGAAATATTAGTATAGTTTCCTCCACCTTATTTGAAAATACTTCACTTGTTGCTATAAATTGAACTTGATTGTGAAACATGCTATTGATTGGGCATTTTGAGCTAAATTGTATGAACTTATGCATGATTTGCCTTATTTGATCTTAAGTGTATGATTTGAGCATTAATAAAACTCATTAAGTTAAGTGATAATTTATTTGAATTATTTCAAATACTCGAAAATTAAAATTTGAGGCAAAACTGTAATATTAGTTTACATTTCTTACTTTGATTGTATTTTTAATCACAATTAGTATCACATTAGATTTATTGCACATTTTGATCCTTTAGGATTATCTGCATCGTATATACCTTACCATTGATCATTTTTCTTTTTTGATAATGAAATGTATGGATATTGGTAGAATTTGAATGATTTTGATGAATATTTATGCATGGACATTGGATTTTATGGAAAAATAGGGTAGAAACTTTTAATAGATATTTGCACATGTTGATTTATATCTCTTTGGTCATTATCTTTGCTTCTTCACTCTTTTTTCTAATTCAAAGAGGGAGATATTCATAAATGAGATAAAACTTGTGAAACTTGTGCGACCCCAACCCTAGTATTGATGGGGAGAAATTCTGCGCTAATGGGTTATTCTAAGTGTATATAGATCAATCACATAATTAGAGGGAGATCACATATTGAGAGGGAGCTATATTGATTATAGGATTCAAACTCTCAAAACTCACAAGTTTCAAAGGTTTTCATCATCAAAAAGAAGAGATTGTAAGCGCCATTGCACTTGATAAATGATTTTGATAATGCAACACTCGCGACTTCGACGCACTCGTAAAACTATACAAAAAGATATCAAAGCAAAATAGATGTGAAGATGGAGCTAAATGAAGATATCATTTGTGAATTCTTATAGCTTAAGGCTCTCAATGTAAGTGGGTTAATATTCAAGTATTTCTACGCTCATAGTACTCATCCATGCTCATAAGCCTTAAGGTCAAGTACATAAATATTTTAAATTACATATTCTGAGTTTTATGTATTTAGACCGACATAATAATCCCCGATACCGGCATACCAATGTCTCAGACTTGTTTTGTATGCTCTCTAGAACCAGGCCAGAGCTTACCGATCTATATATCGACCACCCTGAACTTTGAACCTGTTATTGGAACTGGGCTATCTCATACCAGTCTCTATACCAATGAAACCTGAGTTTTAACAAGCTACTGGAACTGATCTGGATCATATCGGTATCCATACCGGTTGATTTAGTGCATTAAAAGCTCAATGGTCATATTTTAAAATGTTTGTATCTCAGGTTAGAGAGTTGTGGCAGTTTTCTCTTTCTCTATAAATTGAGTCCCTATTTCATTTTTGTTGAGTTCCAACACCTTCATATATTTTATAAAAATAAAAAACAGAGAATTTTTATCAATCTTCTTATTCATATACTCTATAGATTATAAAAACTCATACACATACTATTGCGAGATTGTCGTACCGTAAGTATACAGTGTCAAGTTTTAGTAAAAGATAAGTAGAGAGTGTCGAACCTACAATGATTGTAATCAAATTCTCACTATGTACTATAATTGATAAACCTAACTTTATTTATAAAGTAATTTAAGATAAACTAAATAAATTAAAATAAAAACTAAGACAAGAAATCGAAACGTTTAGTTGAGAAAAATCAAGGTAAAAGAGATTTTAAAGTCTAATTTCACATAGTTATCCCCTATGTATTTGCTATATCAATAAATTCTTATTCAGTTGCATTGTTTATAAGCCAAGAATCCTAAGTTATTCTAACTCCCTCTCCCGAGTGCCGAGTGAATATATTATCAATTACAGACTTCAATATCCCTATAAGAATTTAGTAATTAACAACGCATTACGTTATGTGATTCTTTGTTAATGACATCAAAGGGATTATAAGTTCTCCCGAACTCTATATATATCCTAGGTTATATTCTCTAGATCCTATTCAAAATCTCATCTCCCAAGTGATAGATTCTAAACATGCATCATCTTAATATGTGGCTAACAAACTAGAAGCATTAAACATAAGAGAATATAAATAAACTGAATTAAAGCTTCATAAAAATCAAATTGCCAAACAATACATAGGTTCAAGCGTATGCTACATCATCTTCTAGAATAATAGAGTTAGTTCATGACTAAAGATAAAAACAATGAAAATAATGTCAAGAACATAATGGACATCATTAGATTTTAAGGAAAGAAACTAGAAGATAAAACTCAAATCAAATCCCTTCATCTTCGGATGTCACCACCTTCATATCCTATTGTCACTCTTCACTCTTCCTCCTTGGATCTCTATAAAATGTGTGTTTAGAACCTTTGGTTGTGTATTTTTCTCATATTTAGGGTTTTGGACGAGCGTCTATATTTATAGGGAAGTCTTGGAGTCCTTCTGCGTGTAGAATACTAATTTCTGAAGATTTTGGAACTTTCCATAGCGTCGCGACGCTAGAATTGGCATCGCAATGCCCAACTCTCAGGAAATTATTTGTCTCTCATTCTGTTGGGGCGTCGTGATGCCATAAGTGGCGTCGCCACGACACCCTATTTTTCAGGATGAGTCTTTTGTACATTTTTAGCCTTCCCGTGTGCTTCCTTTGCGTGTCCGTAAGGTCCCAAAACACGTATATTTGCTTTAAGATCCATTTTTCAATGCTTCTTATCATTAAAAAATAAAACAAACTACAAAATACATTAAATGACATGAAATCTAACAAAATAGTAAGCTAAGAATGCAGGAATAAGTGGGTATAAACCACACTTATCAATGTAACATCCTCAATCCGGGAGATATTACCGGTAGGGAATAGGTCATACTATTCCCCTGAGCCTCTGTTTTATAACTATAAACTACACTATTACTCTTTTTTCATTCAAAATCTTAAGTATGGAACCAATGCCCAAGCTTGACATCATGAAAACAAACTCAATATTAAGTAATGTATACACATTAACACTTGGTTTAAAAATGACTGTCACAAACAAAGACCAATACACGACTTCTGCTTAACACTGACTGGACACCCACTGACTCTTACTTGAACTGGTGGACTCCATACCCTGTGACTGCATCAATATCCGTCATGCCGAGCTCGTCCTCCGATAATACCTATAAAACAAGGAAACTAGAAGTGGGGGTAGTTAGATCGTTGTACAATCTAAGTGAGTGGACGAAAACTAAAATACTGATGTAAAACTTTTGGTTCTAAAACCAAAGTTCCAGAAATAATTTTATATGAAAGATCTTTTCTTGGAAACTTTGTCTGAAATCTCTTTTATAAAACTTATATTTCTGAAATCTGTTCTCTGAAAACTTTTTTCTAAAAATCTGATATCTGTAAACTCTTTTTTTTTCTTCTGAAAATCTAGTATCTGAAAATTGGTCTGTATCTGAAAAACTTGACGTATGGGGGCGTTACGTATCACCGTCCCCCCATACGCCTAACTAGAGCCAGGAATGCAAAACCATGACTTTGGGGCGTTACGCATCGCCATCCCCCAAAACATGGCACTTCTGTCCCTGAAACTAGTGGTCTTGGGGCGTTATGTATCGTCGTCTCCCAAGCCACTAAACTAGAACTGGGGGTGCGGATCTATGCTATCCTCCAAGCTCTGAAATTAGGATCTAGGGGCATCTGTCATCCCTAGTCCTGAACTAGGATCTGAGGGTGTTACGTATCGCCGTCCCCCTAGTCCTTTACATGTGCACATGTTCTCTGTCCGTCAATTCCAAACTGTAGCAAGTTACATAATGAGGTGGGTTTTTCCCCCATGCCTCGAAAATATAAAAATCAAGCTTTGGAAAACATTTCTTTTCTAAATCATCATTATCTGAAAAGCAACTGTAATAAAATTTCGGCTAACGCCATATATGCTCAAAAGTAAGTCTGATATCAAAAATTATTAAATAAAATCAGTTTAAGAAAAGAGGTCCACTCACTGTCTTGGTTCCGCTAGCCTTTCTTCACTTCACTGGTGAAACTTATGGTTCCTGCGATGATCTATCGTCGGATAAACCAGATTAGAAATGGACTAAGAAACGCACTACGAAATCAGATTAAAAATTTCTTATTCAAGTATACGTTATCACTCTAAAGGTATTGTACATATATCATGATGTATCATAAACATACGAGTTGATGCGGGACTTATAGGGTAGCCCCTAACACGTTCGGGTGAAACTAAGATGGTGAGAAACTGAATTGGGTAAATTTTTGACCACGTCCAGAAGCATGCCCAAAATTTTTTCGTGCACGTCGCGACGCACGATCCTTTCGCTCGCGATGTGACTTGCACCAGAAGCGTTTCTGGAAAAATTTCCAGATCGCGTCGTGATGCGACGCAATTTGCATCACGACGCACGACCAATTTCTGGGCTTAAACTCATTCTTAATTTTTGTCAATACTTTCCCCCATACAATCCGCACAAGGAAATAGCCTCAATAACCAATCAAAACACCACCAATCAACATCATTCTCAATGCCAAGTCATATCCAACCTAACATCTATTCTTAATCTTATTTCCAAAATCTAACAAATTGGGGATTTTCAACAACCATTTTTTTCATCACTAAACCTATATAACCATTAATTGCTACAACTCAACAATATTATCATTCAATAACTTATCAAAATATCAATATCTAAAACTTGGGTTAGAGTTCCTTACCTTCTTCATGCTTGGTTTACTTCATCTTTTAAGCTTTATGGATGCAATTCTTCTTTTTGCTCATTCCTCTTATTTCTTTCCTATTCTCTTCTTTCCGTTTTCTTCTCCTTATCCTTCTCTTATTCTTATCCTTTTTCCTCTTCTTCTCTCCAATGTTTTTTTTTTTTCCCTTTTGTGATTATTGAATAGTGTTTTCTTTATATAGCAGGGGTTACATGATATTTGGAAGGTTGAAGAGATGTGTGGAATTGTGTAGAAAGTTTTAGATTCTTCCAATTAAGTCCAAAATTACTATTCATTCTTAATTTGACTTATATTTTTGACCTATTTTCGGTCCGAATTTGGAAAAATGTTCAATGCGAAAGTTGTAGATCTCAATCTCATCTTTCCAACGATATAAAATTCATGATAATCGAAGTTCATATCAGAAAGTTATGGTCCAAATACCGTCTAATATCAGATTCTTGAAGAATTTCCCGATAGTCATCTCACAAAGGTATATGTTTCCAATCATAATTTATATTATTTGACACTCGTCTCGCAGCGTGTCAGTAGCCAGAATTCTCGGTCGTTACCATCAAACACCCCCAAATTTGATATTTTGCTAGTGCCAATCGAAAGAAAAAATAAAAAACAAAATAAACAAACAAAAGTAACAAATTAACTAGGCCACTTTCATAGTGAACACGATTGCATTTAGTGCATGCTACAAGCCTTTAAACCCTTAGGCGGACCTAGTGGATGAATTATAGTCTCGTGAGGGTTTACAGCAACGACACCCACAAACATCATTCACACACATTCAATCATGCAAAAATATAAAAGCAAATAAAATAAAATAGTCCCGATAGTTACACATAAGATCGTCCTCAAAGAATGACTACCAATGAAATCACAGAACCTTCAAAGTATTCAATGCAACTAAAATCCAAGTTCTTGAATAAATCATCTAAGCCAGACTCACAGTGTGTGTGTAAAGGTTTTGTCACAGCTCGACTCCTAAGTAAGCCAACTCAATGATTTCGTCTAAAACATTGGGATCCGATTGGTCAAACCAACCTAGATATCTCAAAAGTGCTATGTATCCGTCTTTCTTTGTTGAATATGGTATGATTTTTTTTCTTTTTTCTTTTTCATTTCATCATCATTTTTTTAACACACCTACTCTCATGGTGGTCCTAACACTCGCCCATGGGTAGCTTCACGCTTATCGATTATAAGTGGTTTAACTTTTTTTTTTCTTTTTTTTTTTTTCAAAATTCCTTTTTTTCTTCTCTCTCTTTTATTTTTAACCATACCATACATCATAACACTAGCAAATCGAGATAGACATCTAAGCAAGCGGTCATTCATCGGCAATAAATTTCTTCAACTAGTCACTTTGCCAATTACCTAGGTTCTTATTGCTAAAATCCTATTGTTAAGTGCTTACGTGTCTAACCTAGATCACCTACTCAAGGCATCAAATAAAAGTCAATTAGGCACTTATCGTTTCTAAGATTCCTCTATAAAGCAAACCAAAATCATAATTTGGACATATATTTTACTACCTATAACTAAAAAAATAATAAATTATTTTTTTTATATTTATTTATATAACAAGTACTATCACTACATGCATACACACCCCCAAACTTAAAAATTGCATTGTCCTCAATGTAAGATAAACATAAAGAAATAAGAGTGAGGAACAACACTACCATGCATAGAGTTGATCAGGCTCATGCGGGTCAGACTTTGGTTGCACGGGCTATGTGGTTTGCACTAATACATGCATAAATACATATGCAAACTAATAAACAAACAAATAGCACAGAATAAAATAAAACTAAAGTCAAGAAAATAAAAACAAACAAATGCAAGGGTTGCCTCCCCGCTAATGCTAAGTTTAATGTCTTCAGCCAGACGTAACCACCCAAGTGGTCATGGTGGCTTCTTCTTTTGTATCCACTGGTGATTATGACTTGAACAATAATGCTTGGCTGGCTGTGTCAGAGTAACAATAGAAGGTCCTCCAGGGTATACTGATGGTTCAGCTATTGACTCTACCATTGGGCCAATATTTGTATATTTTCCGCCATTTTGAATTTCTGAACTACACATGGGGCAAATTTGGCTTGACCACTTTTTGAGCTTTTCAGGGATCATCTTCGGGTGAACACTGACTATTGATTTCCTCTTTTTACGGTGCCTTAGGATCGGTTTCAGATCTGGCTGTGGAGATTCTTCTTTGCTTAACTTCACTATGTTCATTGGTTGCTTGAATCTTGGTTTACCCTACATGTTGGCTTGAATACATAGAGATGGGTATAACACATTGTCACTATCTATTGTAACTCTCCTTCCCTGAAATGTCTATCATGTGATATTTTTCATCACCTTGAGGACTTGACATGGCCTTGAAAACACTGAAGGTGACTTCTTCATCTTGAACTCTCATTTTCAATTCACCTTTCTGCACATCAATAATCGCTTACTAAGAAAGGTCTCCCAGTGATGATTGTGACGTCATGATCCTCCTCCATATCATGAACAGTAAATTCAGCAAGGAAATAGAACTTATCTAACTTAACCAATATGTCATATATTATTACTCGTGGGTAGAGGAGATATCTATCTGCTAGCTGCAATGTAACCGTGGTTGGCTTCGCCTCTCCTATGGCAACCTGTTTGTAGATAGATAAAAGCAAGAGATTGATACTCGCACCCAAATCAAAAAGCGTCTTACCAAAATATCGATTTCCAATAGTGCACGAAATGGTAAATTTGCCAGGATCCTTCAGTTTTGGAGGAAACTTCTTATGTATAATGACATTACACTCCTCTGTGAGTGCTACTGTTTCAAAATCAATATGCTTTCTCTTCTTGGACATTATCTCCTTCATAAATTTCACATAGTTAGGCATTTATTCTAATACGTTTGTAAATGGAATGTTGATAAAGATATCGAGAAACTTGGAGAACTGATCATCCAAATTCTTTATTTGAAAGGGCTGAGGATATGGCAAATGAGTCTTCGGGATGTGAGGTGGCTTATATGAAGGAGCGGTTGCATTATTCTATTCTTTCCTTATTGCTTCCTCTTGAATTGCTGCTTTTTTTCTTGACTGCCTTAGTCTTGAGATGTCTCTTTAATCTCTTTTCCGCTCATAAGGGTTATAGGTTGGCACTACTCCTTAGGATTTACCTCGGTATGACTAGGAAGCATCTATTTCTGTTGATTAGCCATGGAAGAAACAAGCTGTCATATTTGAACTTTTAAGGACTTCATTGTTGCCCTTATATTGCCAATACGTGTTTCAATAATTTTCAGCCTCGATTCACTCTTCTAAAATCTCTTTGAAGTTTTAGCAACAAACGTGCTCATGATGTCTTCTAAGGAAGGTTTTTGCTCAGCTCTTTGATTATTGAAGCAACACAGAGGTTGCAAGACATTCTATGTGTTAGCATATGACAAGCTCAGATGATAATAATTAGGCATAGAATTGTTGGAATATATGCCCTAGAGCTTCATATAATGTAAACAGTTTTATATGTTATGAAATAAAATGATGCATTATTCATTTATCAAAGTGTTTGTTGAAATTTCGCATATTGTAAATTATCTTGATTACCCTAGATTACATATGTACCTTCAGACTTCGTGTATGAGTGTCATACACATGAGGATTTAAGTTCGAAGTTGGTAATCTAAAATAGTCTATAGAGATCTAATAAAGCGGGTACTTTGTTTGTGGTTTACCAATAGCTGCGGTCCATTCTATAATTGTATGACGAACTTGATCCGAGATCGTCCATGTGGAGACATGAGAATGGAGGCACCTTGTATGATGTGATCATATAGAACTGGACCCAGATATAAATGACTTTCTTATAATATCCGTTAAATAAAGAAATTCATTTCGATCTACTAGATGGTCATATATGGATTGATCTTAATCCTGATTTTACTACGAACTCCTACATGGCAGGCTATGTCCTTTGATTTACAAAGGTGAGGTTGGTGTAGCAGTCCCGACCAATAGCTACGTACTTTGGGGGCATGGTCTGGTGTGTAGCTGGGGACATTTTACATAGACATGGAGTTCACTCCTTCTTGCGAGAAGTAGATGTATCTTCCTTAATGGTTGATTAGGTACTTGAACGGTTAGAGCGCTTAAGTCTTTCTATTACGAATAGAAAGATTAAAATTCATAATGTTTATGAATAAATCGTTCATTAGAGAATCAATGGTACTTAAGGTATAAATAATTAGAGGGGTATAACGAACATTATGACCCAGATCTAATTACGAGATACTCGTGAAGGGTTAATCCGTATGTAGTGACTATATCGAGGGACACCGGCGTGGTTCGGCTTAATATACTATATACGGCAACGAGAATGCCGCTTCGGGTTTTTAGTGGAATAACCCGGAGTTAATAATTCAGAATATTTAATTAAGAGCTTAATTAATATTTCGAGATTATTGGAGCTCAAAACCGTAGGTCCATTTGGTCCTCATGCTAGCTCAATATACTGTAGCGGATTTAGTATAATTGGATAGTCCAATTATTTACTCACAAATTATATAAATATTATTAATATGATTAATAATGTTATTTTGTCACACTTGAAACTTTATATTAAAGTTTAATATATGGTTTTTATGATAAATGATTATATGATAATTATTTATTATTAATTATTAAATTATATATGATATAATTTAATAAAGGCTAAGATTGTAATTCCAATTTTTGGGTTTTGGAAACCCTTGGGTTTATTTTGGAAGTTACATCTGTTAACAAGGTGTGAACGTTTTATTTTTGTAACATATTTTTGTCTTTATGAAAAGTAAATATGTTGTTACAAAAATTTTGAAATCAATACCTACTTGGCCGAATTTTGGAGAAAAGAAAGGGAAAAGTTTCCTTTATTTTTAGAAACAAATAAACCTAAGTATAAAAAGAAAAATTATTTTTTCTTTTTACTAAGCAATTCATTCTAACCCTAGCCTCCATCTTCTTCTTCTCCATTCTCTCTCAAGTGTTGAGAAAATCAAAAAAAATAAAAAAAAGAAAGAAAAAGAAGAAATTAAAAAAAAAAAACATGTGTGATTCAATCTCTAAAACGTTTAGGGATTATTCTGTGAGTCTAGCCCACACTAGTTTCCATTTTTAACGAGATATAGCTCGAAAGACTTTGTGGTGTTGAACCAAAAGTCATTCTCTCAATCTTTTCTTGACTCTCGGTAGTGAGAATTATTTTTGCTCATTGTCGCCCCTTATTTTGTAAAACGGAACTCGATTTGGTTTCGTTTTAATCCAGAATTTTTTGGGAATATATAGTGGTGTCTTGGGGCTGTGTTGGGGCTTTTTTCTAGTGAAAATCAGAACTGAAATACAGCCACTGTCCACGCATTTCAGGGGCTGTTTTGGTAGTGTGCTGGGCACAAATCGGGTCCAAAACAGTCCAGTTTTTGTGCTGCTATTTGGGGCTATTCGGGGACTATTCCGGGGCTGTTTCGGGGCTGGAATTTTATCTGAAATCGAAGTAAAATTTTAGTGGTGGTACTGGTTGCATTCGGCCACTCAAAGGGAAGGGCATAAAAAATTTTCAAGTCCGATTCGAGTGCCTAACGTTCTTCCCCTGTGCAAGGAAAGTGTTTCCTACAATTGATATAAAAGAAAGGTTGAAAAGTGTTCTTAAACCTTCTCTTTTTCATTTAAAGTTATTGTTTTTTAATATATTTATATGAGTTATAAATATCGATATGCATGTTTAGATGAGTAGGCATAAAATAATATTCATATGATGAATGGTTATTGTTTTTCATGTGATAATGGATTTTACATTGGTCGTAAATTTTTCCGGCTCTTATTTTTATGTTGGTTTTGATTTTGGGATGTAAGGCCATAAAGTCATTGTTTACAATTGTTTTTTTTAATTTTCCAATGTAAAATTTCAATTGTTGTAATTTGGAGCACCGAAGTTGCAAATGGAGCCAACACCACATTGGAGTGTGATTTGAAGACCAAATGATGCCTTGGAAATTTTTGTACTAATTATATTAGTATAGGAAAAATAAGAGCCCGGTCTATGTAAAATATTTTTTTATGTTATATGTTTGTTTAATTCGAAATGTTTGAATAACATGTCATATAGCTTAGGGTGCCTACTTTTGCATTTCACATGCCATTATATGCTTTAGATGCATTATCATTATAGGCATGAAATATGATTTTATGTGATTTAAAATATTTAAATAAGAATATGATATGCATGGAAAAAAATTGATTAGATTAATTGCTTTTAAGGTTTAAAATTTGAATTCTAATATATTGGGCTTAATAAGTGCAACATTAATTCCATTGGTATATAGGATGGGAACCCGAATATAAATTCCATAGCCAAATCCGAATGGATGGTAATGTGGTCTGCACTCGGGATACAATTCCACGTACCATTGGATTTTATAACGCACTTAGATTAATTAAATGGTTTAATTTAAATCTTGACCATTTTAGGATTCTAAAATTTTAAACCAATTAGTGTTCTAGTATTTTAAGAGTCAAAATATAATAGGTCACTAATAATATTCTTATTGAATTAGTTTAATTGAGTAATACAATTAGTAGAGACTAATAGAAATTAGTGATATAAATTTTAAGAGTTAAAATTGTTTAGGTCACTAATGGTGAACTAGTGTAAATAAGAGTTATGATTAAGCCGCCATAAATTTATTCACACTAGTTAGATTAAAATATTAGATATTTTATAAATAGAATCCTTAAACTCAAAATAGTTAGTGGGAGAGGGATATATGATAGTATATCTCGAGATCTCTGTTGTTAGTCCGAAAAGGTGAGATTCAAAAGGCGCCTCGAGACGGCTTTGTTTTCGTCCCCCTACCGATGGTGTCCATTTTGGGGCAATATCAAGTTTGGATTCCTATAGGATATGGATTCTAGATGTATCTGGTGAACTGACCTACCCTACGGTGGCACTTTACTAGTTAAGTCCAAGGGTCCTGAAATGACGGGTCACACTCACAAAGGAATGATTAACTGTTAATCTAAATTCCTTGATCAAATCAAACGGTAGTTGGTTAATATAGGAATAAGAGTTATTCCCGCATATATTAATCAATTTAGATTGTCTTGATCTATCATGCAAATACTTGACCTACCCTACGGCGGCACTTATTTGTGGGATGATAGATTTTTGTGGCATAGTAATTCTCTTAGGTTTCTAATTCGTTATTCATGGTTCATGCATCATGTTTAATTTTATGCCAAAATTATTTGATAATTTTAATATGCGATGAATGAATGTTTATTTTATTTTTCAGCCATGGTTTCTCCTATTATTTCCATACTCTCAAATGATAAATTATCGGGAGAAAATTATGTTAAGTGGAAAAGTAAAATGAACGCTATCCTGGTCTGCGAAGACCTAAAATTTGTCCTGACGGAGGAGTGTCCTCCCGAACCAGCCAGAAATGCTGGCCAAGCTGTGTGAGATGCCTACCAGAAATGGGTCGCAGCTAATGAGAAAGCATGTCGCTACTTACTAGCAGGGATGTCCGAGGTTCTTGCTGCAAAGCATGAACCTATGGTTTCAGTATCTCAAATGATGGAGTCATTATAGGGCATGTTCGGGCATCTTTCGGAGCGTCAACGTCATGAAGCTATGGTCTCAGCGATGACTGCTAGGATGAAGGATGAGACATCTGTCAGAGAGCACCTATCTCAACACTGTTGAAACCCATGGAGATCGTATTGATTAGCGTAGCTAAGTGACCATGATTATGGAATCTCTTCCGAAGAGTTTCCTGCAGTTTAAAAGCAACTATGTTATGAACAAGTTGACTTTTACTTTGACCCAGCTGCTTAATGAGCTCACCCACTACGAACCATGCTTGTGGATCCTCGTAAACCCAGTGTTGAGGAAAACGTTACCGAGTCTTCTAAATCTTCAAAAGTTAAGAAGAAAGGAACTGGGAAGGCTAATGTTAAGCCCATGAAGAAGAAGAACAAGAAAGGCTCCAAGGATTCCAAGCACAAGGGAAAGTGTTTCCACTGCAACAAGAACAGGTATTGGAAAAGGAATTGTCCTAAATACCTTGATGAGCTGAAGGAGAAAAATGATACAGGTAAATATGATTTACTTGTTATCGAATCTCTATTAGTGGAGGATGATAAATCCACTTGGATTGCTGATTCTGGAGCCACTAACCATGTTTGTTCTTCTTTCCAGCTAATTGACTCATGGATAGACATTGCTGAAGGTGACTACACCATGAGGGTCGGGACAAGGGATGAAGTTTCATCAAGAACAGTGGGAGTTTCCAGTTTAAATTTTAAAAATAATAGTTATTTAAATTTGAATAATGTGTTTTTCATTTCTGGCTTTCGCAAGAATTTGATTTCTGTTTCTAAACTTTTGGATGATGGTTTTTCAATTTCTTTTAATAGCAATTTGATTATTATTGGTAGAAATGGATTAACCATATGCACAAGAAACTCAGAAAATAACTTGTATGTGTTAAGACCATTAACACATAGGTCACTACTCAACGCTGAAATATTTAAGGTTGAGAAACCTAAAACTAAACGGCAAAAGTTTTCTCACGATGACACATATTTATGGCATCTTAGACTTGGTCATATCAGCTTTGACCGGATAGATAGATTGATAAAGATTGGAGCCTTAAACTAGTTAAAGCTCGGAACTTTACCAGTCTGTGAATCCTGTTTAGAAGGAAAAATGACCAAGAGACCTTTTAATGGAAACAGTATAAGAGCCAGTCAACCACTTAAGCTTATAAATTCGGACGTTTGCGGACCGATGAATGTAAGAGCCTGAGGTGGTTATGAATACTTTATCACATTTATTGATAGTTATTCTAGATATCGGTATTGTAGGCACTGCATTTTTGCATATAAGTATCGATGATGAGCATCGTATAGAGGCACTACCCTTTAAGTTGCCGAAGTCGCGGGAAACAGACATCGGAAAGGAAAATTCAGAAATCAATACCTTGTTGGAATTAATTCGTTTGCTTAGCTTCGGGTTCACTCATTGGATCTCTGTTTTAAAATTCATCCTTGGCCCAAAACCCCCGCAACCCATACCAAGCCACACACCCAAGCCCACACACCACCAACCCACACGCCCAAGCCCACCAAAAAGGCCAGGACACACGCCCAAGTCTCCAAGCCAAATCCAAAATAATTAAACACATGTTAAAATCCAAAACAAATCACCTTCCCAAATTAAATGAATCAAATCAAATCACATGCCTAAATTAAATAAATCAAATCAAATCTCATAAATCCATTTCCTAAACTAAAACAAATCCATTTCCTAAACTAAATAAATCACCTTCCTAAACTAAAGAAATCCTTTACTTATAACAGAGAAATTAAATATTCCCCATGATCACACAATCTTCGTTTCCTACCCATACAAGGACAACCTTAACCCACTCTTATAAAAAGACACACAAACCAAACCTTTAAGGGGGAGAGCTCATTCACGGCATAACAAATCAAAGAATGAAACCCTGGATATCTCGGCCACCTGCTTCTCTCTTCTTACATTCTCACGTCCATTGCCCCTTTAAACACCCTCATCAGATGAGAGCAAAACCACTAAGAAAACCTAGAAACACACATCAATCTCTCTCAAGCCATGAAACAGAAACCCTAATCCTCTTTAACCACTCGGTATCATCCTCTCTCGATCAGCTCCTTAACAAACCAAAAAACCCTAAAAAAATGATCCCACAAAGCCAACAACCTTGGATGCACCAATAGCTCCCCTCCACTAGGCAAAAAAGGCACTCAGACAAAACACTCAACACACCAAAAACACTAAACAACGATAAACCCTAATAACAGTTTCGGTCCTCTCCTTCACGATAGCCCATCTCTCTCTTCATCTCTCTTTACACCGACACACACACAGCAGGCCAAACGACTTCATGCATAAACCCCACCGACAACAATATTTAGCCCTCACACAAAACCCATAAACAGACACGGCCCCTCACCCATTAAACAACCACCACCATGCCGTATTAAATCCATAGTCCACGCAAAAAAACAAACAAATAACTCTAACTTTTCACGTCAAAACCCCATGCAGCCGATACATGCAGCCAATAGTCCATAAACCCTCAATACGCCTTCAACGCACCAGCCCTCCACTAAAACAGCCACTGACCGAATTATAACAAACAAATCAGCCCCTCCTCACAAACCCATAAGCCGAATAAAACCTCCCTAATACACACTAGCCACTCAAAGCAAATAAACCTTCCATGCACAACCCTTCTCAACATACTTAGCAGCACAACAACAACTCAGCACAAACAAACAATAAACCCTCAACGTGAGCAGCCCTCACATCACTGAAATTGCAGCCCCTGAAAACAGCCCCAAACTGCACCTTTAAACCACCAAAAATAGCACAAAACCACCGCAAACAGTAACAAAAAACAATGACCAGAAACAATAGCAAAAACTGAGAAAACAGCAGCCCGAAACAGCGAGGTGATGAAGGAAAACATTAAACCAGTGAACCGGAGGAGTTTCAGAACATTAACCCTTCCGACGGCCGTGTAACGCACTTCCAAGAGGCGACTTAAGAGGTTAGACTTGAGGGCACCCTTTTATTTATTCCCGTTCATTTTTTTTATTATTTATTAGTATTTCTTCGCATGCATATTGTTGATTCATGTATGTTGTGGCCATTGGATGAATGATTTTATGCTATCTCTCGTGGTATATCGGATGGAAACCCAAACGTAAATTCTGTAGCCGAATCCGAATGGACGGTAGTACGGTCTGTACTTGGGATACAACTTCACGTACTACTTGAGAAACACACATATTTCGTTTCATCTAATCTTGTGTTTATTAGAAATAGCACGTTATTCCCATGCATGATTTAGTTATCTCTTTCGCACTAGGCACTTAATTATCTCTCTTTAATATTTATATTTAGAAAATTATTTTTTATTTATGTTTCCGCACTTATCAATTTAATATGCTTGTGAAATTGTATGCTTACCGTTATGTCGACTTACTTTCATGCATGCAAACTTAGATATAGGTTGTATGCAAACTTAGATATATGTTGTATGCAAACTTAGATGTAGGTTATTCTTACGTATGTATGTTGTGTAGACTTGGTTATATTATCACATAAATCTGTTCATTACAAGTGGCATAAGTAAGAGACCATTCCAAACCCAACGGTTTGAGGTATTCCCTTGCGAGGGGTGAGTGCGGCCTTAAATCATTTCCCAGTTCACACTGGGCAGTGACTCCTTTATTCTCCGATTTAGTCCCCCGCGGGCTACTTCGTATTCCCGACCGGGCTACGAGCCTGGAACAGCGTCACCGATTTTTGTGTCTTACAGTCTGGCGACTCCACTGGGGATAGAGAATCGGCCCCGAAATAATGTATTGTGTCTACAAGTGGGTTATGTCCAAGGGGTTTAACCAAAGGCATTATTAGAGCTAGGTAATGGTTTGGTGTCTTCCTTCATTCATTACATTTCTGTAGCTGAAAGGAAAAGCTGTGAAGGCACCTAGATAATCATTTACTCGAAGCTTACCGTGATGGACTAATTTGGAGGACCTATTGTTTATTCCTGTCACCAAGGCGATAAGAGCCTAAGAGGCAAGGGTATTTAAGAGAGTTCGCTCCACCCTCCCTATGGGGAATCTTCAATAAGAAATCCATTTGACAGTCATTCATGTATCATCACTCGTTGGCACGTACCTTAGGGTATAAAAAAAGTGCGCTCACTTGGTCGCTCGAACCCTTGAGTGGGGAGACCTAGTTATGGGCAATCCTTCGCCAGCGGGAGCATTTGTCTACACTCCCATAAACCCACATGTGAACCATAGTTGTATGACCAATAGAAACCATCCCTTTATGCTTGTGTTTGGGACCATCATTATTTGGATTCATTTGGACTTCTTGTCATGAGATGTGAACTTGTTGGGCCATTTAAACTGGGATGAGTTTGTGTCTCATGACGATTTGGCCGAAAGCTTCTAAAATATCGATGGGCCGCTTTGTGTTTGGGCCCCCTATTATTTGAAATTGTTTAGCCACGTTATTGCAAAAGTGTAAACCTGTTGGGCCTTTTTCAACTGGGACAAGTTTACACCTCGCAATGATATGATTGAATACTTTAAAATGATAACGGGCCAACTTGTATGAAAACCTTAATATACTTAGAAGATCTAAACATGATCCAAATATGTCAGAAGCATGAGTCTGATATCTGTTTTGATAACCACATGCATATTATATCTCATACATCGCACGCATCTCATGCATACACGCATCGTGTTAACCCATGTGTCTTAAAAGCCATCATAGATATCCGTTGGGTTAGAAAAAAAAAGATTTATCAAGAAGAGTTTAGCAACCATGGATATCGGGGAAAAGGAAATCGAGGAACAGAAAACTTTACGGAAATGATAGAAAGACCATTGTGAAAAAAAAAAGAAAAAAAAAGAAGAAAAAAAGGAAAAAAAAAAAAAGGGAAAAGAGAAAAAAAATTTGTTTGTTTTTAGTCCTTAATAGTTAGGCATAAGTCCGATGATGAAATGGTTTGCTTTAGGGTGAAATCTTAAAAAACGATAAACTCTTGATGTGCTTTTATCTGATACTTTGAGTAATTAATCTATGTTAAACTCGTAAGCACTTGATTATGGTTCTTAGCAGTGAAAACCTGAGTAGTTAGCAAAGTAACTAGTTGAAGAAATTGTAGGTCGGTGAATGACCGTTCGCCTAAATGTCTATCCTGATTTGCTCGTGTTATGATGTGTGGTATGGTTGAAAATGGAAAAAAAGTCTCTAAAGAAAAGAATTGAACCACCTATAACCGATAAACGTGAAGCTACCCATGGGCGAGTATTAGGACCACCATGAAGAGAAATGCTACCTTAAAGGGTAGGTGTGTTTAAAAAAAAGGAGAAAGAAAGAAAAAAAAAGAAAAAAAAAAAAAAAGAAAAAAGAAGTTCAAAATGAAAAGAAAAAAAAGAGACAAAAGAGAAAGAAAAACATACCACATTGAGCACAGAAAAGCAACTGCAAGCATAATTGAGACATCTAGCTTGGTTTGACCCATCGATCCCAATTTTTTGACGAAATCATTAAGTTGGCTTACTTGGGGATGAATCTGCAAAGGAACATTAGCACACACACTTTGAGTCTGGCTTAGATCATTTATTCAAAGACTTGGATTTGAGTTGCGTTGAAAGTTTTGAAGGTTCTCTGGTTTCAATACTGGGCATTCTTTGAGGGCAATAATATGTGTAACTATTGGGACTATTTCGTAGCATGTGATATAATATGATGATATAGAATGCCATATCATGTACTCCACATTGACCTAGTACAAACAGTAGAGAGCGGAAAGCTAATCCAAGTCTGGGGGCGACCAGTCTACCACCCCGCGAATAAGGGACACAATGATATCATGAGCTATGGGATCAAAGAGAACTGAGCGATTACCAGAAAAGAACCGGCAGAAGGAAATTATAAGCAGACCTATGGGGCGACCAGAGACATTTGCAGGCGAATGGCGCCAAGGAGCACAAGGAAGACCTAACCCATCGGAATAGTAAACACATCTATGCATACATGCATACACGTCACATACACGCATTTTTTGTTTTGTTCGCAGGTTTTGAAGAAAAGGAAAAAGCCGCAAAGACAAGCAGTTTCGGGAATGAATCCCAGGGTCGAGGCCCACTTTATCAGAAGCTTCGAAAATGAATCCCAGGGTTAAGGCCCACTTCATCAGCAGTTTCGGGAATGAATCCCAGGGTCGAGGCCCACTTCATCAGAAGTTTTGGGAATGAATCCCAGGATCGAGGCCCACTTCATCAGCAGTTTCAGGAATGAATCCCAGGGTCAAGGCCCACGTTTTCAGAAGTTTCGGGAATGAATCCCAGGGTCGAGGCCCACTTTATCAGAAGTTTCGGGAATGAATCCCAGGGTTGAGGCATATTGCATCAGCAGTTTCGGGAATGAATCCCAGGGTCGAGGCCCACTTTATCAGAAGCTTCGGGAATGAATCCCAGAGTCGAGGTCCACTTCATCAGCAGTTTTGGGAATGAATCCCAGGGTCGAGGCCCACTTCATCAGTAGTTTCGGGAATGAATCTCAGGGTCGAGGCCCACGTTGTCAGAATTTTCAGGAATGAATCCCAGGGTCGAGGGCCACTTTATCAGAAGTTTCGAGAATGAATCCCAGGGTCGAGGCCCACTTCATCAGCATTTTCGGGAATGAATCCCAGGGTCGATGCCCACTTCATCAGCAGTTTCGGGAATGAATCCCAGGGTCGAGGCCCACTTCATCAGCAGTTTTCGGGAATGAATCCCAGGGTCGAGGCCCACTTTATCAGAAGTTTCGGGAATGAATCCCAGGATCGAGGTCCACAGTATCAGTATTTTTCGGGAATGAATCCCAGGGTCGAGGCCCACAGTATCAGCAGTTTCGAGAATGGATCCCGGGGTCGAGGCCCACAATATCAGCAGTTTCGGGAATGGATCCCATGGTCGAGGCCCACAGTATCAGCAGTTCCGGGAATGAAGCATGGGTCGAGGCCCACATCAGCAATGCCGGGAATGGCGCTCCGGGAATGGAGCATGGGGCGAGGCCCACATCAACTATGTCGGGAATGGCGCTCCGAGAATAGAGCATGGGTCGAGGCCCATATCATCCCATGCCGGGAATGGTGCTCCGGGAATGGAGCATGGGTCGAGACCCACATCAGCGATGTCGCGAATGGCGCTCCAGGAATGGAGCATGGGTCGAGGCCCATATCATCACATGCCGGGAATGGCGCTCCGGGAATGGAGCTTGGGTTGAGGCCCACATCAGCGTTGCCGGGAATGGCGCTCCAGGAATGGAGCATGGGTCGAGGCCCATATCATCACATGTTGGGAATGGCACTCTAGGAATGGAGCATGGGTCGAGGCCTATAACCGCGATGCCTCGGGAATGAGGTTTAACATGCCGGGAATGGCGTTCCGGGAATGGAGCAAGGTTCGGAAGGGGACCAGCGACGCCTCGAGAATGAGGTTTAGCATGCCGGGAATGGCGCTCCGGGAATGGAGCAAAGTTCGGAAGGGGACCAGAACTTATCAGCACAGTTCGGGAATAAAGCCCATGGAACAAAGCCCACATTCGGTGGTTCGAGAACAAAGCCCAGGGGTCGAAGTACCTCGCCACCATATCAGCTCAGTCCGATAGTGATTCCTAGAGATCGCAACATCTTGCAGGGATGAACCTCAGGGGTCGCAGCACCTCACCACCAGATCAACTCAGTTCGAAGCAACAAGCAAGTCAATCGGCAGCTGGCGAGCCAGGTAAGTAAAAATGCATTGCATAACTTTGATATGATTGTCATTGTCACACACTACACAAGTCCCATCAAAGTGGGGGCAACTGTAGGCACTGTATTTTTGCATATAAGTCCCGATGATGAGCCTCGTATGGAGGCACTACCCTTTAAGTTACGGAAGTCGCGGGAAACAGACGTCAGAAGGGAAAATTCAGAAATCAATACCTTGTTGGACTTAATTTGTTTGCTTAGCTTCGGGTTCGCTCGTTGGATCTTTGTTTTAAAATTCATCCTTGGCCCAAAACCCCCGCAACCCATACCAACCCACACACCCAAGCCCACACACCACCAACCCACACGCCCAAGCCCACCAAAAAGGCCAAGCCACACGCCCAAGCCTCCAAGCCCAATCCAAAATAATTAAACACGTGTTAAAATCCAAAACAAATCACCTTCCCAAATTAAATGAATCAAATCAAATCACATGCCTAAATTAAATAAATCAAATCAAATCCCATAAATCCCTTTCCTAAACTAAAACAAATCCATTTCCTAAACTAAATAAATCACCTTCCTAAAGTAAAGAAATCCTTTCCTTATAACAGACTAATTAAATATTCCTCATGATCACACAATCTTCGTTTCCTACCCATACAAGGACAACCCTAACCCACTCTTATAAAAAGACACACAAACCAAACCTTTAAATGGGAGAGCTCATTCACGGCGCAACAAATCAAAGAATGAAACCTTTGATATCTCGGCCACTTGCTTCTCTCTTCTTCCATTCTCACGTCCATTGCCCCTTAAAACACCCTCATCGGACGATAGCAAAACCACTAAGAAAACCTAGAAACACACATCCCTCTCTCTCAAGCCGTGAAACAGAAACCCTAATCCTCTTTAACCACTCGACATCATCCTCTCTCGATCAGCCACTTAATAAACCAAAAAACCCTAAAAAAATGATCCCACAAAGCCAACAACCTTGGACGCACGAACAGCTCCCCTCCACTAGGCAAAAAAATGCACTCGTACAAAACACTCAACACACCAAAAACACTAAACAACGATAAACCCTAATAACAGCTTCGGTCATCTCCTTCACGGCAGCCCATCTCTCTCTTCATCTCTCTCTACACCGACACACACACAGCAGGCCAAACGGCTTCATGCATAAACCCCACCGACAATAAAATTCAGCCCTCACACAAAACCCATAAACAGACACGGCCCATCACCCATTAAACAACCACCACCATGCCGTAACAAATCACTCGTCCACATAAAAAAAACAAGCAAAGAACTCTAGCTTTTCACGTCAAAACCCCATGCAGCCGATACATGCATCCAATAGTCCATAAACCCTCAATAAGCCTTCAACGCACCAGCCTGATGAATTTTCTAGGTCAAACCAAGATCATATTAAGCTATGAAAAGTGCAAATACATCAAAGTAAAGTTGCGGAATACTCACTTTGATAAGCTTTTATGATGCGAAGAACAACAAAAATCCTCCTTGAAGCTCTCGACCAAGGTCCTTCTTTGTGCTCCATTTGTTGGTTTTTGATTTTCAAAAACAAGTTAAAATGATATACCAAAATTAAATAAAATGGTATTAGTCATTCAAACCATCACACTTGAGTGTTTGGTAAGCAACCATCAAATCCCATCAACTTCCATCAACCAAAAGGTGATGTGATAGACAAGTGATGTGACATGATGTGACTAGTGGGCCCCACTTGATTCAAAATGCGAGTGGGCCCGCAAACACTCCCGGGCTCGGGTTCGCTAATTCCAAATTAACGAATTTTCCATTGCGACGTAATTAAATCAAATTTAATTAAATAATTATGCCTAGCAAAATTATTATTCACGTCGCTAGCGAATTAATTCTAAATTAACTCGTTCGCCCGAATTAAAATCTAATTTTAATTCTGCGTCGAAATCTAATTTCGTATAATATATCGAATATATTATTTTATCGATTAATTCCAAATTAATCGTTCTCTCTCTTTGAATAGTATTTTATTCCAGATAAAATATCTCCGTAATTAATCATAGATTAATTTTCTCTCTCTACTAATTAATCCCAGATTAATTATGTGCGAGTCATACGTCATCGGTGAATCTTCGGGAAGCGACCCATGAGATCCCCGGATATGTTGGCAGTAAATCCGGTCGTCAGACTATCCGAACACGTACGTACCTAGTTCTACGTTTTTACCGATTTACAAGACATGGTTGGCTTCTAGCAAAGCATCGTGCCTTCCCAAATCTCCAGAAATATTCTTAAAGGAATATATAATCTATATCAGGTGTAGTATACGTAGTATTTCCTATTTCGATCCAGTATCAGATTTCACATGCAAGGCATGGGGCTGGAATTATGTCTGCCTCGTACGAAGCATATGTCGGATCTCTGGTAACTAGTCTCTATAATCGGATAAACATGACCTAGTCATATTATCCCGATGACTGCAGTACAAAAGAGTACTAGTTCTGTATCCTGCGTGATCATCATCTCCATATGACTGGAGTGATACTTCCATCTTGACATCACACCCAATACACTACAATTCTCAATATACCCAGAAGAGGCGTACACAGAACCGATTAAAGCCCTGGATGACCAAAACCAAAGTACATTGATTGTCGCAAGTATTAGCGGTGCAAGTCTCAGGTTAAGACCAAATACATCTACCCTGATTCAGACTTCTATAGACACATAGTCATACTACCAATGGAATTCCGAGGGGTCTATCCACAGCGAAGTTGTTTCCGTACCATCGGTAAACACAACTCCTTTACACTTGCATGAGTATCCAATACCCAAATATATGAGTTATGCTGTTATGCTCCTACAACGGGCACAAGTGCAATACTAGTCTACTCTGCATTATCGATGTCCAATCTCGATAATACTCCGACTAGGGATGTTTTAATGATTAAAACTTCATGGATTGATACTGTCTCATATCTTATCAATCCGGAACTAATCATATGGACTTTTATCATTTATATATCTCGGTAATCTAATTACAAATGATAAAAGAGCAATTTCCTTTGTCACATAGTTAATTTGTACAACAACACAATGTTCTGTACAAATAGTGATGTTATGGGTCATAATTGTCCAACAATCTCCCACTTGGCTTATAGCCAATCACTCAATTGTCTTACACTTGAACTATGTACGGTTCGCTCAAACGTCTGCTGAGAAACAACTTTCGTCAGTGGATTTGCAAAGTTATCATCTGATGCGATTTATTCGATCATCACATCGCCACGATTTATGATCCGAACGAATCAGATGAATAGTTGAAGTATATACTTGGATCGTTGATGAGACTATTAATTCTTTAGCCTGTGCTGTAGCCTAGCTCAGCTGCTAACAGAACTACTCCTAATCCAATTAGGATTATATAGATCCAAAGTGCTTCTATTGCTGCCTCAGTTGCAGCAATATTCCGCTTTTGTTGTTTATTCGGCAACAGTATCTTGCTTGGAAGATTTCCAGCTCATTGTTCCATTAATCAAACTATATAGTACCCCTTATTACGACTTATAGTCGTTATTGTCGGTTTGGAAACTTGCAGCAGTGAACCCAGTCACTTCAAGTTCTCCTTCTCCATAGCTTAAGAAGGCATCCTTAGTTCTTCTAAGATACTTAAGGATGTTCTTAACATCAATCCAGTGGCTATCACTTGGATTGGCCTGATTGTGACTCCATATGCTCAAAGCATATGAGACACCAGGTCACGTACATCTATTTCAATGTACGAGTTCTCGGAGAGTGCCAACAACTTTTAGATCTATCCTAGTAGATCCTTATTCCTAGAATAAAGGTTGTTTCTCCCAAGAATTCTACGGAGAATTTTTCATGAAAGCCAAGCTTTCACTGATTGTATTATGGGAATGTCATTTCCAAGAAATGCTATGTCATCATTATTTAGGACAATCATTGTCAGTGCGCTCCCACTAACTTCCTTATATACACAAGAATCATTTTCGTTTTGAATTAAATCATATACCATTATGATTACATCAAAATGATAATTCCAAGAACGCAATGCTTGCTTCAATCCATAAATGGATCGAATTAACTTGCAAACCTTGTTTGCTTGTTTAAGTATGACAAAATCGTTAGGATGTTGTAAACATCCTCCAAAAGGTTTCCGTTTAAGGAAAATGATTTTGACGCTCAGCTGCCATATTTCATAAATGAAACATGCAGCATTAGCAAGCATTATCCAAATGGATTTTAACCACGGCAACGAGTAAAATATTTCATCGTAATCGACACAATGTTGATAACGATACCTTTTCGCTACAAGCCTAGCTTAGTACGTTGGTATGTTGCCATTCATGTATATCTTCCTTGAAGACTAATATTGTACCATTAGGCACAATGTCTTCTGGTACATCAACCAGTGTCCAAACTTGGTTGGTATACATGGAATCCATTTCGGATTTCATGACACTTTGCCATGAAAGGAGTCGATACCTTGTATCACTTCCTCATACGTAGTCGGTTTGTCTTCCTTAATAAGATTGACATCTTCATGAGGTGAGATCAGAAACCCATACCTCCCAGGTTGTTTTCTGACTCTCTCCGACTCATGCGATTCTTGCGTATTCGAAGATTGTGGTACAGTTTCATCCTTGATGAACTGTTTGTGTTCCATTAAGGAATTGATGCCTGGAACAGTATTACTCCGATTTTCATCGAGTTTTACTTTCCTCCCACTTACCACTGCATATAGGTATTCCTCTTAGGAAAACCGCATGGCGAGCAACAATTAAATTGTTATCTTGTGAGATGTATAAGTACTATACTTTGGTTATCCTAGGATAACCTACAAATTAGGCACTTATCCGATTTGGGTTCTAGTTTGGTATCATCCAAACATATGTCTAGCATACCCAAATCTTCAAGAATGAGAAAACCTGGTTTCTTTCATGTTCATATCTAATATGAAGTCTGTCAAACAGATTTTTATGGAACCTTATTCAAAATAAGTATTGCACTATTTAATGCGTATCCTTAGAAGGAAAATGGTAGCTCAGAGCGACTCATGATTAACCTTACTATGTCCAACAAGGTTCGGTTTCTCCGTTTGGACACACCGCTCAATTGAGGTTTTTCGGGAGGAGTCCACATTGAAAGAATACTATACTCTTTCAAGTAGTCGAGAAACTTATTGCTTAAGTATTTTCCATCACGGTCTAATCGTGACGGTTTTAATACTTTAGTCAATCTGTCTGTCTACTTCGTGTCGAAACTCTTTGAATTTATCAAAAGTTTCTGATTCGTGTTTTAAAAGAAACACATAACCATAACGCGATGCCACATCCGTAAAGGTTGCAAATTATTCATATCCACCTCTAGCCTTGCTAGATATGGGCCCACTTACGTCACTATGAACGAGGGCTAACAGATCGGTGGCACTTGTACTTTTACCAAGTAAAAGGTGTTTTAGGCACTTTGCTTAATAAACTAGATTCATAGACATTATTTGAATAGAATCAAATCTGTCCTAGTACCCACTCTTCTAAAGTGTGGATATACGAGTCTTGTTAATGTGTCCCAGACAACAATGCCACAAATAAGTCTCATCTGATTAATTCAGTTTGAGCTATTTGTTTGTCATGTTATACGTTCGAGATTCATTTATATTCAAAATATAAATATTGTTATTCACATCTAATGTTTATCTCAATATCATATTTATAAAATAAAACACTTAGTGTTCTAGAATATAAAGGTATACCCGCAATGAGTTATACTCTGATATAGAGATAATGTTTCTAGTCAAACTAGGTACATTATAACAATTTCCTAATGTAAGTACACACCCGAATGGTAGTTCCCAAACTTAGGTTTCTACGGTTAAAACAACGACTTTTGTCCCATTTCCGATTCGTAGGTAAATCTCAACTGAAGTCAGTATCCTGCTCATCAGCAGATTCTGCACATCAGTACATATTTATGTACCACACTTAGTATCAAAAATCCAATTTTGAAACTAATAGCGAACATGTTTATGACAAACATACTTGAAGCCGGAGCTTTGCCCGTCTTCACTTCCTTCATGTATGCCTTGTCCATACAGCAGTCACACATCCAGTGACCATGTTTGCCACAGTTTAGGCAGACTTCTTGGGATATGTCATTTGTCTTCCTAGAAGACTGTGATAATTTTGCCTTTGCCCTTTTTAGAAGTTCTGGCTCTGCCTCCTTGAGCATAGCCATCAACTCTCCAATAGTTTACTCTTGGTTCATAATGAACCTGCCCCAGCTTTCGGGTAGAGACTATAAGTTAAATCCTTGGTAGTCTCAGCCACATAGGTAATGCCCATCTAACCTAACTGATCGATGTCAGCAATCATTTGCGACACCTAGTGCTCGACAGATGTACCCTCTGACATACACGAGCGAAAGAGCTTCTTATGCAATTTGTACTTCTAAGATTTAAGAATAAATCTATGAAGATCTTTAATTTCATCATCATGGTACAAGGATCTAATCCTTAATTTTGACGACGGAATTAAAGAGTTATTGCGGTAAGCATAACGGATTGAGCACTAAAGTTATCATCACATGAATCTTCCAAAGATCATGTTCTACTATTTGCTCAACTCCGGGCTTAGGCCCAAGAGGTTTTTCTATCAAATAGAGTAACTTCTTAGTTCTCAGGACTATCCTGAGGTTTTATTCCCAATCTGAAAATTAAAGCCGTTTAATGACATTTTCTCCCAGGATTATGTTTTAAACGCTAATCTTTCAGTTATCTTGATTGCTATAGTCCAACTATCCAATCAACGATTACGGGTACAATTAATATAATGATTACTATAGTCTAACTATATAATCAACTATAATTTTTATTGGTTAAATTCAAATATATTGATTACTATAATCCAATCATATAATAAACTATAATTTGAAGTAGTTTGAATACAGTCCAACTGTTTAATTAAAACAACAATTAAATATTACTCCAACTAATATATTTATTTAAGTAATGACGAAAAATTGAAATGAGCGCGTATTGGCAAGTATCTAAACGAAATTGCAAATTTAATACTTGCCTCCCACTATTTTTCGGCGAGCCTCTAACCCTCTGTTGAGTACTCGGGAAACCTTGTTTCCTAGTGGGCTAGGATCCCGTTAAATAACACACAACCTTGACTTTGGCCAACAACCTGTATGATATTTAACTAGGTAGATCTCTAAGATCAATTGGATCTCATCCAATTCCTAGATCCAGTAGGTGGACATCCAAGTCCGAAACATATATCCAATATATGCCAATATATCCAATATATTGCCTAACCTTTTTCCTCTGAATCAACTAAGCCTTAGATTTGGCACAACAAACTTAATGATTCCAGTTAAGTGGGACCCATTGACCTTGGAAAGTTTCGTAATCGATGTCGATGGACAAGAAGTGATCTTGACTTTGGCCAACAAATCACAACTTGGACAAGACATGCGATATGGAACAAAGCCTTCATGATCCAAACACATCCGCAATGGACAAAGGTCTTGACTTTGGCCAACAAACCAGTGTCAATCTTGGATCTTGAGAATGAATCATTCAATGGAAGGAAAAACTTTAATATATGTTGAGGGTTTTTTTCGCGTAATTGGAAACCAATTAATTATCTTTGATTAGGTCTCATCATACACCCTTAAGCATGCATTCTAAAAGCATAATAAGACGCGGTAAATAAATTAATAATGATATGCGGATGGATATTTAAAACAACTTGTTCCTAGAACAAATCTCTCAATTTCCTCTCTTCCGCTAGCACAATTCTTACTTCTACCCAATTACATAACACTTCTAAAGAAACCTCATTTACATTGAGGGGAATAGGTGAAAAGAGAAATACAAAGAGTCAAGAGGTAATAGGCTGGACACGCAGGTCCAATTTAATAAATTCTAAATTTATTACAATAATTTCCAAAATTGCCCTCACCCATCTAATATCCATCCGATATACATTATTCATACATCACACCATATATTCACACAAAGCATGTTATCAATCAATCTAATCCAATTAATTAATCTGAAATTAATGACCATCCAATGTTCAAACAACGATTTGATTTGCGCGAGTCAAACTCGTTTTAAGAATAAGTACTCAAAGTACGAATTCTCGAATTATTAATTTGTATTCAATACTAATTCTTTATTTAATTCTAAATTAAATAATTACACTTTTTAATGAGCCTTTGCGACTTAGATTCTAAATCTAATCTTAACGGGTCTCAAAGCCCAATTAACATCCAATGTCAATTTAATTAAAGTCCAATGGGCTTTCAATTAATTTATAAGGCATGGACTTTGGCAACCAAAGCCCAATTAGGAATCACCCTTTTGCCAAACATCAATTTAGGCCTATTAGGCCCAATTAAAATATTAAAGGTTTAATCATATTTGGACTTTATGGAAATGGTTTTAGGCCCAATTGGATCCAACCAATTAACCTAAACCAAACTTGGCCCAACCAAGCCCATTAAGCCCAAATACAACTTTATTAGCCCAATTCCAAATTTAGCCCAACCAATTTAATCACAATATTCCAAATATCACAATTAAATTATTTAAAGTGTATTAGCCATAATTAATTATTCAAATTAACATTTCCAAAATACCAATTTACATAATTAATCATGCTTATCATCATCAACACATGTCCAACATTATTGAATCAAAAAATCAACTCATTTTCATGCTTTGATGTCACGGTAATTTGGGGTTTTTAAAATCGATTTCGATTTCAATCCAATTAAATCCTAAATCAATTTATCTCAAGTCTTTCAACTCATCCAATGATCAAAAAACAAAATTACCATGACTTTAGGGCATCCATACACATTCGGCCAAGCCAAACTTTTGGGGAAAAATTAATCCAATTCAATTTTCATCAAATTGATCACATATAACTCCAAGTTATCATCATTCAAGCATACTCAATCAATCAATTTTATCAAATCATGCTCAAATCAATTTTACCCAAATTTTACCCTAAATCAATTTCATGTTTAATCAAGGCTTTGATACCATTGTTGAATTTTCTAAGTCAAACCAAGATCATATTAAGCTATGAAAAGTGTGAATACATCAAAGTAAAGTTGCGGAATACTCACTTTGATCGGCTTTTGCGATGCGAAGAACAACAAAAATCCTCCTTGAAGCTCTCGGCCAATTTCCTTCTTTGTGCTCCATATGTTGGTTTTTGATTTTCAAAAACAAGTTAAAATGATATACCAAAATTAAATACAATGGTATTAGTCATTCAAACCATCACACTTGAGTGTTTGGTAAGCAACCATCAAATCCCATCAACTTCCATCAACCAAAAGGTGATGTGATAGACAAGTGATGTGACATGATGTGACTAGTGGGCCCCACTTGATTCAAAATGCGAGTGGGCCCGCAAACACTCCCGGGCTCGGGTTCGCTAATTCCAAATTAACGAATTTTCAGTTGCGACGTAATTAAATCAAATTTAATTAAATAATTATGCCTGGCAAAATTACTATTCAGGTCGCTAGCGAATTAATTCTAAATTAACTTGTTCGTCCGAATTAAAATCTAATTTTAATTCCGCGTCGAAATCTAATTTCGTATAATATGTCGAATATATTATTTTATCGATTAATTCCAAATTAATTGTTATATCTCTTGAATAGTATTTTATCCCAGATAAAATATCTCTGTAATTAATCCTAGATTAATTTTCTCTCTCTACTAATTAATCCCAGATTAATTATGTGCGAGTCATACGTCATCGGTGAATCTTCGGGAAGCGACCCATGAGATCCCCGGATATATTGGAAGTAAATCTTATCGTCGGACTATCCGAACACGTACGTACCTAGTACTACATTTTTTACTGATTTACAAGACATGGTTAGCAAAGCACCGTGCCTTCCCAATTCTCCAGAAATATTCTTAAATGAATATATAATCTATATCAGGCGTAGTATACGTAGTATTGCGTATTGCGATCCAGTATCAGATGTCACATGCAATGCCTGGGGCTGGAATTGTGTATGCCCCGTACGAAGCATATGTCGGATCTCTGGTAACTAGTCTCTATAATCGGATAAACATGACCTAGTCATATTATCCCGATGACTGCAGTACAAAAGAGTACTAGTTCCGTATCCTGCGTGATCATGATCTCCATATGACTGGAGTGATACTTATATCTTGACATCACACCCAATACACTACGATTCTCACTAGAAGAGGCGTACACAGAACCGGTTAAAGCCCTGGACGACCAAAACCAAAGTACATTGATTGTCGCAAGTATTAGCGGTGCAAGTCTCAGGTTAAGACCAAATACACCTACCCTGATTCGGACTTCCATAGACACATAGTCATAGTACCAATGGAATTCCAAGGGGTCTATCCAGAGCGAAGCTGTTTCCGTACCATCGGTAAACACAACATCCTATTACACTTGCATGAGTATCCAATACCAAAATATATGAGAACTATGTCGTTATGCTCCCACAATGCGCACAAGTGCAAGACTAGTCTATTCCGCATTATCGATGTCCAATCTCGATAATACTCCGACTAGGGATGTTTTAATGATTAAACCTTCATGGATTGATACTGTCTCATATCTTATCAATCCGGAACTAATCATATGGACTTTTATCATTTATATATCCCGGTAATCTAATTACAAATGATAAAAGAGCAATTTCTTTTGTCACATAGTTAATTTGTACAACAACACAATGTTCTGTACAAATAGTGATGCTATGGGTCATAATTGTCCAACACAGCCCTCCACTAAAACAGCCACTGACCGAATTATAACAAACAAATCAGCCCCTCCTCCACGAACCCATAAGCCGAATCAAACCTGCCTAACACACACTAGCCACTCAAAGCCAATAAACCTTCCACGCACAGCCCTTCTCAACACACTTAGCAGCACAACAACAACTTGGCACAAACAAACAATAAACCCTCAACGTGAGCAGCCCTCACATCACCGAAACTGCAGCCCCTGAAAATAGCCCCAAACTGCACCTTTAACCCACCAAAAACAGCCCCCAAACCACCGCAAACAGTAACAAAAAATAACGACCAGAAATAGCAGCAAAAACTGAGAAAACAGCAGCTCAAAATAGTGAGGTGACGAAAGAAAACATTGAACCAGTGAACCGGAGGAGTTGCAAAGCATTAACCCTTCCGACGGCCGCGTAACGCACTTCCAAGTGGCGACTTAAGAGGTTAGACCTGAGGGCACCCTTTTATTTATTCCCATTCATTTTTTTTATTATTTATTAGTATTTCTTCGCATGTATATTGTTGATTCATGTATGTTGTGGCCATTGAATGAATGATTTTTTGCTTTCTCTCTTGGTATATCGGATGGAAACCCAGACTTAAATTTCGTACCGAATCCGAATGGACGGTAGTGCGGTCTGTACTTAGGATACAACTCCACGTACTACTTGAGAAACACACATATTTCGTTTCATCTAATCTTGTGTTTATTTATTGTTTATTAGAAATATCACGTTATTCCCATGCATGATTTTTTATCTCTTTCGCACTAGGCACTTAATTATCTCTCTTTAATCTACTACCTAGACATAGTGGGAGGGTTATGCGACAACCTGAATTCTATCTAGGAGTTACAGACGCACAAGTTATCGCATCCAGCGATGGTATAGATGATCTATTTACCTATCATAGTGCAATCGCTGATTCTGATAAAAAGGAATGGATCAAATCCATGAACCTAGAGATGGAGTCTATGTACTCCAACTCAGTATGGGAACTTGTAGACCAACCTGATGGGGTAAAACCTATAAGTTATAAATGGATCTACAAGATAAAGTGGGGAGCAGATGGGAAGGTACAGACCTTCAAGGCTAGGCTAGTGGCCAAGGGTTATACCCAAAAAGAGGGTGTTGATTATGAGGAATCTTTCTCGCTAGTAACCATGCTCAAATCTATTACCGCATATTATGACTATGAAATTTGGCAAATGGACGTAAAGACTACATTCTTGAATGGCAATCTTGATGAGTGTATCTATATGGTACAACCAGAGGGGTTCATTGCCCAAGGTCAATAGAAAAAGGTTTGCAAGCTGCAAAGGTCCATTTATGGAATCAAGTAGGCATCTCGATCTTGTAATATAAGATTTGATACCACGATCAAGTCTTATGACTTTGAGCAGAATATTGATGAGCCTTGTGTATACAAGCGTGTCATTGACGATGAGGTGGTTTTTCTTGTTTTATACGTCGATGATATTTTACTCATTAGGAATGATGTAAAGATATTATCGGACTTGAAAACATGGCTAGCTAACCAATTCTAAATGAAAGATTTATGAGAGTCCAGTTATGTTATTGGGATTCAGATACTTCGGGATCGCAAGAAACGACTGTTAGTTATGTCTCAGGCATCCTATATCGACAAGATCCTTGTGCGATTTGGGATGCAGAATTTCATGAAAGGCAATTTGCCTTATCGACATGGAATTCACTTGTCAAAGGAACAGTCTCCTAAGACACCTCAAGATATTGAGGAAATGAGACATATCCTATATGCCTCAACATTTGGTCGTCTCATATATGATGTGTTATGCACGAGACCAGATATTTGTTTTGTAGTGGGAGTAGTCAGTAGGTTTTAGTCTAACCCATGATTGGATCATTGGGTGGCTGTGAAACACATTCTCAAGTATCTTAAGAGAACGAGAGATTATATGCTTGTATATTTCGGTGAGGATATGATCCTAAGGGGATATACGGACTCTGATTTTTAGACGGATGTCGATTCTAGGAAATCAACATCTGGATAAGTTTTTACCCTAGGTGGTGGGGCTATAGTATGACGGAGTATAAAGCAATCTTGTATTGCTGACTCCACCAAGGAGGTCGAGTATGTAGCAGCTTGTGAAGAAGCTAAGGAAGCAGTCTGGCTTCGTAAACTCTATAGGAAATGCTTTCCTCGCGTAGTGAAAATGGTTTAGGCACACGGAACGGACTTGAAAAACTTTTTCTGGCCTTCTCATTTGAATGTCGAATGCTACTGCTACCACCACTGAAATTTTGCTTTGGTTTTAGACAAAATTCCAACCCCGAAACAGCCCCAGAACAGTCCCCGAACAGCCCGAATAGCCGGACAAAAACTGGACTGTTTTGGACTCGATTTGCGCCCAACGCACTACAGAAACAACCCCTAAAATACGTGGACAGCAGCTGTGTTTTGGTTCTGATTTTTCACTTGAAAATAGCCCCAACACAGCCCCAAAACATCACAAAATATTCCCCAAAAAAATGGATTAAAACGAAACCAAACCGAGTTCCATTTAACCAAGTAAATGGGCGGTAGTGAGCAAAACAATGCCTCACTGCCGTGTACAAATAAGAAAGAGATGAAGATGAATATGAATATGTTCGACACCACAAGTCTTCCGAACTATATCTCGTTACCAACGAAAACTTGTGTGGGCAAGACTCACTAAACAATCCCTAAACAATTTAGAGATGAATCCACACTACTTTTTTTTTTCTTTTCTATTATTTTTGTTTTTCTCAACTTTTGAGAGAATGAAGAAGAAGATGAGAGGTGGCTAGGGTTCAAGAATGAAATCTTAAGCAAGAAATAAAAAAATAAATATTTTCCTTTTTATACTTAGGTTTAATTTTACAAAATAAAAACAACTCCCCTTTTAAATCGGCCATGCGTGTTAAATATGTACAACACATTTTTATCCTAAGATAATATATGTTACAAAAATAAAGATTTACGTTCCAGAAGATATATAAAAAATAATACACCTTATAAAAGGTTTAACTTCCAAAATAATGCCAAGGGTTTCCAAACCCAAAACTTAAAATTCCAATAATGACCTTATTTAAATTATATCAAATATAATTTATTTTATTCATTTAATAATTATCATATAATTATTAAAACCATATATTAACTTTTAATATATAGTTCCAAGTGTGAAAAACTAATATTATTAATCATATTAATAGAATTTATACCTTTGTGAGCATATAATTGGACTATCCATTTATACTAAATCCGCTATAGTAAATCAAGCTAGTACGGGGACCAAATGGACCTACGGTTCCAAGCTCCAATAATCTCGAAATATTAATTAAGCTCTTAATTAAATATTCTGAATTATTAACTCCGGGATATTCCACTAAAAACCTGAAGTTGCACTCTCGTTGCCGCAGATGATATATTAAGCTGAACCAAGTCGGTGTTCATCGATATAGTCACTACATACGAATTGACTCTTCACGAGTATCTCATAATTAGAGTCGGGTCATAATGTCCGTTATACCACTCTAATTATTTATACATTAAGTACCATTAATTCTCTAACGAATGATTTGTTCATAACCATTATGAATTTTAATCTTTATATTCGTAATAGAAAGATTTGAGCGCTCAAACCGTCAAGTACCGAATCAACCCTTAAGAAATATACTCATCTACTTCTTGCAAGAATGAGTGAACTCTATATCTATGTAAAATGTTCCCAGCTAGACAACAGCTATGCCCCAAAGTACGTAGCTATTGGTCGGGACTGCTACACCAACCTCTCATTTGTAAATCAAATGACATAGCCTGTCATGCAGGAGTTCGTAGTACACTCAGGATTAAGATCAATCCATATATGACCATCTAGTAGATCGAAATGACTTTCTTTGTTTAACGGATATTAAAAGAATGTTATTTCCTTATGGGTCCAGTCCTATATGATCACATCATACAAGGTGCCTCCATTCTCATGTCTCTACTTGGGCGATATCGGATCAAGGTCGCCATACAATTATAGAATGGACCGCAGCTATAAATAAACCATAAACAAAGTACCCGCTTTGTTTGCTCTCTATGAACTATTTAAGATTACTAACTTCAGACTTAAATCCTCTTGTGTATGAAACTCATACTATAAGTCTGAAGGTAAATAAGTAATCTAGGGTATTCAAGATAATTTATAATATGCGAATATTAAACAAACACTTTGATAAATGAATAATGCATCATTTTATTTCAAAACACATAAAGTCGTTTACATTATACGTAGCTCTAGGGCATACATCCCAATAATCTCCCACTTGCACTGGAGCAAATGGGACATGTCACGTAATCCTAGACCATCTATGTGACCTTCAAACACTTTAGCCGATAAGGTGTTTGTAAACGGATCAGCCAGGTTCTCTGTGGATGCAATCTTCGTGACGATAACATCTCATCTCTGCACTATCTCCCTGATGAGATGATATTTCCTCTCTATATGTGTAGACGCTAATTTTCGCACGAGGTCTACAATCGAGATTTTGTAGAGGGGCACTGGCGATCCTGCAAAACAAAGAAGCAGGGTGAGCGTGAAGGGTCTACCCACCGGTGTGGTGGATGTCGTAGGCACTCTGACGCCCAAGTCAGTGATGATAATGAGGTGCAAAAGTCATAGGAGGAGGAGCAAGGTCATATGTTACCTTGATCCTCGTAGACTGCCGTAAGGGCGGTAAGTGGGTGGTGATGAGAGTGTCGTTCAGCAATGGGTAGCAGTGCTTCAGGTTCCTTGTCATCTCCTTATGGAGCCTCCTTTTTTATATACCTATTTGGGGTGT
This sequence comes from Zanthoxylum bungeanum, assembly GCA_019454045.1. Taxonomy (NCBI): domain Eukaryota; kingdom Viridiplantae; phylum Streptophyta; class Magnoliopsida; order Sapindales; family Rutaceae; genus Zanthoxylum; species Zanthoxylum bungeanum. The sequence goes on from SKCR01026712.1 coordinate 67,684, forward strand.
GCACTTGATTACTCGTCTGTTGAGTCTTGGTAACGGTCTACTTTATGAGGGGTATTCACTGCATTTGCCCGTTGTAGGCTGGAACGGCTGAGTGGTGTTTATGAGCTTGGGCGTTACGTGGACTAGCGTGGGGTGAGCCTTGATTATGGTTTGGGCGTGTGATATTTTATTGGGCCTAGGTTTGTAGATCTCTGAGCCTTTATATACATAAAACCTTGGGGGTTCCTTTAGTGCGAATCTGTGATGGTAACTTGGGCTTGGATCCATGCTAGGGGTCTAGTATTGGGCCCGAAGTAAAAGGTCGAAATTCCCTTAGACCAAATTTGGTCCGTACAATATGTTTTCCTATCTTGTGGCTTCTTGGTTCTTTGGAGTTTGACATTGTACCACTATTATCACAATATAGTGTGAGTGGTCTATCCATATCTGGATCAACTTCCAGATCTTCCAAGAATTTACGGAGCCAGACTGCTTCCTTAGCTGCTTCACAAGCTGCTACATATTCAGCTTCCATGGTGGAGTCAGCAATGTAAGATTTCTTTATACTTCACCATACTATAGACCCACCACCTATGGTAAACACTGATCCAGATGTTGATTTCCTAGAATCGACATTGTCTGAAAATCAGAGTCTGTATATCCCCTTAGGATCATATCCTCACCGGAATACATAAGCATATAATCTCTCATTTTTTTTAAGATACTTGAGAATGTGTTTTACAGCCACCTAGTGATCCAATCCTGGGTTCGACTGAAAACTACTGACTACTCCCACTGTAAAACAGATGTCTGATCTCGTGCATAACATAGCATACATGAGACTACCAACTACTGAGGCATATGAGATATGTCTCATTTCCTCAACATCTTGAGGTGTCTTAGGAGACTGTTCCTTTGACAAATGAATTCCATGCCAATAAGGCAGATTGTGTTTCTTGGAATTCTAATCCCAAATCACACAAAGATCTTATCGATATAGGAAGTCTGAGACATAGCTAACAGTCGTTTCTTACGATCCCAAAGTATCTGAATCCCACGAACATAATTGGCATCTCCCAAATCTTTCATTTGGAATTGGTTAGCTAGCTAGGTTTTCACATCTGATAATATCTTTACATCATTCCCAATGAGTAAATTATCATCGACGTATAAAATAAGAAAAACCACATTCCCGTCAATGACGCGCTTGTATACAAAAGGCTTATCGACATTCTACTCAAAATCATAAGACTTGATCGTGGTATCAAATCTTATATTCCAAGATCGAGATTCCGATTTAAGTCCATAAATGGACATTTGCAGCTTGCAAACTTTTTGCTCTTGACCTTGGGCAATGAGCCATTCTGGTTGTACCATACAGATACTCTCATCAAGATTGCCATTCAAGAATGCAGTCTTGACGTCCATTTGCCAAATTTCATAGTCACAATATGCAGCAATAGATAGAAGAGTGCAGATGGATTTGAGAATGGCTACTGGCGAGAAAGTTTCATCATAGTCAACTCCCTCTTTCTAGGTATAACCCTTGGCAACTAGCCTAGCCTTGAAGGTATGTACCTTCCCATCTTCTCCATTCTTTCTCTTGTAGATCCACTTGCAACCTATGGGTTTCACCCCATCAGGTTGGTCTACAAGTTCCTAGACTGAGTTGGAGTACATGGACTTCATCTCTAGATTCATGGCTTTGAGCCATTCCTCTTTGTCAGAATCATCTGTTGCACTACGATAGGTCAATGGATCATCTATACCATCGTTGGATGCGACAACTTGTGCTTCTTCAACCCCAAGGTAGCGATCAGGTTTTCGTACAACCCTCCCACTACATCTAGGTGGTAGATCATTCTGACTAACTTGCATCTGACGCTCAGATGTCGAAGGTGCTATGTATTTGTCAACTGTCATTGACGATGGTGTGCTGGTCGAACCAGCAAGTAACTCCTCGAGTAACACTTTACTTCGAGGCTTGAACTCCCTCATATAGTCCTCCTCTAGAAACGTAGCATTTGTCGATACAAACACTTTGTTATCATCATGACTATAGAAGAATCCACCCCTAGACTCCTTCGGATAGCCCACAAATAGGAACACATGAGAATGTGGCTCCAACTTTGTAGTCTTATTCTTCAGCACATGTGCTGGACACCCCCATATGTGGAAATGTCAAAAACTAGTTTTACGACCATTCCACAACTCTAAGGGAGTCTTAGGAACAGACTTAGATGGAACTACATTAAGGATATGCATTGCAGTTTGCAGTGCATATCCCCAGAATGAACTAGGTAGTGAGCTATAACTAAATATAGATCTCATCATATCTAGTAGGGTCTGATTTCTCCTCTCTGCAACACCATTTTGCTGTGGTGTTCCAGGTGCTGTGAGCTGGGATACTATCCCATGCTCAAATAAGAATTCCTCGAAATCTCTATCAAGGTATTCTCATCCACGATCTGATCATAGAGTTTTGATTGTTTTACCCAACTAGTTCTCAACCTCAGCACGATACTCTTTGAACTTTTCAAAAGTATCTAACTTGTGCTGCATTAGGTAAACATACCCATATCTGGAATAATCGTCAATAAATGTGACAAAATATTCATAACCACATCGGGCTCTTACATTCATCGGTCTGTAAACGTACGAATATATTAGCTCAAGTAGCTGACTGACTCTTATACATTTTCCAGTAAAAGGTCTCTTGGTCATTTTTCCTTCTAAATAGGATTCACAGACTGGGTAAGTTCCGAGCTTTAACTGGTTTAAGGCTCCATTCTTTATCAAGTTGTCTATCTGGTCAAGGTTGATATGACCAAGTCTAAGATGCCATTAATATGTGTCATCATGAGAAATCTTTTACCGTTTAGTTTTAACGTTTCAGCGTTGAGCAGTGACCTATGTGTTAACGGTCTTAACACATACAAGTTGTTTTCTGAGTTTCATGTGCTTATGGTTAATCCATTTCTACCAATAATAACTAAATTGCTATTAAAAGAAACTGAATAACCATCATCCAAAAGTTTAGAAACTGAAATCAAATTCCTGCGAAAATCAGGAATGAATAACACATTGTTCATTTTGTAAAATTTAAACTAGAAACTCCCACTACTCATGCTGAAACGGCATCCCCTGTCCTGACCCTCATGGTGTAGTCACCTTCAGCAAGGTCTCTCCATGAGTCAAGTAGCTGCAAAGAAGAACAAACATGATTAGTGGCTCCAGAGTCAACAATCCAGACGGATTTATCCTCTTCCACTAGTAGAGATTCGATAACGAGTAAATCATATTTACCTGTATTCTTTTTCTCCTTCAGCTCAGCAAGGTATTTAGGACAATTCTTTTTCAATTGCCTGGTCTTGTTGTAGTGGAAACACTTTCCCTTGGGCTTGGCATCCTTGGAGCCTTTCTTGTTCTTCTTCTTCATGGGCTTAGCCTTAGCCTTCCCAGTGCTATTCTTATTCATCTTTGCAGATTTAGAAGACTCGGCAACATTTGCCTCAGCACTGGACTTACGAGGATCCACAAGCATGGACTCGAGTGCGTGAGCTCATTTAGATGTTGGATCAAAGTAAAAGTCAACTTGTTCATAACATAATTGCTTTTAAACTGCAGGAAACTCTTCGGAAGAGTTTCCATAATCATGGTCACCTGGCTACGCTCGTCAATACGAGCTCCATGGGTTTCAGCAGTGTTGAGATAGGTCATCATCCGTAAGACATGCTCTCGGACTGATGTCCCATCCTTCATCCTAGCAGTCGTCGCTAAGACCATGGCCTCATGACGTTGAAGCTCCGAAGGCGACACTGTAATGAATCCATCATCTGAGATGCTGAAGCCATAGGTTCATGCTTTGCAGCAAGAACCTCAGACATCCCTGCTAGCAAGTAGCAGCGGGCTTTCTCATTAGCTGCGACCCATTTCTGGTAGGTATCGCGCACAGCTTGGCCATCATTTCTGGCCGGCTCGGTAGGACACTCCTCTGTCAGGAAAAACTTTAGATCTTCGCAGACCTAGATAGCGTTCAAGTTACTTTTCCACTTAACATAATTTTCTCCCGCTAATTTGTCATTTGAGAGTATGGAAATAATTGGAGAAACCAAGGCTAAAAATAAAATAAACATGCATTTAACATTCATTCATCGCATATTAAAATCATCAAACAATTTTGGCATAAAATTAAACATGATGCATGAACCATGAATAACGAATTAGAAACCTAAGAGAATTACTATGCCACGGAAATCTATCATCCCACAAGTAAGTGCCGCCGTAGGGTAGGTCAAGTACTTGCATGATAGATCGAGACAATCTCAGTCGATTAATATATGTGGGAATAACTCTTATTCCTATATTAAACAACTACCATTTGATTTCATCAAGGAATTTCATTAACAGTTAATTATTCCTTTGTGAGTGTGACCCGTCGTTTTGGGGTTCTTGGACTTAACGAGTGAAGTGTCACCATAGGGTAGGTCAGTTCACAAGATACATCTAGAATCCATATCCTCTCGGAATCCAATCCTGATATTGACCCAAAATCGACACCATCCGTAGGGGGACGAAAGCAAAACCGTCTCGAGGCGCCTTTTGAATCTCATATTTTCGGACTAAAAACAGAGATCGCGGGATATACAGTCGTATATCCCTCTCCCACTAGATTAAGGTTTCTATATATAAAATATCTAATATTTTAATTTAACTAGTGCAAATAAATATATGGCGGCTAAATCATAACTTTTATTTACACTAGTACACTATTAGTGACCTAACCAATTTTAACTCTTAAAATTTGTATCACTAATTTCCTTTAGTCTCTACTAATTGTATTACTCAATTAAACTAATTTAATTAGAGTGGTATTAGTGACCTATTATATTTTAACTCTTAAAATATTAGAACATTAATAGGTTTAAAATTTTAAAATCCTAAAATGGTCAAGATTTATATTAAACTATTTAATTAATCTTAGTGCGTTATAAAATCCAATGATATGTGGAATTGTATCCCGAGTGCAGACCATATTACCGTCCATTCGGATTCGGCAATGGAATTTATGTTCGGGTTTCCATCCTAAACACCAATGAAATTTATTTTGCACTTATTAAGCCCAATATATTAGAATTCAAATTTTAAACCATAAAACTAATTAATCAAATTAATTATTTTTCCATGCATATCATAATCTAATTTAAACATTTTAAATTGCATAAAATCATATTTCATGTCTATAATGATTATGCATCCAATGCATGTTATGGCATGTAAAATACAAGAGTATGCACCCTAAGCTATATGATATGTTATTCAAACAATTCGAATTAAACAAACATATAACATAAAAATATTTTACATTGATCGGGCTATTATTTTTCCTATACTAATCTAATTAGTACAAAAATACCCAAGGCATCCCTTGGTCTTCAAATCACACTCCAAGGTGGTGTTGGCTTCTTTTGCGACTTCGGTGCTCCAAATTACAACAATTGAAATTTTACATTGGAAAATAAAAATTACAAAAATTTTAAACAATGGCCTTATGGCCTTACATCCCAAAATAAAAACCAACTAAAAAATAAGAGCCGGAAAAATTTACGACCAATCCAAAATTCATTCATCACATGAAAAATAATAATTATTCATCATATGAATATTATATTGTGACTACTCATCTAAACATGCATATCAATATTTATAACTCATATAAACATATTAAAAACAATAACTTTAAATGAAAAAGAGAAGGGTTAAGAACATTTTTCAACCTTACTCTCGATGCCAATTGTAGGAAACGCTTTCCTCGCGCAGTGGAAACGGTTTAGGCACACTGATCGGATTTGAATATTTTTTATGCCCTTCTCCTTTGAATGTTGAATGCTACTGCTACCACCACTGAAATTTTGCTTCAGTTTTAGACAAAATTCCAGCCCCGAAATAGCCCCAGAACAGTCCTCGAACAGCCGGACAAAAACTGGACTGTTTTGGTCTCGATTCGCGCCCATCGCACTGCAGAAACAGCACCTAAAATGCGTAGACAGTGGCTGTATTTCAGTTCTGATTTTTCACTTGAAAACAGACCTAACACAGCCCCAAAATATCACAAAATGTTCCCTAAAAAAACAGGATTAAAACGAAACCAAACCGAGTTCTGTTTCACCAAGTAAATGGGCGGCAGTGAGGAAAACAATGCCTCACTGTCGTGCACAAAGAAGAAAGAGATGAAGATGAATATGTTCGACACTACAAGTCTTCCGAACTATATCTCATTACCAACGGAAACTTGTGTTGGCAAGACTCACTAAACAATCCCTAAACAATTTAGACATAAAGTCACACTAATGTTTTTTTTTCATCTTTTCCATTGTTTTTTTTTCTCAACTTTTGAGAGAATGAAGAAGAAGAAGATGAAAGGTGGCTAAGGTTCAAGAATGACATCTTAAGCAAAAAAGAAAAAAATAATTTCCTTTTTATACTTAGGGTTTAATTTTACAAAATAAAACAAACCCCTCCCCTTTTTACCCTTGTAAAAATCGGCCATGCATGTGTTAATTTCAAAAATTTTGTAACAACATATTTACTTTCCATAAAGATAATATATGTTACAAAAATAGAGAGTTAACACCTTATAAAAATGTGTACTTCCAAAATAATGTCAAATGTTTCCAAAACCCAAAACTTGAAATTCCAATAATGACCTTATTTAAATTATATCAAATATAATTTAATTTTATGCATTTAATAATTTTCATATAATTATTCAAACCATATAGAATTTAATATATAGTTCCAATTGTGACAAAATAATATTATTAATCATATTAATAATATTTATACATTTGTGAGTATATAATTGGACTATCCAATTATACTAAATCCGCTATAGTAAATCAAGCTAGTACGGGGACCAAATGGACCTACGGTTCTGAGCTCCAATAATCTCGAAATATTAATTAAGCTCTTAATTAAATATTCTGAATTATTAACTCCGGGTTATTCCACTAAAAATCCGAAGTTACACTCTCGTTGCCGTAGATGATATATTAAGCCGAACCAAGTCGGTGTCCATCGATATAGTCACTACATACGAATTGGCCCTTCATGAGTATCTCATAATTAGAGCCGGGTCATAATGTCCGTTATACCCCTCTAATTATTTATACCTTAAGTACCATTGATTCTCTAATGAATGATTTATTCATAACTATTATGAATTTTAATCTTTCTATTCGTAATAGAAAGACTTGAGCTCTCAAACAGTTCAAGTACCGAATCAACCCTTTGATGAATGGTAAATGTATCACTATTTCCCACTCATTTAACATAATATTTTGTATATTTTCTTGAGTTTTGTGAATAGTTTGATGTGTTTTGTGTTATTTTGTAGATAAATAAAGTTTCAGGATATTCTGGAGGTGATTTAGAGCAAAAATGTGAAAATTGGCAAAAAAATGGCATTTTTGTAAATTTGCGCGTCCGAGCTGCCTGCTAACGTGCACCGAGTCCACAGGTCAGAGATGCCAAGTTTGACTTTGCTAACGTGCGCCGTGCCACGTGTCATCATCACAAGCGATCTGCTAACGTGCGCCACATGCCACGTGTCAAAAATTCAACGAGCCGACTTCAGCCAGCCGCCTTGCCACGTGTCAAAAATTCAACGAGCCAAAATTTTTCAGCCGCCCTGCCACGTGTCCGGTTAGATGCCAAGCAACCAATAAGGTCGTGCCACGTCATAGCGTACCGACGCCAAAGCCCTTGGCGTCGCGACGCCCAAGGTCTACCGGGGCCTATAAATTCAGCTTCAAATTTCAGTTTCAAATGTACCACTTCCTCTTAAATCTCTATAAATAGTACTTTTACTTTCTCAAATTTTTTTTACTTTTACTATTCATCCATGAAGGGGTAACTTCTCTATGCTGAGGTAATAAGGTAATTCTTTTACTATTGCTATTTAGATTAATCTCCCTAAAATATAATATATAAACTATTTAAAACCTTACTAAATGAGGATACCGACATACTGGACGGTTGGTTTAAGTTTATATTTCTGTTCCGCCTTATGGCTGGTATATTTGAATTTGACTTAATCAGGATACCGGCATTCTGGACGGTTGGTTTAAAATATCACAAGATTATATATTATTTTATGGGAGATATCTAAATAGTAATAGTATAAGTTAATTCCTTTTACCTTAGCATTTTAATTATTTTTCTGCATTTACTTTTTAGTAAATTTTTTTTTATTTGTACTAACTATGTGTTATAACTAAGTTAGTTTTCTAAGTTGTGATGAAATCTAATATCACCGGTTTATAAGAGGTTATTTTATAATTTGAGTAATTTAAAGGTTTACTTATTAAGTCTTAAATGCTTCTTGTTGTTTGATCACCAATAAGATTAATGTGGTAAATCTAAAATGAACTAGACATAGGGATTTTAGGTTTCAACCTTTGACTTAATAGCCCACGATCTTCCTTGAGGATAGATAACCCTTTAATAGATTTCCTTACAGGATAGACATATACCTGTTGGGCGGGGGTAGCCATAATTAGAACTTAAACTTAATGAATCCAGATAATTTAGTTGACATAAACATATGGTTCAATTGGATTAAACTGGGTATTTGTGGCTGACCATCTACAAATGCTTTCACATAAATTCATGTTCCAGGTTAGTAAACTGATTTATTACACAAACTTAAAATAATCACTTCATCTTTTAAAAGATATTAGAAAGATTCACAACCCTAGATCTTGAGTCTTTTATTTTCCTTAGTATTTTCTTTTGTCTTTTTATCTTTTTATTTATTTAGCAATCTACAAATCAAATCATTCAAGCAATCAATTCCCTTCTCCATCAATTAGATATTTGTAAATAAATAGTATGAACAATTAATAACAATAGTAAGAATTAAGTCCTCGTGGGATCGATATTTTTATACTACTTGAACGATACGTGCGCTTGCGTTATACGTGTGTGTTTACGCCAGTCACCCTTAAGAAAGATACTCCTCTACTTCTCGCAAGAAGGAGTGAACTCCATATCTATGTAAAACGTTCCCAGCTATACAACAAACCATGCCCTCAAAGTACGTAGCTATTGGTCGGGACTGTTACACCAACCTCACCTTTGTAAATCAAAGTACATAGCCTGCCATGCTGGAGTTCATAGTACACTAAGATCAATCCATATATGACCATATAGTAGATCGAAATGACTTTCTTTGTTTAATGGATATTAAAAGAATTTCATTTCCATCTGGGTCCAGTCCTATATGATCACATCACACAAGGTGCATACATTCTCATGTCTCTACATGGACGATCCCAGATCAAGGTCGCCATACAATTATAGAATGGACCGCATCTATAGATAAACCACAAACAAAGTACCCGCTTTGTTTGCTCTGTATGGACTATTTAAGATTACTAAATTCAGACTTAAATCCTCTTGTGTATGACACTCATACTCTAAGTCTGAAGGTACTTAAGTAATCTAGGGTATTCAAGATAATTTATAATATGCGAATATTAAACAAACACTTTGATAAATGAATAATGCATCATTTTATTTTAAAACACATAAAGTTGTTTACATTATACGTAGCTCTAGGGCATACATCCCAACAATTTCTTGGTAGATCTGGAAGTTATTCCAGATATGAATAAACCACTCAATCTTTATTGCGATAATAGTGGTGCAATGGCAAATCCAAAATAACCAGTGGGAGTAGATAAGAGTTAGGGAACAACGAAATATACCGATTTGAATATCTATGTCGGTCCAAATCTCATTAACCAATAATCCTGTTCCACATGGAATGTATTTTCTTTGACCCTAACCCCAAATTTTAGGTATTTTGTCTTGGGCTTTATTTAATGAATAATTGTAAATCTCGGGAATAACAATTGATAACATATAGAAAGGAAATATCATCTCATTAGGGAGATAGTGCAGAGATGAGACGTTTTTGTCACAAAGATTGCATCCGCAGAGAACCTGGCTGATTCGTTTACAAAAACCTTGTTGGCTAAAGTGTTTGAAGGTCACCTAGATTGCCTAGGATTACGTCACATATCTCATTTGCTCTAGTGCAAGTGGGAGATTGTTGGGATATATGCCCTATAGCTTCATCTAATGTAAACGGTTTTATATGTTATGAAATAAAATGATGTATTATTCATTTATCGGAGTGTTTGTTTGAATTTCGCATATTGTAAATTATCTTGATTACCATATATTACACATGTACCTTCAGACTTAGTGTATGAGTGTCATACACAAGAGGATTTAAGTCTGAAGTTGGTAATCTAAAAGAATCCATAGAGAGCAAATAAAGTGGGTACTTTGTTTGTGGTTTATCTATAGCTGCGGTTCATTCTATAATTATATGGCGACCTTGATCCGAGATCATCCATGTGGAGACATGAGAATGGAGGCACCTTATATGATGTGATCATATAGGACTGAACCCAGATAGAAATGACTTTCTTATAATATCCGTTAAATAAAGAAATTCATTTAGATCTACTAGATGGTCATATATGGATTGATCTTAATCCTGAGTGTACTACGAACTCTTGCATGACAGGCTAAGTCCTTTGATTTACAAAGGTGAGGTTGATGTAGCAGTCCCGACCAATAGCTACGTACTATGGGGGTATGATCTGGTGTGTAGTTGGGGACGTTTTACGTAGACACGAAGTTCACTCCTTCTTGCGAGAAGTAGATGAGTATCTTCCTTAAGGGTTGATTCGGTACTTGAACGGTTAGAGCGCTCAAGTCTTTCTATTACGAATAGAAAGATTAAAATTCTTAATGGTTATGAATAAATCGTTCATTAGAGAATCAATGGTACTTAAGGTAAAAATAATTAGAGGTCTATAACAGATATTATGATCTGGCTTTAATTACGAGATACTCGTGAAGGGTTAATCCGCATGTAGTGACTATATCGATGGACACCGATGTGATTCAGCTTAATATACTATATGCGGCAACGAGAGTGCAACTTCATACTTTTAGTGGAATAAACCGGAGTTAATAATTAGGAATATTTAATTAAAAGATTAATTAATATTTCAAGATTATTGTAGGTTGGAACCGTAGGTCCATTTGGTCCCCGTGCTAGCTCAATATACTGTAGCGGATTTATTATAATTGGATAGTCCAATTATTTACTCACATATGTATAAATATTATTAATATGATTAATAATGTTATTTTGTCACACTTGGAACTTTATATTAAAGTTTAATATATGATTTTTATGATAAATGATTATATGATAATTATTTATTATTAATTATTATATTATATATGATATAATTTAATAAAGGTTAAGATTGTAATTCCAATTTTTGGGTTTTGGAAACCCTTGGGTTTATTTTGGAAGTTACACCTTTTAATAAGGTGTTAATTTTTTATTTTTGTAACATAATTTTGTCTTTATGGAAAGTAAATATGTTGTTACAAAAATTTTGAAATCAATACCTACTTGACCGTATTTTGGAGAAAAGAAAGGGAAATGTTTCTTTTGTTTTTGGAAACAAATAAACCTAAGTATAAAAAGAAATTTTTTTTTTCTTTTTACTAAGAAATTCATTCTAACCATAGCCTCCATCGTCTTCTCCATTCTCTCTCAAGTGTTGAGAAAATAAAAAAAAAACGAAAAAGAAAAAGAAAGAACAAGAAGAAATTAAAAAAAAAAAAAACAAGTGTGATTCAATCTCTAAAACGTTTAGGGATTATTTTGTCATCCTAGCCCACACTAGTTTCAGTTGGTAACGAGATATAGCTCGGAAGACTTTGTGGTGTTGAACCAAAACTCATTCTCTCCATCTTTTCTTGACTCTCGGCAGTGATCATTATTTTTGCTCATTGCCGCCTCTTATTTGGTAAAAAAGAACTCGGTTTGGTTTCGTTTTAATCCAAAATTTTTGGGGAACATATAGTGGTGTCTTGGGGCTATGTTGGGGCTGTTTTCTAGTGAAAAACCAAAACTGAAACACAACACTATCTATGCATTTCAGAAGCTGTTTCGACAGTGCGCTGGGCGCGAATCGGGTCCAAAATGTCCAGTTTTTGTGCAGCTGTTTGAGGCTGTTCGGGGATTGTTCCGGGGCTATTTCGGGGCTGGAATTTTATCTAAAACAGAAGTAAAATTTTAGTGGTGGTACTGCTTGCATTCGGCCAGTCAAAGGGAAGGGCAAAAAAAAATTTCAAGTCCGATCCGGGTGCCTAACGTGCTTCCGCTGCGTAAGGAAAGCGTTTCCTACAAGAATTGCCTCTATAGTTGTTGAAATTCCGATTGTTGACATACTGGACTTGCTCAAAACTTGCTCATTCATCTGGTAAGATCATTCAATTAGTAGCAGCAGCTTTAATAGATGATTGCCCCTTTTCATTGGTCAATGTTGCTAGATAAGTCGTGAGGGATGACACTTGAGCTGTAAGCGCAACAATAAGAACTACCTCATATATACCAGCCACCTTAGTCACAGTAGAGCATTCACTTGGCCATTGGAAATTATTAATGGCCATCTCCTCAAGCAGAGTATACGCATCTTCAGCAGATTTCTAAAACAAGGTCCTCCAGCAAAATAACTGAATCTGGACCCAGTCTTCATAATTATGCTGTGGGCATCTCCTAAATAGATCTTTAAAGCGGTCTCACACCTCATAGAGGTTATCGGTCTCCAACTGCTTAAATATACTAATTTATGTTCTTAGTTGGGCAATTTAGCTGGTGGAAATAAACTTTCAAGAAATTTAGTGGCTATATATGCAATTGTCATGATGCTCCCTGATCAGTGGTAAACACACACGTTACGCAAACGCACGTATCGCTCAAGTAGTATAAAAATATCGATCCCATGAGGACTTAATTTATATGATTGTTATTAATTATTGATTCTATTTATTTACTGGTATCTAATTAGGGTGAGAAGGGAATGATTGTTGATTGGTTGGTTGAAAGTGGATTTGCTAAATAATTAAATGAAAATACAAAATACAACAAAGGAAATTAATAATAAAGAAAACATCTAGGGTTTTGAATCCGCCCATTATTATTTCTAATGATGAATTGACTCTCTTATACATGTGTAATAAATCAGTTGTTAACCTAGAACGCGAAGATATGCATAAGCCTCTTCTGATGGTTGAATGCAAACACCCAAAGTAACCCAATTAACTATATTCCTATGTTAACTAAGTTACCCAAATTCATTAAGTTCAAGTTCCAATTATGGCTGCCCACGCCCGACAGGTATATTTCTATCCTGGAAGGAAATCTCTAAGATGTGAGATCGTGAGTTATTGAATCTAAGGCTGAAACCTAAAATCCCTTTTCCAAGTTCATTTTAAGTTTACCACACCAATCCTATTGGTGATCAGGCAACAAGAAGCATTAAGATTAAGATTCAATAAACAAGCCAAAGTATCACACATAATATAATTAAATCAATTATTAAACTCGTGAATATTGTGCTTCATCACTTCCCTAGATTAAAAATAAAATATTATGGTTAAGGGATCAACCTTTACTATTTCAAATCTAGAAATCTCCCTTATTATAATATATAAATTTGTATTATATTACCAACCAACCATATAGGCGGTATCCTGATTAAGTCATGTTCTAATTAATTCCAACCGACCATAAAGGCGGTATCCAATTAAGTCGGTTTAAAATTAATTTAATTAAGTCCAACCAACCATAAAAGTGGTATCCAATTAAGTCCGGTTTTAAGATAATCTATATATTATAATTTAAGGGAGATTAATCTAAATTATCATAATAAAAGTTTCACCCTTCCCCTAGCGAAAATTAACTACAAAACATAAAATAAAAATAAAATAAATAAACTATTATTACTACTAAAAATAAAAATTTATTACAAACAAGATACAATCCTTAAATTCTTATTAAGAACCTTAAGGAAAGTATGAATTTGGAAAATGAAATCAGCTTCAATTTATAGGCAAAATTCAGGCTTGCACATCGGGACGTGTGAAGGCTTGCGCGTCACGACGTGCATTAATTGCTGACACGTGTACGCGACTTGCATGAGATGTTGACACGTGGCACGTGTTGTCAGCAGACTGAATTATTGGCTCGGCGTCGCGACACGTGAAGGCTTAGGCATCGCGACGCTGACGTCATGATGACGCGATGATGACGCACGTGATGACGCACATGATGACACGGTAATGACGCGTGTCAGTAGCTGAATAATTACGGCGCGTCGCGACGCAGAAAAGTATGCGTGTCGTGATGCGTGAACAGTAAATTTCCATTTTTTCCCTTTTTGTCTGTTTTTCGTCATTTTAGCCCCAAGTTGATTCCATTGAGTTCCAAAAATTTATTTATCTGCAAAACACATAAAAACACAAACGTTCATAAAAGCGAGAAACTAAATAAAATATTAGGTCAAATGGGCGGTAAATATTGATATATTTTCCGCTTATCACACCCCAAAACCTAACATTTTGCTAGTCATCGAGCAAAACAAAAAAAAATAAAATAAACAACCAAATTAATCTAAGCCACTTTCGTAGGAATCACGGTTGTATTTAGTGTATGCAACAATCCTTTAAACCCTAGGTGTCCCTAGTGGACGAGTTATAGTCTCGTGAGGGCTTATAGCGACGATACCCACAAACGTCAATTAAATGCACATGCAATCACACATAAAAACAAAAGAAATAAAATAAATGAAAATAATAGCTATATATACAATGTCCTCGGAGAATGTCTAGCAACAAAGTAAAAGGAACCTTCAAAATGCATACTACAACTAAAATCCATTCCTTTGAACAAAATATCTAAATGAGACTCTAAGTTTGTATGTGAATAATTCTACAAACAGCTTCGATTCTAAGTTATTAACTAGGTGAGTTTGTCTCAATTCTCAGTAGTTGATGGGTCAAACAAACCTGACTATCTAAAATTGTTCTGTCTGCTCCAAAATGCATAAAGTGAGGTATGATTTTTTTTGAAGCTTTACCGTTTGACGCGAATAATCACTGCTTATTGAGGCATGATATCCAATTACTAAGTAAGAACTTATTTATTAACTAACTCAAGCTGTACCGTTTGACACGAAATGTCACTGCTGGCCAGGTAAGATGCCCGGTTACTAAGTAAGAACTTGGTCAATTTTTATTATTATAATTATAATTTTTTAACCTCACATCATAAATAAATGTTGACAGAAACAAATATTCAGGCAAACAGTCATTCATCATCCACCGATTATTTCAACTAGTCACTTTGTCAATTCCTTATTATCTAACTGCTATAAAACTATTTTTTTAGTGCATATGAGTCTGACCTAGATATTAGGCTCATAGTCCAGGATAAAAGTAAAATTAGCATTTATCTTTTCCAAGAATTTTATACTAAGACAAACTATCTCATCATTAGACTCAATTTTTTTTTTTGGATAAAGCAAGCAAAAATTAAAACACGCAAAACATGCAAGACACACGACATGCAGAGAAGAAAAATATGAAGGAAAGAAAAAAAAAATAACGGAGAAAATAGAAAAAATAAACAACCTCACCCTCAAACCTAAACCTAGCATTGTCCCCAATGCGTTACAAAATAAAAGAAAGGTAAGGGAACAATGTTATCGTGGTTTCTTCATTCCTCAGCCCCCCATCGTCCTCGCTGATGTCCCCTGGATAGGCTGTAATCTGATCATCACTCAATCCATGATAGTGTGCCATTCGTTGAAGCAGTTGAGCAATATAATCAATACAATATTCCAACCGCTCTACGCGATGTGTCAGAGAACAGGATTGCGATGGTCGATGAATGGGTTGAGGTTGTTGTTGTGGTGTTGCAGGTGTAGAGGAAGAATCGGCATGTGCAGGCCTTTCTGTTATGAGTTGTTGGATAATTTGAGTAGTTAATGCAGTAGTAGGCTGCATTGATTCTTCTTTAGGGTCCATTGGCATTCGAGCCAGTATGCAGAGATTGGTGATCAGGCTGCAGTACAAAAGGCCAGTCTATATAGAGCGTTCTGCCCAAACTATATTAGTTGATATCAGCCCACCCACATCAATGGTATGTTCCTCCAGCAGACAATACAACAGGATCATCCATTTCTTTGTGACATTTGTAATATGGGTGCCTAGCAGTAATGTGTGGGTAAAGAATTGAAACCAAACCCTGGCATCTGGCTTAAGATTTCGTGAGCTCATCTTCAAATATTCTCCGCTGCTACTCATATCCCATACATCATTGGGGATGCAAAGTGTTTGTGTTAGATAAGTCATATCTAGATGCTCCATAGCTGCCGTATATTCATCTACTTCTATATCAGGCAACCCATAATACCTATTAATTGTGGATCTATCAAACGTCACATGTTGACCTCTAACTAACACCTGATATGCCTGATGCTCGTAAGCATTGGGGTAGAACTCGCGGACTATGGGTATACAGGCTGGGGTAGGCTGTTGACAAAGCTTATGGCAGAGTCTGGTGGTGATAATTCTATCTATCTAAGGAAACTGCCCGGGGTTAATGTCAAAACCCCTCTCCATAATCGGGACTTTTTGTCCCATCCCCTTTTCATATCAATGCTCAGCGGTTGCCAACACAAATTTTATAGCATCGTAACTTGATCCGGGTGCCACTGAGGTTCGTGTCCTCTTAGGGGCCATTTTTAATCTTTAAAAATTTCGACAGAGTTTCCCCTAATTTTCAAGAATTCCAAATTTTTCGCCCCCAAAACTACGAATTTGCCAATGCAACTGCCACAAAAACACACCCACAAATCCAAAATTTTAACAGCAAACACAAATATACACCAAAAAAAAATTTTCATAAAAATCACAACTCCAAATTTTTCACAAATAACAAAAAGAAATAAAAAAATGAGATGGAACTTGAGATTTCGCGAAGTTATTTCCCAAATATGAGATGACACACGTGCAACGGAGGATGGGTGAGTTGGGGAAGTGATTTGGCGATATTTGTTGAAGAAGATTAGGGAGAAAGTGAAGAAAAACGAGAGAGAAAGAGAGAAAAATGAAGGGGGAAATGGAAGAAATGGAGTTTAATGAGTTTGGTTGAGGGATTTGAGGGAGAAATCGAGAGTCATGGTTGAAGAAAAATGAAGAAAAAGATGAAGAAGCAGAGGAAGAAGATGAGAATGAAGGTGAAGAAAATGAGTGACGGCTGCTATTTTTAGATCTGGAATCACATTCGCATCACGACGCGCAGCGTATTCTGCGACGCTACGCAAAGCCCAAAAAATTTGGGGATTTTCACGTGTTAGGTTAACGCGTCGCGATGCGCATGGTCTTCTGTGTCGTGACGCGATTTTTTTTTTAATCGAGTCATTTGACGAATATATCCACTAGAACGCGTATCAAGAGTTGACTCCTTACTCCACCGTCTCTACTGAATTGACTTTTTAACTTCACAATTTTGTCAAATTTTATTCCATGATATCCCCATTTTTACTGGCTTGCTCTGCTTTAAGTGCTCCGTCTGTGTTTTTCCCTCTAAAAATAACACGCAAAATTAAAAACTCTACAACATATATATAAAAAATACGAACAATAAAAATAACAATAGAATAAAAATTTGCATGGGTTGCCTCCCTGCTAGTGCTAAATGTATCGTCTTCAGCCAGACGTGTCTAAAGTACATCCATCAATGAGGTTTCAACGTGGTTTTGGATGTCCGATTGAGGACAATCCCATGAATGTTGCTTTTGAAGGGTCTCTTCCAACGATGAGGTGACCAAAAGAATTTTGTCTCATTCAGTGCTTATGCCACATTCTTAAATTTTTCGCTTCAATGGTCTGCAAAAGAAATGAAAATAAATCAGGAGGTCTCGTATGGTGCTTGACTTTGAATAGTTATTCCATTTTGTCAAGCTTCTGGACGGTGTCCTCGATGTGTACTCCTCAATATAGTGATGTTTCTCATGAAGTCATGAGATTTTCAATATGGTCAGACATTTGCTCTTTCCTTTGTCCTTCATCTTGCTCCACTTTTTCTTCACATATGTATTTTAGCAATTCCCCGTTTAGCTCTTCATTTGTCATCGGTACAATGCATGCTCCAATATCTTTATTTTGAGGATGTAGAGTTTCATCCTCATTTATTGGTGTGGTTGGTACATACAGCTCTGCTACTTGTTCCTCCTCAGAGACCGAAGAATGATCTAGATCAAGTAGAGATTCTTCTTGTTCGGGCTCCTGAACAGATCACTCTACCTCAGCATCCTCACCTGTTAAGGTGTCATCATGAAACTCTTGGTACTCGAAGGCTTCATCAGTGTCATCTAAAATTGCTCCATGAGGTACGTAGTTCTGGTTGTTGATTAATTGTCCCAATTGATTTGTCAGCCTCTGTAAGGTTTTTATTTGACTCAGAAACATTGCATCTAGTTTAGCTTCCCGTTTCTTGAGCATGTTCATCAACTGTCTTTCCACTAATGGTTCTGGTTCTCGAAGATCGTAGGTTGATGGTGGATAAGATGGAAAATGTAGTTCAGTGAAATATGTTGGTTCATTGTATGAAGCTTTCTGATAGTTCTGCCACCCTGAATTATAGTTATACGTGCAATGATCGATATGGTGGTTACCATCAAATATCTCACATCTCTGAAATGGTTGAGCAAATGTTGTGTTATTTCCCCCTGACATCCATGGATAGTTATTGGGTTGGACAATACACCTTAGAAAATCGGACTGTGTCTCCCTGATATGGTGTGTATCTTCACCTCTTAAAGCTCGTAATGCTTCCATCGCCCAATAAAGATCCATTTTCAACCACCTGAAAATAAAAGAAAGAAATAAAAATTACGAATAAAAGTAAAGAAAATTAGATACAAGTAAAATAGTTGGCGTCAAAATTAATAATGCAAGAAAAATAAATCTCCGGCAACGGCACCAAAATTGATCGGTGGTAAACAGACACGTTACGCAAGCGCACGTATCGCTCAAGTAGTATAAGAATATTGATCCCATGAGGACTTAATTTCTATGATTGTTATTAATTATTGATTCTATTTATTTACATGTATCTAATTAGGGTGAGAAGGGAATGATTGCTGATTGGTTGGTTGAAAGTGGATTTTCTAAATAATTAAATAAAAATACAAAATAAAACAAAGGAAATTAATAATAAAGAAAAAATCTAGGGTTGTGAATCCGCCCATTATTATTTCTAATGAATTGATTCTCTTATACATGTGTAATAAATCTGTTGTTAACCTGAAACACGAAGATATGCATAAGCCTCTTCCGATGGTCCAATGCGAATACCCAAAGTAACCCAATTAACTATATTCCTATGTTAACTAAGTTACCCGAATTCATTAAGTTCAAGTTCCAATTGTGACTACCCACGCCCGACAGGTATATTCCTATCCTGGAAGAAAATCTCTAAGATGTGAGATCGTGAGCTATTGAATCTAAGGCTGAAACCTAAAATCCATTTTCCAAGTTCATTTCAAGTTTACCACATCAATCTTATTGGTGATCAGACAACAAGAACCATTAAGGTTAAAATTCAATAAACAAGCCAAAATATCACACATAATATAATTAAATCAATTA
The DNA here is from genome assembly GCA_019454045.1 of Zanthoxylum bungeanum. NCBI lineage: Eukaryota > Viridiplantae > Streptophyta > Magnoliopsida > Sapindales > Rutaceae > Zanthoxylum > Zanthoxylum bungeanum. The sequence goes on from SKCR01026712.1 coordinate 87,262, forward strand.
TTAAACTCGTGAATATTGTGCTTCATCACTTTCCTACATTAAAAATAAAATGCTGGGGTTAAGGGATCCACCTTTACTATTTCAAATCTAGAAATCTCTCTTATTATAATATATAAATTTGCATTATATTACCAACGGACCATATAGGCGATATTCTGATTAAGTCATATTTTAATTAATTTCAATCGACCATAAAGGCGGTATCCAATTAAGTCAGGTTAAAATTAATTTAATTAAGTCCAACTGACCATAAAGGCAGTATATAATTAAATCAGGTTTTAAGATAATCCATATATTATAATTTAAGGGAGATTAATCTAAATTATCATAATAAAAGTTTCACCTTTCCCCATCGAAAATTAACTACAAAACATAAAAGGAAAATAAAATAAATAAACTATTATTACTACTAAAAATAAAAATACATTACTATTAATATATACAAACAAGATACAATCGTTAAATCCCTATTAAGAACCTTAAGGAAAGTATGAATTTGGAAAATGAAATCAGCTTCTATTTATAGGCAAAATTCGGGCTTGCACGTCGTGACGCGCGTTGATTGCTGACACGTGTACGCGACTTGCATGAGATGTTGACACGTGTCACGCATTTATCGGCAGATTGAATTATTGGCTCGGTGTCGCGACGCGAGAAGGCTTGGGCGTCGTGACGCTAACATCATGATGATGTGGTGATGACGCACGTGATGATGCGGTGATGACACGTGTCGGCAGCTGAATAATTACGGCGTGTCATGACGTATAGAAGTGTACATGTCGCGACGCGTGAGCAGTAAATTTCCATTTTTGCTTTTTTTGTCAATTTTTCCTCGTTTTAGATTCAAGTTGATTCCATTGAGTCCCAAAACTTTATTTATCTGCAAAACACATAAAAACACATCAAAACGTTCATAAAACCCGAGAAACTAAACAAAATATTAGGTTAAAGGGGCGATAAATATTGATATATTTTCCGCTCATCACTCATCATCGGTATAGATTGCAGCCAACCCCTCGCTTTGTCCCTTAAAGAGAATGGAAACTAGCGTAACTTGATGGTCTCTTTAGTTATGCCATTCATCTTTATGGTATCTGCCATATTCAGGAACATCCTTAAATGCACGTTGGGATCTTCTACAGCTGAACCCCCAAACTGGTTCTTTTGCACCATGTTGATCAATGCAGGTTTCAACTCAAAGTTATTGGCATTGATTGGTGGGTGCAAAATCCGAGCATAGTTATCATCAATGACTGGCTTAAAGTGATCTTGAATTGCCATTTGGCGCAGGTTGTTCTCTATATTTTCAGCCGCCATTGCTTCTTTCTCAATGCTCCTTTCACGAAATAAAATTAAAAAAAATTAAAAAACTAAATTAAATTCAAGGTTACTTGGTAATAGTATTAATATGAATTAGATTAACAATCCCCGGCAATGGCGTCAAAAACTTATTGCGAGGTTATCGTGCCGCAAGTATACGGTGTCAAGTTTTAGTAAATTATAAGTAAAGAGTGTCGAACCCACATGAATTGTAATCAAATTCTCACTAAGTACTATAATTAGTAAACCTAACTTTATTTATAAAGCAATTTAAGATAAACCAAATTAAAAATAAAAACTAAGAAACAAGAAATCTAAACGTTTAGTTGAGATATTTATGAAATTACAATAAAGCACTTATGTGAATTTGGATTAATACAATTAATCCAATTGGCTCAAAGTAAATAATCAATATTATCCAATAACACTTAATTATTTTAGTTGATAATTATAATATCAAATATTATTTATTATCAAAAATTATCGGTTACCCATGTTTAACGAGTAAACTTCATATTGTGTTTATGCTTTCAAAGCATCCATGCACAATTCATTAGCCTAATTTCAACTTCAAGCTATGTTATTATGTATTCAATACATAATACATCACTATATGCTTCATTAATGAAAACAACTCACTAATGAAAACATAGCTTTAGATAAGATCAAACTCACCTAGTAAGATTGATTCCAAGATCCAATCTTCTTCTCCTTGTTGAAATATTGTGGAGAACTTCCAAAGTTAGAAAGCTTGACTCCAAAGTCAAATCTTGATTTCAATGCTAGCAAGATTCTTTACAAGATCCAATATTGATTTCTCATTGTTGAAATGTTGTACAGAACTTCCAAAACTTATATATACTTCTTTTACTTAGGCTAATATTTTTAATTCTTGCTTATTTTAGCTTTCACAAGCTTAACTTTCTTAAACTCAAGCTTAATTAAAACCTTACTCAAGCTTGCCTTTTATAGAAAAACTTATGTAATTTTTAATTAATAAAAATTATAATCAACTTTTAGGTGGACTTAATCCAATTTGTCCAAATATATATAATTAGGTGTGACTAATCATCTTTATCTATGATTAGTGGTAAAACTATCACTATTTCCCACTCATTTAACTTAATATTTTGTATAGTTTCTTGAGTTTTGTGAATATTTTGATGTGTTTTGTGTTATTTTGTAGATAATTAAAGTTTCAGGACATTCTGAAGGTGATTTGAAGCAAAACTGTGAAATTTGGTGAAATTTGGCAAAAAAGGTATTTTGGTAATTTTGGGCGTCCCGACACAAAGGGTATGTTGGTAATTTTGGGCATCCCGGCACCAAAATAAAGTTTCAGGACATTCTGGAGGTGATTTGGAGCAAAACTGTGAAATTTAGCTAAAAGGGTATTTTGGTAATTTTGGGCGTCCCGACACAAAGGGTATTTTGGTAATTTTGGGCATCCCGACACCAAAATAAAGTTTCAGGACATTCTTGAGGTGATTTGGAGCAAAACTGTGAAATTTGGCAAAAATGGTATTTTGATAATTTTGGGCGTCCCGACACCGAGGGTATTTTGGTAATTGCACCGCATGCCACGTGTCAAAAATTCAACGAGCCGTTTTTTTAGCCACCATGCCACGTGTCGAAAATTCAGCGATCCAAAAAAAAATAATAATAAAAAAATAAAAAAATCAGAAAATAATAATAAAAAATTGGATTTTTTTTGCCTATAAATAGATTTTGAATTTTTGGTTTCAAATGTACCTCATCCTCTGAAATCCTTATAAATAAAAGAGAGTTCTTCTTATTTTCTTCTTATATTCAGTTTTATTTACGCTTTGTAGTAGTAATTCTATCCATCTATGAGGGGGTAACTTCTCTATGCTGAGGTAATAAGGTAATGCTTTTACTTTTGCTATTTAGATTAATCTCCCTTAAAATATAATATATAAACTATTTAAAATCTGAATTAATAAAGGATACCGCCATTTCCGGACGGTTGGTTATTCAATTTAATCTGGTTAACCTGACTTAATGAGGATACCGCCATACTGGACGGTTGGTTTAAGTTTATATTTATGTTCCGCCTTATGGCTGGTATATTTGAATTTGACTTAATCAGGATACCGCCATTCCGGACGGTTGGTTTAAAATATCACAAGATTATATATTATTTTATGGGAGATATCTAAATAGTAAATAGTAGAAGTTAATTCCTTTTACCTTAGCATTTTATTTATTTTTCTGCATTTACTTTTTAGTAATTTTTATGTTTTTTTTTATTTGTACTAACTATGTGTTATAACTAAGTTAGTTTTCTAGGTTGTGATGAAATCTAATATCACTGATTTATAAGAGGTTATTTTATAATTTGAGTAATTTAAAGGTTTACTTATTAAGTCTTAAATGCTTCTTGTTGTTTGATCACCAATAAGATTGATGTGGTAAATCTAAAATGAACTAGACATAGGGATTTTAGGTTTCAACCTTTGACTTAATAGCCCACGATCTTCTTTGAGGATAGATAACCCTTTAATAGATTTCCTTACATGATAGGAATATACCTGTCGGGCGGGGGTAACCATAATTGGAACTTAAACTTAATGAATTCAGGTAATTTAATTGACATAGACATATGATTCAATTGGATTAAACTCGGTATTTGTGTCTGACCATCGACAGATGCTTTCGCATAAATTCGTGTTCCAGGTTAGTAAACTAATTTATTACACAAACATAAAATAATCACTTCATCTTTTTAAAGATATTAGAAAGATTCACAACCCTAGATCTTTGAGTCTTTTATTTTCCTTAGTATTTTATTTTGTCTTTTTATTTATTTATTTATTTAGTCAAAACTACAAATCAAATCATTCAAGCAATCAATTCCCTTCTCCCTATAATTAGATATTTGTAAATAAATAGATTCAATAATTAATAACAACAGTAGGAATTAAGTCCTCGTGGGATCAATATTTTTATACTACTTGAACGATACATGCGCTTGCGTTATACGTGTGTGTTTACGCCGGTCAATCTACCACTTTGATTTAATCCAATTAAATCAAGACAAAGATTAGCAAATGGATTAGTTTAATGTCTACCACTTTGATTTAATCCAATTAAATCAAGCCAAATACACCTATAATTTTATATTTATAATTACCAAAATATCCTCCAATGGTAGAGATATCTATGAAATTACAATAAAGCACTTATGTGAATTTGGATTAATCTAATTAATCCAATTGGGTCAAAGTAAATAATCAATATTATCCAATAACACTTAATTATTTTAGTTGATAATTATAATATCAAATATTATTTATTATCAAAAATTATCGGTTACCCATGTTTAACGAGTAAACTTCATATTGTGTTTATGCTTTCAAAGCATCCATGCACAATTCATTAGCCTAATTTCAACTTCAAGATATGTTATTATGTATTCAATACATAATACATCACTACATGCTTCATTAATGAAAATAACTCACTAATGAAAACATAGCTTTAGATAAGATCAAAGTCACCTAGTAAGATTGATTCCAAGATCCAATCTCCTTCTCCTTGTTGAAATGTTGTGGAGAACTTCCAAAGTTAGCAAGCTTGACTCCAAGGTCCAATCTTGACTTCAATGCTAGCAAGCTTCTTTACAAGAACCAATCTTAATTTCTCATTGTTGAAATGTTGTACATAACTTCAAAAACTTCTCTATACTTCTTTTACTTAGGCTAATATTTCTAATTCTTGCTTATTTTAGCTTTCACAAGCTTAACTTTCTTAAACTCAAGCTTAATTAAGACCTTACTCAAGCTTGCTTTTTATAAAAAAACTTATGTAATTTTTAATTAATAAAAATTCTAATCAACTTTTAGGTGGGCTTAATCCAATTTGTCCAAATATATATAATTAGGTGTAACTAATCATCTTTGTCTACCACTTTGATTTAATCCAATTAAATCAAGATAAAGATTAGCAAATGGATTAGTTTAATGTCTACCACTTTGATTTAATCCAATTAAATCAAGCCAAATACACCTATAATTATATATTTGTAATTATCAAAATATCCTCCAATGGTAGAGATATTTATGAAATTACAATAAAGCACTTATGTGGATTTGGATTAATCCAATTAATCCAATTGGGTCAAAGTAAATAATCAATATTATCCAATAACACTTAATTATTTTAGTTGATAATTATAATATCAAATATTATTTATTATCAAAAATAATCGGTTACCCGTGTTTAACGAGTAAACTTCATATTGTGTTTATGCTTTCAAAGCATCCATGCACAATTCATTAGCCTAATTTCAACTTCAAGTTATGTTATTATGTATTCAATACATAATACATCACTATATGCTTCATTAATGAAAACAACTCACTAATGAAAACATAGCTTTAGATAAGATCAAACTCACCTAGTAAGATTGATTCCAAGATCCAATCTTCTTCTCCTTGTTGAAATATTGTGGAGAACTTCCAAAGTTAGCAAGCTTGACTCCAAAGTCAAATCTTGATTTCAATGCTAGCAAGATTCTTTACAAGATCCAATCTTGATTTCTCATTGTTGAAATGTTGTACAGAACTTCCAAAACTTCTCTATATTTCTTTTACTTAGGCTAATATTTCTAATTCTTGCTTATTTTAGCTTTCACAAGCTTAACTTTCTTAAACTCAAGCTTGCCTTTTATAGAAAAACTTATGTAATTTTTAATTAATAAAAATTCTAATCAAATTTTAGGTTGGCTTAATCCAATTTGTCCAAATATATATAGTTAGGTGTGACTAATCATCTTTGTCTACCACTTTGATTTAATCCAATTAAATCAAGACAAAGATTAGCAAATGGATTAGTTTAATGTCTACCACTTTGATTTAATCCAATTAAATCAAGCCAAATACACCTATAATTATATATATGTAATTACCGAAATATCCTCCAATGGTAGAGATATTTATGAAATTACAATAAAGCACTTGTGTGAATTTGGATTAATCTAATTAATCCAATTGAGTCAAAGTAAATAATCAATATTATCCAATAACACTTAATTATTTTAGTTGATAATTATAATATCAAATATTATTTATTATCAAAAATTATCGGTTACCCATGTTTAGGGGTGTTCACGGGTCGGGTCGGGTCATCATTTTTATTTTTTTTTACTATTCAGGATTTGTACGCAATAATAAATTAAGGCGATTGGTCCCCATTAACCACCGTAGTTGATATATATTATATTTATTAAAAAAAATAGTTATCATAGGGTGATTAAGAAGAACTGGACAAGCTTTCCAGCCTAATTAGACAGCCTACCGTCCATAATGCCAAGGACATTATAGTCACTTCCGATAAAAGAAAGGAGGATGCTTCTTGACTTATGGCTTAATTTTTTTTCATATTTACTTAATTATATTTTTAATTTTTTTTTAAAATTATTATCTATGATATCTATGTTGGAGAGAGTGTTAGTAGTATCTATCTTGCATTGCACAATAAAAGAAACAAGGCAGCCGAGACAAGAAATTCAATTTTCCAAGGAGACATAGTATTTTGGGAACCCTTTTTTTCTCAGTGGTTCAACCGTGTCAATTATTTCTTTTGCATGGCATATTTTCCCCTCCTCATCCCTTTAATTAAATTATCATCCCCAACTTTACTCTCTTCATCTCTCTTTAAACCTCTTTTCTTCCTTCGTGCTGCCACCCAATATGAGTCCATATTCTTTCTGTCACTACTGCCGTTCAGTGAAGAAATCAAGAAATAATAAAAATATTATATGGTCGGGTCGGGTCGGGTTTTAGTATCAAACCCGTTGTTCAACCCGAAATTTTCGGGTCGGGTCAAAAATTTGCAAATTTTTTTTTAAACCCGCGAGGGTCGGGTCACGGGTTGACCCGACCCTATGAACACCCCTACCCATGTTTAACGAGTAAACTTCATATTGTGTTTATGCTTTCAAAGCATCCATGCACAATTCATTAGCCTAATTTCAACTTCAAGCTATGTTATTATGTATTCAATACATAATACATCACTATATGCTTCATTAATGAAAACAACTCACTAATGAAAACATAGCTTTAGATAAGATCAAACTCACCTAGTAAGATTGATTCCAAGATCCAATCTTCTTCTCCTTGTTGAAATGTTGTGGAGAACTTCCAAAGTTAGCAAGCTTGACTCCAAGGTCCAATCTTGACTTCAATGCTAGCAAGCTTCTTTACAAGATCCAATCTTGATTTCTCATTGTTGAAATGTTGTACAGATGATGAGTGGTAATTATATCACTATTTCATACTCATTTAACCTAATATTTTGTATAGTTTCTTGAGTTTTGTGAATATTTTGATGTGTTTTGTGTTATTTTGTAGATAAATAAAGTTTCAGGATATTCTGGAGGTGATTTGGACCAAAACAATGAAAATTGGAAAAATGGCATTTTGGTCATTTCGCGCGTCGCGACGCGCAAGCCTTTGGCGTTGCGACGCCTAACGTGCACTGGGTCTATGCTAACGTGCGCCGGGTCCACATGTCAGAATCTGAAGTCTGAGTAATTAAGTCCATATGGGTGTCTTAACACCTGGTGCCCTAAATCCAACTAGTTTGGGAGCCACCGACCCAACACTCGCTACATAGATGGAAGGTATTGTATATAAATAAAAAAAAATCTAAAATCAAAGAAAAAAATCAGAAAAAATATTTCATTGTTACAAAAATGTGTGAATTCTGATAAAACTTAGGACAAAAATATTACTCTCTTATCAACTGCACTTATGAATGTTGTTGGCAAAAATGAGTTGTTTAATATTTTGTTGGCTGTGTATATGGAGAATGGTAAATATAATCGGAGAATTTACTTATTCAGTAATTTAGAAAGAAAGAAAACAACTAGTAACTTGGAGTAGAAGTTTCACCTGATTAGTCACTAACTTCTTTATTCTCTTTTCTCTTGTCTTTTTGCTTTTGTGTGCATTAGTTTCACTGCCTTTTTACTTTTGTAAGATATTTGTGGGTATCATTGCTGTAAACCCTCACGAGACTACAACTCATCCACTAGGGACACCTAGGGGTTTAAAGGCTTGTTGTATACGCTAAATGCAACCGTGATCCCTACGAAAATGGCCTAGTTAAATTTTATTTTAAGGATGTTTATGTTATTTTATTCTGTGTTTTGCTCGAGGACTAGCAAAATGTTAGGTTTGGGGTGTGATGAGTGGTAATTATATCACTATTTCTCACTCATTTAACCTAATATTTTGTATAGTTTCTTGAGTTTTGTGAATATTTTGATATGTTTTGTGTTATTTTGTAGATAAATAAAGTTTCAGGATATTCTGGAGGTGATTTGGACCAAAATAGTGAAAGTTGGAAAAATGGCATTTTGGTCATTTCGCGCGTCGCAACGCGCAAGCCTTTGGCGTCGCGACGCCTAACGTGCACCGGGTCCATGCTAACGTGCGCCGGGTCCACATGTCAAAATCTGAAAAGTTTGACTTTGCTAACGTGCGCCGTGCCACGTGTCACCATCACAGCTGATTTGCTAACATGCGATGTGCCACGTGTCCTCATCCTACGGTGCCGACAATCACCATTGCCACGTGTGCCATGTGTCACTCCACGTCACCGCTGTTGGACAGTTATGGCCTATAGCATCACTATTTGTACAGATCATGGTGTTGTTGTACAAATTAACTATGTGACAAAGGAAATTACTCTTCTATCATTTGTAATTAGATTACCAAGATGTATACATGATAGAAGGTCCATATGATTGGTTCCGGATTGAGATGATATGAGACAGTATCAATCCACGAAGGTTTAATCATTAAATATCCTTAGTCGTAGTATTATCGAGATTGGACATCGATAATGCGGAATAGACTAGTATTACACTTGTGCACGTTATGGGAGCATAACGGCATAATTCTCATATATTTGGGTATAGGATACTCATGCAAGTGTAGTAGGAGGTTGTGTTTACCGATGGTACAGAAACAGCTTCGCTCTGGATAGACCCCTCGGAATTCCATTGGTAGTATGACTATGTGTCTATGGAAGTCCGAATCTGGGTAGGTGTATTTGGTCTTAACCTTAGACTTGCACCGCTAATACTTGCGACAATCAATATACTTTGGTTTTGATCGTCCAAGGCTTTAACCGGTTCTGTGTACGCCTCTTCTGGGTATATTGAGAATCGTAGTGTATTGATAACCCCAAGGGGTTGCCTCAGTGGTAAAGGCTTTGGGCTTGAGTGGTTTGCTCCCTCTCAGGTTCAAGGTTCGAATCCCACTAGATGCATTTCCTTGGGGCCATGCCCCCTAGTGTGAAAAACCAGCGACTTACCCTGATCTGTGTTGGGAAACTTCTGAGGGCACGAGGCACAGGTCCTGGGGATTAGTCGAGGTGCGCGTAAGCTGGCCCGGACACCCCGGTTATCCAAAAAAAGTATTGGGTGTGATGTCGAGATGGAAATATCACTCCATTCATAGTGGAGATGATGATCACGTAGGATACAGAAGTAGTTCTCTTATGTACTGCAGTCATTGGGATATTATGACTAGGTCATATTTATCCGATTATAGAGACTAGTTACCAGAGATTCGATATGTGCTTCGTACGGGGCAAACACATTTCCAACCCCAGGCCTTGCACGTGACATCCGATACTGGATCGAAATACACAATACTACGTATACTACGCCTGATATAGATCACATATTCCAGTAAGAATATTTCTGGAGAATTGGGTAGGCACGGTTCTTTGCTAGAAGCCAACCATGTCTTGTAAATCGGTAAAAATGTAGTACTAGGTATGTACGTGTTCGGATAGTCCGACGACCGGATTTACTGTCAACATATCTGGGGATCTCATGGGTCGCTTTCCAAAGATTCACCGATGACGTATGACTCGCACTTTATTAATCTGGGATTAATTAGATGAGAGAGAAAATTAATCTGGGATTAATTACGGAGATATTTTATCTGGGATAAAATATTAATTAAAGAGAGAGAACGATTAATTTGGAATTAATCAATAAAATAATATATTCGATATATTATACGAAATTGGATTTCGACGCGGAATTAAAATTAGATTTTAATTCGGGCGAACGAGTTAATTTAGAATTAATTCGTTAGCGACGTGAATAGTAATTTTGCTAGGCATAATTATTTAATTACGTCGCAACGGAAAATTCGTTAATTTGGAATTAGCGAACCCGAGCCCGGGAGTGTTTGCGGGCGCACTCGCATTGCGAATTTAAGTGTGGCCCACAAGTCACATCAAGCGTCAAATCACTAGTCACATCAAGCGTCAAATCACTTGTCACTTTGAGTGATGTGATGTCTAGTCACTTTTGATGTGAATAGTTGATGTGGTAGTTGGATGGCATTAATTATTTTTCGTCTTGACTTTTTGAAAGTGTAAAATGTGTATTAGATACACAAAATTTCCAACAACCAAAAACATTTAACACATTTCTTCTCACCTCTCTTCCCTCTCACGGCCTTGGGCCTTTTCTTCTTCCAATTTTCTGGTTTTGCCGAGAATGAAGGAGAAGCTAAGGGAAATTTTGCGGCAAAATTTCCGGAGTGCTAGCACGCTTTAAGAGTCGTATGATGGTGATAGGGAAACCCACCCATGGGCATGGAATACACATCATAAGCTTGGAGCTTGGTGGACCACCATGGCCGAAAATGGAGGAGCTAAAATGGAGCAGAAATCCGAGAGCCACATGGATGAAAAGCTTGAAATTTTGTTGTTCTTCGCGTCGCCACAACCAATCGTTGTAAGTATGATTCCGCCATTCTTTTACGAGTATTCACATATATGTTTCATTGCTTGAAATCGATCTTGGGACTTAATAGAAACCCAACAACCACCACGTCATCATCCACATCACCAGTTGACCGAGTCAAAGTGCCACGTCATCGCCACGTCATCATCAACCAATCACAGCGTGCCACGTGTCATCATCCTACGATGCCGACACTCCCTTTCGCCACATGTCGCCACGTCACCGCCACGTCATGCCACGTCAGTATAATAATTGAGCTCTCAGCCGCCTTGCCACGTGTCGCCTTATCTCCTTATCCAGAATCGCCACGTGTCAAGCACTCAGCATGCCACGCCAAAAGAGACCGGCGTCGCGACGCCAAAGGCTTTGGCGTCGCGACGCTGGAGGCCTATCCGCGCCTATAAATTGAGCTCGAGATTTCAGTTTCAAATGTACCTTCCTCTCTAATTTCTCTGATGTAAATATGGAGTTTTCTATCTAGTTTCTTTTAATTTTTAGTTTTGTAATTAATTTTAATTACGTTCTGTAATAATAGTAATTTACTTTCTTTACTTTTTACAATTTTTACTATTCACCATGAGGAGGTAACTTCCCCCTGCTAGGGTGAAAGGTAATTCTTTTACTATTGCTATTTAGACTAATCTTCCTTAAATATAATATATTCACTATTTAAAATTTGACTTAAAAATGATACCGCCAGATTGGTCGGTTGGTAATTCATTTTAATCTGGTTTAAACCTGACTAATCAAGGATACCGCCAGATTGGTTGGTTGGTAATTAAATTTTCTTACCGCCTATATGGCAGGTTTATTTTGGTTCTGCCTTTATGGCTGGTTGGACTTAATTTGACTTAATCAGGTTACCGCCTATATGGCTGGTTGGTAAAATAATCACAAGTTAATATATTATATTAAGGGAGATATCTAAATTAATAGTAGTAAAAGTTGATACTTTTACCTTAGCATTTTATTTTATTTTATTGCAATTTACTTTTCAGCTTTTACTTTACCGCAATTACTTTTCAATATTTTTACTTTATGTCTTTTAAAGCCCTAGTTATGTGTCGTAACTAAGTTAGTTATCTGGGGTTGTGATGACTTTTAATATCACCAGTTTATAAGGGGTTATTTTATAGTTTGGGTAATTTAAAGGTTTACTTATTAAGTCTTAAGCCTAATGCGTCTTGTTAATTGGCCACTAATAAGATTGATCTGGTAAATCTAAAGTGAACTAGACATAGGGATTTTAGGTTTCAGCCTTAGACTTAATAGCCCACGATCTTCCTTGAGGATAGATAACCCTTTAATAGATTTCCTTACAGGATAGACATATACCTGTCGGGCGGGGGTAGCCATAATTGGAACTTAAACTTAATGAATCCAGATAATTTGGTTGACATTGACATATGGTGCAATTGGGTTAAACTGGGTATTTGCATCTGACCATCGACAGAGTCTTTCGCTTAATTTAGTGTTCCAGGTTAGTAAACCGATTTATTACACAAACATGAAATAATCACTTCATCTTTTAAAAGATATTAGAAAGATTCACAACCCTAGATAGTTTTTAATATTGAATTTTCTTAAACTTACTTTCGAACAATTTTATTTACTTGTTTTTAAATTTAGAATCATCACCATTTCAAATCAATCTAACAACCTGTTAGATACTAGTAATCATTTGACCTCATAAAATTAATAGATTAGGTATTAAGTCCTCGTGGGATCGATACTTTTTATACTACTTGAACGATACGTACGCTTGCGTTATATGCGTGTGTTTACGTTGGTCAACAGAACTTCCAAAACTTCTCTATACTTCTTTTACTTAGGCTAATATTTCTAATTCTTGCTTATTTTAGCTTTCACAAGCTTAACTTTCTTAAACTCAAGCTTAATTAAAACCTTACTCAAGCTTGCCTTTTATAGAAAAATTTATGTAATTTTTAATTAATAAAAACTCTAATCAACTTTTAGGTGGGCTTAATCCAATTTGTCCAAATATATATAATTAGGTGTGACTAATCATATTTGTCTACCACTTTGATTTAATCCAATTAAATCAAGACCAATGGTAGAGATATTTATGAAATTACAATAAAGCACTTGTGTGGATTTGGATTAATCCAATTGAGTCAAAGTAAATAATCAATATTATCCAATAACACTTAATTATTTTAGTTGATAATTATAATATCAAATATTATTTATTATCAAAAATTATCGGTTACCCATGTTTAACGAGTAAACTTCATATTGTGGGACTCTCTAAGTCCAGACACGTTTGCCACATAAGCATAGCTTATATGTATGCAATTCGGCCACCTTCGAATTCTCGAAGAACACGAACGACCTTTCTGAACTATATAAGTAGATGTTATCACATATATTTAACAATCCTTCCATCGTAGGCAATCCGAGTTGTGCTTATGAAACATAAATTACACCGTCAAGTTTCTGAGGCGCACATCTCATGTCAACATGTCCACGATTCTTTAAAACTAATCAGAAACCATTTCTGATGTATGTCATCCACCCCAGGTGATCGGCTTTGGCGCCAAAGTCTTAAGAATCGTGACTTACTCACAGTGATACCTAAACTCTTTTTGGTACACATATGGGCCGATGATGAGCGAAAAATATATCAATATTTATCGCCCCTTTTAATTAATATTTTGTTTAGTTTCTCGGGTTTGATGAACGTTTTGATGTGTTTTAGTTTATTTTGCAGATAAAATAATATTGGGACTCAATGAAATCATTTAGGACGAAATGCGGGTCAAATAAGGGCAAAAATTGGATTTGACATATTAATTTTGGAGATTAGAAACTTGAAATGGCGTTCTAACGAAGTGCAATTTCGGAAATTCCAATTTTGCCCAACTGTCGTATTTTGGCAATAACATCTTACTCCGATATCGGATTGAGCGGATTCAAGTTCCAGATTAAAGAAGACTCAAAGCTCTAAAATGTTGAAGAACAAAATAATTTCGAATTCTGAATATATCATGACCGAAATTGATAAAATATCTAGAAGTGTGTTATGCGTAATTATTAAAGTCATTTTCAAAGCAAATAAATAAATAAATAATAAAAATAGTCAAACTCCCACCAAACATGATAGCAATTAATAATAGATTTTGTGGAGCAATTAGTGGAGTAATTAATAATGGATTTGGTGGAGTAATTAGTGGAGCAATTAATAATGGATTTGGTGGATGATTTGATGGAGGCAAAATTTTACCTATAAATACCAAGCCATTCCATTTGTAAATTCATGCTTTCTTCTTTGAAATTCCTTAAGAATAACTAAGAAGATTGTATCTTGTTTGTTCATTTACAGTTTTAGTAATTAATTTCCGCTTTCGCACTTTCTTTTCTTTACTTTTCAGTTTTTACTTTCCGTAATTTACTTTTATGCACAGTACTTTCCTTTCTTTACTTTTTCTGTTTTTACTTTTCAAGCAATGAGGAGGTAACTCCCCCTTGCTGGGGTAAAAGGTAAAGCTTTTATTATTACTATTTAGATTAATCTCCCTTAATTATAATATAATAAACCTGACTTAATGAGGATACCGTCATATTGGTCGGTTGGTAATTAATTATAAATTGGTTTTAACCTGACTAAGCATGGATACCGTCTGGTTGGTCGGTTGGTAATTAATTCTTAATTTGACTTAATCAGGATACCGCCTATATGGCTGGTTGATAATTATTACGCAAAGTTAATATATTATATTAAGGGAGATATCTAAAATAGTAGTAGTAAAAAGGGATCCTCTAACCCCATCGTTTTCTTTTATTGTACTTTTACTTTATTTACTTTCATCAATTTACTTTTTAGTAATTTACTTTCAGCAATTTACTTTTCAGCAATTTAATTTTCAGTATTTAATTTTCAGCATTTACTTTCCGTCATTTACTTTTCAGTATTTAATTTCCAGCAATTTACTTTATGTCTTTTATTTTATTTAAGCTTTTACTGCTCGTAAATATGTGTCGTAACTAAGTCATTTATCTGGGGTTGTGATGAATTCCAATATCACCGGTTAATAAGGGGTTATTTTATGGTTTGGGTAATATAAAAGTTTATTTATTGAGCCTTAGTCTTAATGCTTCTTGTTAACTGGCTATTAATAAGATTGATTTGGTAAACTTAAAATGAACTTGAAAAATAGATTTTAGGTTTAAGACATTAGACTTAATAGCCCACGATCTTCCTTGAGGATAGATAACCCTTTAATAGATTTCCTTACAGAATAGGAATATACCTGTCGGGCGGGGTAGCCATAATTGGAACTTAATCTTAATGAAATCAGATAACTTAATTGACATAGGAATATGATTAATTGGGTTACACTGGGTGTTTATATCTGACCATCGGAAGAGGTTTTTACATAATTTCGTGTTCCAGGTTAATAAACCAATATATTACACAATCGTAAGATAACCACTTCATCTTTAAAAATGATATTGGAAGGATTCACAACCCTGAATAGTTTTAAAATTGAATTTTCCTAAATTAACTTTTGTGCAATTTTATTTACTTGTTTTAAGTTTAAAGTCACCATCCAATCAAATAACCAATCCATTAGATACTCGTAAAAAATTGACTTCATAAATTAATAACAAAAGGTTTTAAGTCCTCGTGGGATCGATACTTTTATACTACTTGAACGATACGTGCGCTTGCATTATACGGGTGTGATTACGCACCGGTCAAGTTTTTGGCACCGTTGCCGGGGACTTATTTATCCTTCACTATTAGTTTTGGGGTTGGATAATTTACTTGTATCTAATTTCTTTTTACTTATTGTTTTTATTTTCTTGTGTTTCAAGTTCTCAGACACTACATGAGACGAACCAGAAGCTTTGAACTTCGACCACTTGACCCGAAGATTGAAAGAACCATCAGACAGTTGAGAAGGGAAATGCGAGAAGGCCAAGAAGCAATCGTTAACATGGAACCTGAACCTTTAGAAGTTGCACCACCAATTCACATTCGAGACATAACCATTCCAGTAGTGGAAGGCCTCATTTCCTGTATTGTACTACCTCTCTTACCAGCAAATGCGTGTGACATTAAAACATGCATTCAGATGATTCAGCAGTCAGTACAGTTTGGCGGGAATGCAACTGAAGATCATAATGCCCACATCAGCAACTTCCTAGAAGTTTGCGGCACTTTCAATTACAACAGAGCATCAGAAGAAGAAATGAGACTGTGAGTTTTTCCATATTTTTTGAAAGACATAGCAAAAGCTTGGCTACATTCACTACCAGCAGGTTCCATCACAACTTGGAACACTCTAGCCACCAAATTCCTTACAAAATACTTTCCACCAGCCAGAACAGCAAAACTGAGAAATGACATCACATCCTTTGTACAACTTGACTCGGAAACTCTCTACGAAGCTTAGGAAAGGTACAAAGATTTGATCCGAAAATATCCTCACTAAGAGATTCCAAAATGGCTTCAAGTCCAAACTTTCTATAATGGACTTTCTGGACTGATGAGAACCACAATTGATGCTGCTGTTGGAAGAGCTTTGATGGCAAAAGGAGAAGATCAAGCCTGGGACTTAATCGAAGAAATGGCTAACAACAATTCATTGTGGCCAATAGAAATGAGCATGATTCAACAAATTGCAGGAATTTATGAAGTTGGAGCTAACTCGGCAGTGAATACTAAGTTGGAGCAAATGTGCAAAAGCCTGGAAACACTTAGCACGCAAGTTGTAAACATCGCCAGAGCCACAAGTTCACCATATGGAGGAGCACCAGAGCCAAACCAACATGAAGAAATGGTGAACTATGTCAACAATTTCAACAAACAAGGGAACAATCCATATTCCAACACCTATAATCCAGGGTGGAGGAATCATCCCAATTTTTCATGGAGCAACAATTCAGGTCAAAAGAACAATCCACCATCTGGATTCCAGCAACAGAACAAAAGGCAGGAGTTTAAAAAAGAACCAGAAATGAAAGAATGGATCGCAGAGATGTTCAAAAAGAAACAAGCAGCATATGATGCTATCTTTCAGAGCCAATCTGCCTCTATTAAAGCACTGGAGAATCAAATTGGACAACTGACCAATGCTCAGAGATACAGACTGCCAGGAAATATTCCCAGCAACACAAAACTGAATCCAAGGAACCGAGGGAAGGAGTAGTGTCATGCCATCTTTTTAAAAAACGGTACTGAAATCAACAAAGATGTTGGAATCAAGGCATCCATTGAAGAAGTTCCAAAAGAAGCAATTCAACATATGGAAGAAAAAGAAGCAAAGGAAAAAGAACCAGAAAGAATCACTCTACCTCAACATTTTCCACAACGTCTCCAGAAAAAAAAACTGGACAAGCAGTTTGCTCGTTTCTTTGAGGTTTTCAAAAAGCTGCACATCAACATCCCATTTACAGAAGCTTTGGAACAAATGCCCAGCTATGTCAAATTCATGAAAGACATTCTTTCATGAAAATGAAGATTGGGAGATTACGAGACAGTAGCATTGACAAAAGAATGCAACGCCATCATTCAGAGGAAACCTCCCCCGAAGTTGAAAGATCCTGGCAGTTTCACCATTCCTTGCATCATAGGAGAGCATAACTTCGGAAGGGCTTTGTGTGATTTAGGTGTGATTGTTTACTTGATGCCTTTTTCTATTTTCAGGAAATTACAAATTGGAGAAACAATGCCTACCTCAGTCTCTCTACAACTTGCTGATCGAACGCTCGTATTTCCGAGAGGTGTAGTTGAGGATGTGCTGGTCAAAGTTGACAAATTCATTTTCCCAGCAGATTTTATTATCCTTGATATGGAGGAAGACGAAGATGTGTCGATCATCCTCGGGAGACCGTTCTTGGCTACTGGTCGAACCATTATTGATGTACAGAAAGGAGAACTAACCATGAGGGTACAGGACCAAGAAGTAACATTCAATGTTTTCAAGGCCATGAATTTCCCAAATGATGAAAAGAAGGAGGAATGTTTCAGACTTGATGTGATAAATAGTACCATTCAGAACTCCAATGCAATGCAAAGTTCTACTGACAAACTTAAAGCATGTCAATTACCTGTAGAGCCGAAAGATAAAGCGTATTGCGCACTGAAGAAGCCTATTCTTGCACTACAAGCAACAGAAGAGGAACGGTTCCATAAACTCAACGAATATGAGGAATTTCACATATAGCCTTTTGAGAATGCCAAATTGTACAAAGAAAATGCCAAGAAGAGACATGATGAGAAGTTAGTGCGCATACAACTGGAACCAGGGCAGAGGGTACTGTTAAACAATTCAAGCTTGAAACTCTTCCCATGGAAGCCAAAATCACGGTGGTCAGGTCCATTCTTAATCACCAAGGTTTTACCAGATAGAGCTGTTGAGTTACATGATCCCGACTCCAACAAAACATTCAAGGTTAAAAACAAGCGTGTCAAGCACTACTAGGGAGAATCAATTGAGCAACGAAAAGAAAGTGTCACACTTTCAGATCCAGCCTAACGTTCGGGTAGGGGTGAACACAATTTTGGGTCAAATCGTGAACCGCACCGAACCGCACCGAACCGAACCGCGTGGTTTGAAAAAAATATTAAAATTGATTTTGAACCGCATCGAATCGAACCGTAAATTTCGGGTCGGTGTTCGGTTTTGACCTATGTCAAACCGCGAACCGCCCAAACCACAAATTTTGACTCGAACCGCGACCCGACGCCTAAACCGCCGACCCGTGTTCAAATTAAATATTATTTTATATTTTTCTTTTTCTTTAACTATGAAAATTAAGATATTTAATGATCATATAACAATATGTAATGAATAAATGAAAATTATGTATTTTTTTTCTTCAATTATAATGTGAAAACACACAAAATTTTCTTCAAAAAATTATAATCCAAACCGCCGACCCGAACCGCCCAAACCGCTAAACCGCCAACTCAAACCGCCGCGGTTTTCCTTATCAAATTTATGGTTTCGTTTTCTAATTTCCCAAACCGCCAACCCGCGCGGTTTGAAATAAAAAATGAAAAAACCACCCCGAACCGCACCGCGAACACCCCTACGTTCGGGAAATCATGTCTAGCTGACGACATTAAACTTAGCGCTAGCTGGGAGGCAACCCATGCAATTTGTGTATATATTGTGATTTGGTGTCTTTTAATTTTTATGTGTTTAGTTTTTGCAGGTTAAGTCATTTCAAGATGGAAGATGCTCTCGCAAATCTTCACAAGCAATTTCCTTCTCTCCCTCAAAAATCTTTGATGAAATTTTACAAAGCTCGCTTGGAACGGATGAGACTACTGATGATCAAAGGTATGCCTACTTATTGAAGCACGGGTCCGATTGGCAGGTGAGTCCGCTGACTCTTTTATTCACATCTGCCTGGAAGCACATATGCTAAAAAGAGAAGAGCCAAAAGAATGTGTGTTTGTTATAAATGTGCTCGTATGTTTTGTGATACTCGTTGTCGATCTTTAGGAATGGTGTCTGATAACCGCAAAGATGAGATTAATTTCATTAAGGATGGCTTGAGTAAGAAGTCTTTGGATGACATATCTAAAACTCTTGAGACGCATCCCAGTGGATATGTATCAAGAAATTCGCATTTTATATGCACAATTCCGTAAAGAAAGACAACAGTTAAGTCTCGGGAATCTGACTCTAAAAGACACTGTTTGCCAATTTATAAGAAAATTGGATGGGAAGCTTGTCCCTGACGCATAGACGTCATTCAAGCCGTTACATTATTGTAAATATTATATCTCTTTATCTTTTCCTAATAATTGTGATTTGTTTTGTTATTTTCTCCGACAGGATCCAGGCTACTTTTTGACCTTTCACGATTTACTATTTTGCTATTAATCGTCCTTTGGAAGATACTTGTGCAATTATTACTCACCCTTTTCAGGTTCTATAAATTCAACTCATCATTGCACCTTTGAAGGCATCCAGATAAAAATGGAAGCTACTTCAAGAAGACGGGTTGAAAACATCTGTGTGTTTTGCGGTACCAGTGTTGGTGTTAAACCAGAATACGTAACAGCGGCACAGGAAATGGGTCGAGTCATTGCTGCAAGGAATATGCACTTAGTAAATGGCGGTGGAAATCTTGGACTAATGGGGATCGTTTCAAAGGCTGTAAAGGATGGAGGCAGTCAAGTCTTGGGAATCATCCCAAAACCCTTGGCGGAGGCGAATCTTATTGGATCATCAAACGACTGGTAGAGATGATTAATCGTGTTGGTGCTTTTATTGCTTTGCCAGGAGGCTTGGGCACAATGGAGGAAATTTTTACAGTACTATCTTGGGCAAACTTGAACATACACCAGAAACCGCTTGGACTGTACAATGTTGATGGATTTTATGATTTTCTTTGTGTGTTTCTTGCTGATGCCCGGAGAAATGGGTTCGTGTCAAAGCCTGTAAAAGAACTCCTCTTTACTGCCAGAACTGCCTTAGATTTAATTGATCAAATCTTAGCCTTTGAACCTCAAATTGACCCCATTCTTTCCAAGATAAACTGGTCCGATAATGATCGTGGTAAGAGGCGTCGGATAAATCTGGATCTTAACCTTTAACTTTTCATTTAGATGTAGAATTTCAGCTAACCAGATACGGTTTTCTAAACTCTTCTTCTATTGTTTAAGACATTGGGGACAATGTCTCATTTAGGTTTGGGGGAGGAGAATGTTTTTATTGTTTTATTTTTAGTCAAAAATTTTCGAAAAAGCCAAAAAAAAATTTGAAAAATTTTACAAAAAAAAATATTTTGTATTTTTGTGTTTTTATTTGATTAATCAGGTGAAATTGGTATGAGATAGCTGTGTAAGGAATTTCCATTCCTGAGACATATCTCAACCTATTTCGGAACAAGTTAATTTTTGTTTATTTTATTTTAAATTATTAATTTGTGAATTCTCCATAATACTGATTAAAATGAATCTTCATATGCTCAGTTGATATGTATTATCAGCATATATGGTAACATACTGACATGAGCTGTAATTGAAAAGTTTGTAATATTCAGTGCTCTAGTTTAATTAGATGAAGCATCTATAAGAAGCGATGGAGTAAAAAAAATAAAAAAACGTCTGAGATCCGAGTTATTAAGTCTGTAAGGGTGTTTTAACATATAGTGCCCTAAAACCAACTGGTTTGGGAGTCACTGGCCCAAAGCTCGCTACATGGATCAGAGATGTATATATATATATATCTGAAGTTTGAGTAATTAAGTCTGTAGGGGTATCTTAACACCTAGTGCCGTTAAACCAACTGGTTTGGGAGTCACTGGCCCAAAGCTCGCTACATAGATGGAAGATATTGTATATAAATAATAAAAAATCAGAAAAAATAAAAAAAAAATCAGAAAAATAACAAATAACAAAATTTATTTCATTGCTTAAAAAATGTGTGAATTCTGATAAAACTTTAGGACAAAAATATTACTCTCTTCTCAACTACACTCGTGACTATTGTGGGCAAAATGAGTTGATTAACATCTTGTTGACTGTGTATATGGAGAATGGTAAAATTAATAGGAGAATTTATTTATTCGGTAATTTAAAAAGAAACAAAACAACTATTGACTTGGATTAGAAGTTTCATCTGTTTAGTCACTAACTTCTTTATTCTCTTTTCTCTTGTCTTTTTGCTTTTGTGTGGATTAATTTTACTATCTCTTTACTTTTATCAAATGTTTGCGGGTATCGTTGCTGTAAGCCCTCACGAGACTACAACTCGTCCACTAGGGACACCTATGGGTTTAAAGGCTTGTTGCATATGCTAAATGCAATCGTGATCCCTACAAAAGTGGCTTAGTTTAATTTTAATTGTTTCTTGTATTTTATTGTTTTGCTCGAGGACTAGCAAAATTTTAGGTTTGGGGTGTGATGAGCGGAAAATATATCAATATTTACCGCCCATTTTACTTAATATTTTGTTTAGTTTCTCGAGTTTGATGAACGTTTTGATGTGTTTTAGTTTATTTTACAGATAAAATAATATTGGGACTCAATGAAATCATTTAGGACGAAATGTGGGTCAAATCAGGGCAAAAATTGGACTTGACATATTAATTTTGGAGATTGGAAACTTGAAAATGCGTTCTAACGAAGTGCAGTTTCGGAAATTCTAATTTTGCGTAATTGTCATATTTTGGGCATAACTTTTTACTCCGATATCGGATTGAGTTTATTCAAGTTCCAGATTAAAGAAGACTCAAAGCTCTACAACGGTGAAGAACAAAATAATTTTTAATTCTGAATATATCATGACCGAAATTGATAAAACATCCAGAAATGTGTTATGTGTAATTATTAAAGTCATTTTCAAAGTAAATAAATAATAAAAATAGTCAAACTCCCACCAAACATGATAGCAATTAATAATGGATTTGGTGGAGCAATTAGTGGAGCAATTAATAATGGATTTGGTGGATGATTTGATGGAGGCAAAATTTTGCCTATAAATACCAAGCCATTTCATTTGTAAATTCATACTTTCTTCTTTGAAATTCCTTAAGAATAACTAAGAAGATTATATCTTGTTTGTTTATTTACAGCTTTCAGTAATTAATTTTCGCTTTCGCACTTTCTTTTCTTTACTTTTCAGTTTTTACTTTTCGCAATTTACTTTTACGCACAGTATTCTCATTTCTTTACTTTTTCAGTTTTTATTTTTCAAGCAATGGGGAGGTAACTCCCCCTTGCTGGGGTAAAAGGTAAAGCTTTTATTATTGCTATTTAGATTAATCTCTCTTAATTACAATATAATAAACCTGACTTAATGAGGATACCGCCATATTGATCGGTTGGTAATTAATTATAAATTGGTTTTAACCTGACTAAGCATGGGTACCACCTGGTTGGTCGGTTGGTAATTAATTCTTAATTTGACTTAATCAGGATACCGCCTATATGGCTGGTTGATAATTATTACGCAAAGTTAATATATTATATTAAGGGAGATATCTAAAATAGTAGTAGTAAAAGTGGATCCTCTAACCCCATCGTTTTCTTTTATTGTACTTTTACTTTATTTACTTTCATTAATTTACTTTTTAGTAATTTACTTTCAGCAATTTACTTTCAGCAATTTAATTTTCAGCAATTTAATTTTCAGTATTTAATTTTCAGCATTTACTTTCCGTCATTTACTTTTCAGTATTTAATTTCCAGCAATTTACTTTATG
This sequence comes from Zanthoxylum bungeanum, assembly GCA_019454045.1. Lineage (NCBI taxonomy): Eukaryota > Viridiplantae > Streptophyta > Magnoliopsida > Sapindales > Rutaceae > Zanthoxylum > Zanthoxylum bungeanum. The sequence continues at coordinate 110,576 of SKCR01026712.1, forward strand.
TCTTTTATTTTATTTAAGTTTTTACTGCCCGTAAATATGTGTCGTAACTAAGTCAGTTATCTGGGGTTGTGATGAATTCCAATATCACCGGTTAATAAAGGGTTATTTTATGGTTTGGGTAATATAAAGGTTTATTTATTGAGCCTTAGTCTTAATGCTTCTTGTTAACTGGCCATTAATAAGATTGATTCGGTAAACTTAAAATGAACTTGGAAAATGGATTATAGGTTTAAGACCTTAGACTTAATAGCCCACGATCTTCCTTGAGGATAGATAACCCTTTAATAGATTTCCTTACAGGATAGGAATATACCTGTCGGGCGGGGGTAGCCATAATTGGAACTTAATCTTAATGAATTCAGATAACTTAATTGACATAGGAATATGATTAATTGGGTTACATTGGGTGTTTGTATCTGACCATCGGAAGATGCTTTTACATAATTTCGTGTTCCAGGTTAATAAACCAATATATTACACAACCGTAAGATAATCACTTCATCTTTAAAAATGGTATTGGAAGGATTCACAACCCTGAATAGTTTTAACATTGAATTTTCCTAAATTAAATTTTGTGCAATTTCATTTACTTGTTTTAAGTTTAAAGTCATCATCCAATCAAATAACCAATCCATTAGATACTCGTAAAAATTTGACTTCATAAATTAATAACAAAAGGTTTTAAGTCCTCGTGAGATCGATACTTTTATACTACTTGAACGATACGTGCGCTTGCGTTATACGCGTGTGATTACGCATCGGTCAGCCGACAGATTCTATCTTCATACACACTTGATTGACGAGTGCATCGGTTCACACCCAACGAACATCTAGCGACCAGACCATGAAAGGTTTCTGACATACATGACATCAGAGTGTGGAGGATCACACACAAAATCAATGATATCCTATAGTCAAAGGATCACATATGCTATTCGACTCGATGAGATTCTTATTGACGGTGGTGTGTACTCCCAACTATTAGGAATCACTTGTGAGTCATTCGGTATTCGCTCCAACGAATACCCACATGTCTATACGAGCTTCACTTGCTCATGGTACACTGGGTTAAACCATTGAAACTCTAATTTCAATATATGACATGTGATAGTCTTCTATATTATAGAAATTCGACTGTATTCCAAAACCGACGATTAGAAATATATACTTTAAGAATAATTTATAATAATAATATTATCCTAATGTCAGACCGCTCAAGGTCCAGTATTACTACATTACTATTCTAAGGTCTATGTCATTCTCAACATATTTATATATCAAACTAATATACATAATGACATATTAACAAGGTTGAAATGAAAATATAGTTATTTTATTTGTAAAAAATAAAATATAATGTACAATACATTATTCGGATTGGCGCTCCAAGCACCAACTCCAACAAAACTTACTTGGCATTGGTTGCAGTCTGATTGCTGGCTTACGGACCCTCAAGCCCTCCGATGCTTTGATCGGTTGTAAGATACCTCGATCCCGTCTTTGTAACTCTGATGATTGATGCACCCGTAGGTCTCCCGATGCCCGATCGGTTTGAGATGCCTTGATCTTTGTTGTGATAATTGACGAACCTGTCAGTCTCTCGATGCTTCGTTCGGTTTGAAATGCCTAGATCTCGGTTGAGATGAAAAATAGGCACTCGAGCCCCCAATGCTTTGATCGGTTGAGGTACTTCGACCTCTGCTGAAATCTTGATTGATGAACCCGTAGGTCCTCTAATGCCTAGATCTGTTTGAGATGCCTCGATCTCTATCTTCACATTTGTCTCTGAGGATTGACGTTCCAAATCCAAGCCATATTACCATTCTAAATCCAAATGTCTTTGGCGTTCCAAGTCTGATGGCACTTAAATCCTTCTAGCGTGCTAATCTTTTCCAATCTTTCCAACTCTATCGGTATTCCAAATCCATTTATCGTTTGAAATCCAGTGGCATTCTAACTTCACCGGTACGTGAGATGATGGACCCTCAGCTCCCATATTTTATTTTATTTGTGGGATGATGGACCCTTGGGTCCGTTGATTTAATCAGTTGTGCGAGGCTCCATTCTGCTGTCTTCAATCCCGAGTTCATTTATTTTATTGACGTTCCAAATCTGGTGGTGCTCCAAATCCTCAGCGTCCAGCTTTTTAAATGTTCCAATTTCTATCGGTATTCCAAATCCATTAGCATTCTAAGTCCATCCAGCCTTCCAAATCTGTCAGTGGTCCAAATTCATTCCTAGATCTCGGATCTTCCGGGGTTTCTTTCCCTTCCGGCATTGAACCTTACAACTTTCTCAAACTTTTCAGATGTACTCTCATAAGAGACTCATCATCGGACTAATGATAAAAATACGATGTCTACACTCCCACTGATGGTGTAATCTCAGAAAATGAATCTTTCCAATCTTCAAGCTTAGGGACCAAAATTTTCACTTATTGCCCTCTGTATATAACCTCTTCCATCAAGAGGTTAATGGGCAGTTCAAATATTCATAATTAAAATAACATTAAATAATATAGATTCATGACAATGATATCAATCACCTAGATTTTTAAAATTAGATTCAAGTAAAAATTGTAAGTTAGAAATAATCTCAACCAGTACTATACCCTATATAGAGACGTGCATTATATAACCAAAGTATGGATCACACAAAACAACAAAACCAACCTTTAAGGTCTTTACTTATCCCCAAGGAGTATCATATACAAAGGCGCACACAGAAACATACAAGCCTCCAACTTGGAATGGTCAAAGTAAGAAATGAAAACCTAAAATATAATTCAAATTGAAACGCTGCCTTAAAAACACAACCATCGGGTCTTCCCAATCATGTCTCCAAAATATATACTCAGAAATGGTGTAATTTAAGAAAGAATATAAGAAAACCCCAATGTTCCTGATTCTCTGCAGGGAGATGATTAAAAAATGACGCAATCAAATACAATCCAAAATTAAGTACCAGCTCTCTCCCCCTATTGACTTCTTAGGTGCGATCTTCAAGAGAATCGGAAAGTACCTTCATATCGGCACACTACATCTATGTCAACTAGAGCTTGCCCATAACGTGCTAAGCCTGGATGCAAGCTTTGCACTCTTGTAGTCCTCTCTAAGCTGAATAAACCTGAATCAGCAGCCAAATTGAAATTACAAAAAGAAGTATGATAGGTAAGATTATTAGGCTTACAGCATTATAAGAAGACAGACACACATCACGGTGAGAAAAGAAGTCATTGTTAAATATGTCAAGATATATGTTCACTATCTGCTGCTAGTCTGGAAAATGTGATTTTATTCGCATTCTTTACTAGTAATAAAGCACTCCTCACACTCACACTGAATGGAAAAGGCATGTTTCTCATGACTTGTAAATAGTAAATCTAAAGTGAATATTTTACAAGGTTTACTATAAGGCATGATATACTACCGATGAATAGAATCTGGATTTTTTTTTAAATAATCAGCAGTAATTGAAACTCATGCTATGTTTTAATGCATAAACAAGAGCCAAAAGTGATACCTTTGTGCATCCTTCCGAATACTTGGGGTCCCCTCAAACAAAGTGGATAGACTTTCAGGGGCAACAATAAAGACATTGGCCATGCTGGAGACCAATATTTCATCAGTGGATTGAGATAGAAAATGCTAAAGTAATATTTTGAAACCGTAAAAGTTTTGCAACTTACATGCCCAGCAATTCAAATTTCTCGTCAACAGAAGGAGCATTAAAGCTGCGAACAAATTCTCCATACTCAGTTATGTCACGCTTCAGTCGTAATCCCCCACTGTAAAAGAGCAAATCAAAGACAGATAGAAGTAGAACATGCAAAGACATGAAATGACTTGGTAGTGCCTTGGAAGATGGCAAAATCGTAAACATCACTGAATCGGAGCAAAGAAAAAGTAAAGACTTCAACAGAAGACACGTTTTTGCATTGTCCACTTCAGGTTATATATGTAGGAAAGTCATCAATAGACTTCATTGGTTTATTGTGAGGATCACACCAAAAACAAAAACAAAAACAAAAAACCCAAAAAGAGCCACTCTCAACAACTGAAACGGAAGAACGAGACTCCCTATCACCACAATGTGTCTGCAGAGCAACAATGAAGAAACTCAACTCTCATATTATTACAAACTTCTACTCATTAAGAAGCCTCAAATGTTTACAAATAGGAGAAGAAGGTAAAATAATAAACCAGGCAATGTACGAATCTGGAATTTGGATTCTGATAATTCCTCTACTGAATACTGTCAAGTTATGGCGAGGATTGCATGTCTATTAGGTCAAATATGTTCCGACTCTGTTTCATGAAGAAGGTTTGGTTGTTTCTATTTGCTAACAATGAATTCTAAACTTCCCATCATATTGAAATAAACTAAAACTTCCATGCAACCCTGACATATTGACCTCTCTCGTTCACAAAAGAAGGCAAAACAATACGATGATCCCAATAGCAGTTTACACTGTCATTGAAGGTGAACTGACATTGTAAACAAGACAAAATAACAGAGCAGTAGAATCACCTGGGATTAAACGTGAATTTCTGCCAATGATTAAGCAGGCCTTTATGCAAGCGGTTTCCCTAAAAGAATGAACACCACCATGTTATCCATTTAATCTTTGTAAGATACTCTCACTTTAGAATTCAAAAGAATGACCCACCATCCCACCTACTCTTGAGGGGAACAAAAACAGCTACTATTAAAGAACATGAAATGCTCAATACAACCATTGCATAAAATATTAAGATGGATTTGGCACAAGTGCTTACCGTAGAACAAATTTCAGCAAAATCTGAGCATAAAAACTAGGAAGCTTAATAAGCAATACTATACCAGTTCAGTCAGGAATGCTTGTTTGTTGAGACCTTCTAGTGCAGTAAATGCAGCCTCAAGCACGCGGGAAAGGTATGCCACAACTCTATTAAAAAGAGAGAGAATAGTATTTCATATCACGGAGCAACATTAAACTAAAATGCCTCGCCTACAATATATTAAGAGAAAAGAGTCTAATACTGATATCCAGAAAAGGCAATGAAATCACCTTTCTCCAAAATTGGAGTCAAAACCTAATACTCTCATCTCCATAAAATATGTCCCCTCAGACAACCCCAGCTTTCATGGAGAAATAATTAATGCTTGACATGTCATAAAAGAAATATGGTACTTGTACTACCAAAGTTTATGTCCTCAAGATGAAACAAGTAAAGATGAGAAAGAAACATGGAACAGTGTGTGTGTGTACACATGGGGAACATATGCTGGGAAAAAGTGGAAATCAGATTATTTCCAAATATTTCTAGGAAACGTATTTTCACTGCTACAAAATGAGTTGACTTCAAAATCCAAAAATACTTGGGTGTAAGCCTGTTAAGACCCCAATTTTGAGACAACTAAAAGAAACCAATGAGATGGACATAGACGGGGTAATGATGGATAGTTTGGGGCTGTTGAGTTCATTTGGAAATTGTCAAGAATGGTGTTAGGACTCAAGGGGTAAATTGGTCATTTTAGTCATTAGGGTTTAGGTATAAATAAGAATGAATTGTTGATTTTTGGGGTATAATATCATTTTGTGAATTTGGGAATTGGGATGGGAAGGGGAAACCCTAAGGAGGTTGCCAACACCTCTAAATTATGCAAGGGCTGGTGAACCTATTCACCTTCAACTATCTTTGCTATTTCAGTTTCATTTTCAGGAATTAAAATGTAATTTCTCTTTTGTTTTTGGTGTGATTTCTTATGTGATTGCTATGAGATTTGGGGGTTCTATCAATTGGTATCAGAGCAGTAGTTCCTTGGATCTGTGAGGATTACTGTTTGTTGAGAGCAGAAGAAGAAATTAGAGAAAAAAATATAGAAAAATCAAAAAAAAAATCAAAAAATCAAAAAATCAAAAAATCAAAAAAAAAAATCCTAACCCTAACTGCCGCCACTGCCTCCGCCTCATCCACCGTCAATCAACCCCACCATTAGACTCAAAAGACACCGGCGATCAGGCTCTCACCATCGCCGACAGCAAAACCCCCAAAACCACCGCGACGGCCACCGCAATAACAAATCGCCACTGCCACTAAGCCCTAGCTACCGTTGATCAAGACCACCAGGAGACTCCTCTCACGCCGGTGACCAAAACTAGACCACCCTCGAAGCCAAAGGTTGTCGGAAAACGCCAGAAACAGCCACCAACTTTCGCGGCTTCTTCATGTCGATCTGCCTTCTACGGTGGGCTTTTGAAGCTGCCACCACCACCAGTGTCTTTCCCTCCACGAACTCTTCCAGATGCGACCCTCCCGGCATCATTCCGATCATCGGTGATGAGTTTAGGTTAATTACACTTCTCCCTTAAGTTTTCTGTTTTTTATAATTTAGCCCACAGTTTCAATTTCTTTCATTTTAGTCCCTAATATTCTTTAGCCCACTATTTTCTGCTTCATTTCAACATACTGTTTTGTCAAAAAAAAAAAAAAAAAAAAAAAAAAGAGAAAAGAAAAGAAGAAACAGAAAGGAAAAAAAAGAGTAAAACAAAAAAGATGAGGGGTATAAGAATTTCAGCCGAATTAGGTTATATACGGCAAAAAGGCTTTGTCCAAGAGTACATTGACAGGTTCAAGTGCTTAACGAGCTCAGTATCATACACATCCGAGCATTATTTACCTCCAATCTTCATCAATGGATTGCAGTATGAGTTGCAATCTGAGGTTCGAGATGGCTTAAAGTACTTGAGGGTTATCGGTCTTGAAGGCGTCAAAAAATTAGCCTTAGAAGCAGAAGAGAAACTAGCAGAATTAGACAGATTGGCAGAAATCAGAAAGCGAAGAATGATCGGACCCTGTAAATCTAAAGGATCCCGAGCCAGTAATGGATCCACGCACATGTCAAATGTCGGAGGATAGAATAGAGTTGAGGAGGATCCTTGGAAAAATCTTGATTCAATGTGGGAGAAGATGCAGGAGATGATAAAGGGATCAAAGAGTAACTCGGGTACTCACATTGATGTCGTTCCATCATTTCAAGAGGCGGGTACTGGCCCGATGACACCCCTTATGCATAGCAATAGGAAACAGTCTGAGAACCTTTCAAACATCCGATCGGGAAAATTCAAGCAACTCTCTACGGTTGATTTTCAATTTCGGCGCGATAAAGGTCTATGTTTCAGATGTGATGAGATTCCACCCGAACCACGTGTGTCATAGTGAGAAAGTTGAGCATATTGGTGACATAGGGTCGAACCCAGAGGGTGAGAGCATTGGGAAGAGTGGAACAGTGATTGATGAGAAGCGAAGTGAACAAGTTGGAGCCGTATTGCCAATGATCGCAAATGAGGATGATCCTACTCCCGATGTAATTGCACATTCAGACCCACAGCAGCAAGTTGAGAATGAAGAAGTGAGCTTCAAAGCAGAGAGTAATGAGTGCAGAGGTTGATGTAGTGGAATATGTGGCAATTGAGAATGATGATCGTGCCCCTCAAGCGAAGAAATTGGAGGTGCTAGTGGAGCATTTTTTAGGTTTTGTTGGTGGATTCGTTGTCTTCGGATCGGTTCTGCAAAGGATTATTATGCACTCTTATCAATCGGCTGAATTCGTTGGTTATCTGGAGGAAGCTTGGGACTTCATCAAAACAATGTTGTTCAAGCCTGGGATATCCTTTAAGGCGATAGTCATATCCGCGCTCCCACGTTGAGGGCAACGTGTTTTCAAAGGGGGGAGTAAATAAATAAGAATGAATTGTTGATTTTTGGGATATGCTATCATTTTGTGAATTTGGGAATTGGGATGGGAAGGAGAAACCCTAAGGAGGTTGCCAACACCTCTAAGTTGTGCAAGGGCTGGTGAACCTATTCACCTTCAACTATCTTTGCTATTTCAGTTTCATTTTCAGGAATTAAAATACAATTTCTCTTTTGTTTTTGGTGTGATTTCTTATTTGATTGCTATGAGATTTGGGGGTTCTATCAAATGGCGCATGACAAAAGCTATGAACAGTTCCATGAACAGTATCAGAGAACAGTGTGCGTGAACAGTGTTTTTCTATTATGTTTTAGTTTAATTATTTCTTTAAGGGTAGTTTAGTCTTTCTGTTTTATTAGTAGGTTAACCTAGGTTTTAGATTAGTACTTGAGGTTAATTTTATCGATTATTCCAATAATTCTAAACTATTGTGAAATTGAAGACTTTTGCTATTTGAAATTCTTTGAATTTTTATCGGTATTCTATTCTTGCTTTGATTCACTTGGGCTAAAATATATTCAATTTTGTGAATCTATTTTTGGGTTTAATCAATTCAATTATGTGAGTTGAATAAACCAAATCTCTATTTACTTGAATTTAGGATTAAAATCCTAAATTCTCAATTCCATTCTAGAATAAATCATAAATTTGACTTAAAATCCCTAAACCCCCAAACTAGCCAAATTCCTTTGCAATTTGCTAATTTATCCAGGGTTTATTCTAACTCAACATATGGTTAAAATTAGATACAATGCAAACCTCGTGCAGGCATTAGTTGGCCGATGATCAGGAGCAATTCCATCATCAGGTGATTTATAATCTGATGGCTTTTGTTCAGCTGACAGCAACCGCTCCACCTGCATGAGGGATTGTGATTTACCGAAAAAAATTATTTGATATGAAAAGAAAAAAAAGCACAATGTAAATGTGCTGGATCTAGAGGCTGGAAACATATTCAAAACGTCACTGAAAGAGCATCACTATCAGGATATAAGTACTATCACCAACAAATAGGAAGAATAAGTTATCTAATGTGATACTCATACAGTTGTGCCTTATGACCCGTTAAGGTCCATCAGAATCTAAATAGTAGATGTAAAATTTCTTGATGTCAATAACTGACCTCTGCCATCACAGTTTCAATGCATTGTTGAAGCCCTTTATAAGCAGCAGCCTCTGCACTGGACATTGCAGTAGCCATTTCTTCACATGAAGCAGTATGTGCACCATCCACGGGTAGTAACAGCCGAGATATAGAATTTGCAAAGTACTATACATAAAAGTTCTGTTTAAATATTTTCTTTTCTTTTTTGAGAAGAAATTAAGTTCCGTTCATATTAATATTCACAATCTCGAAGCATTTCCTCATAAGCTAAATTAATTATAATTTATAAGAAAATGGAAGCACTGAAAACATACTTGCTGAACTATAGCGACACTACTACCACAACGTTGTACTGCAACCATGAAAGATCTGAAACTGCTTTCCCCAGCAGCAGCAGCAGCTTCTGCCTACACATCAACCAATCAATCTCCGTTAAGTACAACAATTATTCTAGAAGCATATTGTGTATTCTGTAGACAATTCTAAAAGCAATGCATGTGAAAAGGTAGTTACAGCAGAAGCAGCAGCAGCAGCCACCCTTCTACTAACACTTGTGCCCAGCACAAATCTTTCCCTCAATGCCGCAGCTTCAGTCAGGCTGTCTCTAGCCCTTTCAAGCCCCTCTGTTATATATTGACTGACCTGTAATAGAAATATCAGGGTAATTCCAAACAAAATTTGGTAAACACTACGCAATTTTTTAACCAACTTACTTGGTCTAACAGGCAAGTAAACACTGCTCTCACATTGGCGGCAAGGGTTGCAGGCTGTAAAAGGGTAGTGAAAATCGGTGAGTAATAAAAGCATATAATATTTGAGATTCAGAATATAGAAATATCCATACTTCACTGCTATCTAACCTTAATTTTACTGCATATTTTGATTTTTGAAATTTCATCCCAAATACTACCAGACCTGAACCTAATCATTCCCAGCATTTTGTTTGACAATTTCCCAGCGCATTCATCCATATTGATTTGAATATCATGTTTTAGTTGTATCCCAAGTCATTGCTATTTCAATGACATAGTAATCAACCAAGACACACAGAGCAGAAGGCATAAATTACTCCTAATTACAAGTGACAAAGCCTAGCACTCATTTACCCTCACCAGCAAAATACAGCTGGAAATAGTCACCACCGTAAGGTAAATATACATGCTACTTCTTAACTAGTTATTTTTAATTATTCCAATCAAAGAACTGGTTATATTTTTAGGTATCAGGGGCCAAAAAAGAATTGTTGACAAAAATAAGTTTGACCACAGGTCTATAAGAGAAAAAGGGGGGGAACCCACAAAAGCTTATCTCCAATTGCACACCTAGTTGCAGTCATCTAGAGGTCCCACTAATTCATTGGATGAAAAGAGAACTGGTTATATTTTTAGGTATCAGGGGCCAAAAAGAATTGTTGATAAAAATAAGTTTGACCACAGGTCTCAAAGAGAAAAAGGCGGGAAACCCACAAAAGCACATCTCCAATTGCACACCTAGTTGCAGTCATCTAGAGGTCCCACTAATTCATTGGATGAAAAGAGAAAAGAAAAGAAATGACCCATTGTTTCGGTCTTTATATGCAATTATCTTGTTCAAAGTTCATTATATGTATGCTAAGATCCAGGTCAGATTCTAGATTGCCTGCCTGATACTATGTTTCAGTATCAAAATATAAAATGAATTTCAGGAAAGAAATTTACTTGAGATGAAAATAAAGTGCATCTTGATAGTGCTTCTTCATTCCAACGCACAAACTCTGTCACAACTGTAACAGATATCTGCTGGGGAGAAGAAGCTACTGAAGCTCCTTTAGCACGCCCAATTGACCCTGTTCCTGTTGACTCAGACAGTTGTCTTTCGGCACGCAATTCTTCCATCTGCAAAACATGATACGGTTTGTAGCTACTGTAGCAAAATTACTAGAAATTTCGATCAAGAAAATGAACTTGATGCATACCTTGGCTTGATACAGTTGTTTAAGAGAAGCCTGTTCGAGTTCAGGATATTCTTCCTTGTGATTAGTAAAAAGACATTCTGTGACACCTGAACCAACAAAAAATGGCAAAATGAAGTAGATTCATCAGTGTGGTCACCAATATTTGACCAAATGCATAATGTCATTTTGATCATTTTTTTCCTTTTATTAACTTAAAAGGTAAGAGAGTGAGCAAAGCCCAAACCATTTTCTTTTTAATCTCATATCTCCTCCAGGATTCGAACTCGTGTGGTCAGACAAAAAAAACTGCTTGAAAACCACCCAATCAATCCCCTGGGGGCTTTTTTAAATGATATTTTTTGTTGCCAGGGTCATTTTGTCCAATACATATGTGTATAGATGCTAAAATTTACTAGAGTCAATTTACTAAGCAAACTGAGAATCAAACTATGCCGTATAACCTCCACCTTATCTGGTTTAACTTTTACAGGGTAATGCTTGTTTCAGGCATAAAAAGGAAGGTTTTTAACCGTTTCAGCACCCTCCCAACCACAGAAAGTTCTTTCAGATGCCAAGAGTTATGACTATTTACATAGAATCAAGAAAGACATGGCCCGAATTATTTTTCTCTGTCGAACATTTATGTTGCACAACTATTTTAACTTGCTTAAGATTACGTACAACCACAATCAACATAGTCTACTCCTCAGTCCTCCCCAGTAAAATATAATGACACATATATTTCACTAAACAAAAATTAGCTGTGAGAAGGAAGTTTGGGAAATATTGACAAAGCAACAAGCAATTTTTATTGTTAATTCATTACCCTCAATGTCCAAATCACCACATCCCACGGTTCGTAGGTCTCTAGCAAGTTCCTGTGTCTTCTCATAAGCCACAGCAAGCATTCTAAGATACTGAAGCCTCAAGCCAAATACACAGAGTTAATATCTTATTGTCACTTAAACAGTTAAACTCACATTTGCATGAGTAAATTTAAGATGACATTAGTAATTCTACTCACTAATAGGAGTCCGCCTTCTTCCATAGGAGGTACATTCACAAGAGATGGTTTCACTAACAGTTTGTCCATAATGGCTGTAACCCGCTGCTCCAAAACTCTCTGCATGAAATTTTTAAACATTGTTGTGAAATTACCAACACTATCAGCATGTCACATTGCCATAAGTGAATTAGAACGTAATAACAAGACCCCAGCAAAAAGAGAAAAAAGTACAAAAAATGAAACAAATGAAGGATAAGGTACCTGAACTAGAATACTCATGACATAATTAGGAGAAGGGAATACTGCAGTAATTGTTGATGCTTCTTTCCGCACAGTATCTGCAATAACAACAACAATCAAACTAAAAACCCATTGAAATGCAATCCCTGGCATTCAGACCAATTGCGATTCTTCAAACCTGTAATTTCTTTGTACAAGGAAGCAAGTCCACGGGCAACATTGCTGGGACTAGCTTGAGAACCCTGGTCTCCTAGAACTAGTCTGATGTCTGCATTCATGACTTCCACATCAATGAACATAGGACGGGTTGCCACATAATGTTGCATGGCACTAGTACCCCTGTTAAACTGCATTGCAATTTCAAATGTAACCGATAAGATAGAAGGAAAAAGATCCAACAGAGACCAGCTGAGACCACCCAGAAGAAAGGTTGGTACTAAAAATTGGGAATTCCATATAGCATGCCATGAAATACACAATACCAGGGGTAAGGGCAAAGAAATAACAACATAGTATCACTAAAAAAAGGTGATAGTTACAGATATATGCTCAGAAGCAATGATAAAATGAAAAGGTTCAGATGTTTCTTATTTCCAAGAGAAAAAAATCAAATGTAAACACAATCTCAAACCTAAGAATTAGGAAACAACCTTCACACTATTCTAAATGAACACAATAGTTTCTCACTTGGTCATGCAAATCAAGATTGGAAAAGATAAAAATTAGGGGTCGGTACAGAGAATTAGACCATTCAGATCTTCAGAAAAATAATCACCTGAGATAAAATTTTAGCACATTCTGACATGGCAGACAGTTCTCTTCTTTGTGATGCTGCATCAAACCGAGATAACAATCTGTTCTCCAGTTCTAAACAAGGGTAATGAAAAAAATGCATGTATCAGTGGAGGGATGGGAAGATCCACAATTGATAGATACAAAAGTGGAATCAGACAAAATCTTTTCTTTCTTGGTAATTCATCAAGTTTCTTCTCGTATTTTATTTTCTGAAATAGTCATTCTTCAAATACGATTCTATTTCAACCACATAAATACTGATATAGTTTAGTCAAAATACAACATTTCAACTTTCAAGCAGCCATAGTATATGTTCTCATTGCCCACAATCAACTGAAAACAATTTCTAAAATTTACGTGCATCAAACAGCCCTTGCAAGTCCTAACAGTAAAAGTAATAACTAATAAGATGGGTATTCTACTGAAGATACTGTACCATTGCAGTAATCCTGAAGATTAGCTACAGCAACTTCTAAACCTCTGCTGGCATTTGCATTTCCCATATCTTGTATGCCTTGTCTTCCAATATCTTCCTCAGCAAACGATCCTGAAATCAACATATGGAGCGTGAAAGGCATTAATTTTTTCATATGGATGAAAGATGCATCGAACAATACCACAAGGCTTACCCACACATTGGAACAAATTCTTGACAAGTAAAAAGTATCAAACTCTCCCTTTCATTCTGGAATATCAACAATATTACCACACAAAAACCATATTTCACTTCTATCTTCCCCTCCTCTCTCTCTCTTTCACACGCACGGAAATACACAAAAAATAAGAGTCCCTCACAAAATATATTCTCTTCCGAAAGAAAAAGGATGAAGTTTAACAAATGTTTTCTAGGTAAAAACAAATAATAATCTTGTATGTTATCTGTGAAATAAATCTCCTTTTGAGATGAATTTGTATTACTAAAAGAAATTTGTTAATTAAAAGAAAAATAATACTCCAACAGTACCAGTTTTTTCACCAGTGTTAAAAGCAGGCCGGTGAACATGATGCTATGAGAAATAGTGCCACTAATAACAGGGAATTATGCAGATCAGCATATGCCATTGATATGATTTTACGGAAACATATATTAACTTGTATACGAGAAAAAAAAAATTATATTAAATTCTTGTTGGTTTAACTTATATGTTTCACCCACTGATTCTAGAGGAAAATCAGGATCATCGGAAGAAACATGTGAGAATATAGTGACCTGTGACCATCAAGCTCATGGGTTTTTTGTGAAAATGGACAAGTACAACCACTAGAATCATATGAAAAATAATGTCAGCTTACGCAATTTCTCAGCAATTGATGCAGCCTCAGCAACACGGCTGTCATCAGAAAATAAAGGTGAAAGCTCCATTAGGTCGCCTGGGCTGCTATTAAACTCCATCAAGTACTGCAAGATTTAGATTGACAAGGTGTTATATCAATCTAAAGAAAGGAAAGCATAATATTTATTTTTCAATAATTTCAAGTTTTTGCTTTTTATCACTCAAAAAAAAGTAAAAGGGGAAGGACTGAGTACACAGGATGATATTCAAGCAGTCTATACATAATGGTTTTTACAAGGAAAGATCTATAAAGAAGGTCGAAAAATTAGAACATGAGACCCCTCAGGTGAAACATATAAATTAGATTGGATCTCATACTAAGTTACAGGTAAAAAATACCTTTATGAGGTCAATTGTTTGACTAGCAGTTACCCGCTGAGCATCCGCACTCTGACAAGAAAATATCCATTCATATAATAACATAAATCTATTTGGTCCAACAAGAAAGTGAATTAATTATACGCATACAACATAACTACCACAAGAAAAGAAGGATTGGAATTTAGAAGTATAGCAGAAAAATCATGAGACAAACTTACCTGCAAATGATCTCCTATTTTGGCAGCAGTCTGTCCAACACTTGATATGCGAGAATCTAATCTTGCAAAACTATCAAACAAGCCGTCTACACCTTTTTCTAGCTGAAAAATAAGATGGTGGAAACTGTAACCATAATTGTGGCTCAGTTGTAACTCAATATCAGGGTTTTTTTTAATAGGAAAAACTGAAAATCAGATACAGAATCATCAAGTAATCCATGAGTTGAAGTACTATATTTACGCATTTCATTCAAACAATGGGAAGAATGTCATGTTAGAAGAGACAGTAGGACCCTTGAGTCAGCTTTCAATAACAACAATAGAAGAGGCATCATCTCAATCTCCATAATTCTCTAACACAGTACTGATAATGCCAAGACTCGTTGGAATCTTTTGTCAGTTCATTTCCTCAAATGGTCCAAAGGTAACTAACCTCAGCAAGTGTCTTGCGGTGCTTAGAATCTTGGACAGAAAGCTCTTTCTTGAGATTGAAGAGTCTTTCATCACTCTGAAACTCAAAATACAAGGGAAAAATCAGCACAAATTCCCAATGAATTGTCATGTCCTCAGCCTACAAAACTCAAACAACATGCCTGTTTACGAAGATCTATCAGCTCCCTACAAGAATCCTTGAACAGAGATGAGAGAGCATCTACTTCTGGAAATAAAGGGGCGGCCAATCCTTGTGTGAACCTTATTGCATCCGATGGGGCCCGTCTATGCCCATTTGGCAAAGTATCATTTCCGCTAACATTACCATGTCCATCAGCTGAGTCAGTTTCTTCTTCTTGAAAAGATGGAAGGAGCTCATTCACCAAGTTCCCAAATAGTGCATCAAAAGAAAAATCACCCTAGAAAACATAGATTTTTATTTTGAAGTTCGTTAATCAAGTACTACCATAGACAAACACCACAATTGAAAATAATAAAAGTAAATAGTGCCTACTTGAGTATTTAGTTAATCTACCTTAAAATCATCCATGTCAAGAATAAGTGGGATAGAGCCAACCGATGATGATTTTGAAATTCTATCCTGACCGATTCCATCTCTACTCTCTTTCATCTGATTCACATCATTCACAATCAGCAGCATAAAACTACAAATTCATCATTCGATTTCGATGAACCATTTTCAGTGCATTCAACAGCAAGCTTAAAAGTTAGACAAAACTTTTTGATATATTAAAGACATAATGAAACCCAAACCAAAGCTTAAATCTAGGTAATGCATTCGACAAATGCTAATCACTTGCATCAATAAACAAAAAATATATCTACATTATAATAATGCACCAAAAGCAACTAAGGTACTAAGTTGAATTGATAACAATGGAGAAACGTTGTAATTCAATCCACAATCATATAACAGCTAAATCAAACTCACGTGGTGCCCTCAATTTACGGTTTAACTGGTAGCAATTCACTAAATTAATATCATCAATTAGGATCAACAAATGCAATGATGATTCGATTACGAGGTGCAACTGAACTCTAAATTCTACCAAATCATCTCATCGCGAGTTCGATAAATCAAAGGAACTTACCGTTCCGTATGAAGAACAAATCTGGAAATGGAATAGAAAATAAAATGATGTTCTTTTTTTACCAATCGTATTGAGCAGTAATTAAATAAGGGGCAAAAAAGGAAAATGGAATTGTACCTCTCCGGCGAGTGAATGAGCGAGCGAGACAGCAGAGAGAGACGAAGACGATACACAGGCTTTTTGAGTCTTTCTTGTAAGCTTCGGTTGGGTAGTAGATCGAGCCAGGTGATGGAGAAACAAACGAAGATTATAACGAAATCATTTGGGTAAGGAAATGACGATTTTAACCTTCAGAAGGAACAACGGTCTTATGATATTTTTTGATGTGCTCGAAGATATAGGCTGGACAGTTTAGTTTCTTTTTTCCCTCTTCCGGTAATATTGTCAAGTGAATTATGTAGTCCAAAAGGATGATTCTCTCACCAGAAGTGAGGTTGTACTTGTACGTAATATTGTGAAGAAAGAGTTAGAGATATAGAGATCTTGGTGCGAATTTTGATATCATTCAAAATTTTCCTCGAACTTTTATAATGGAATATTCATGAGGACGTCTTTTAATCTAACCGAACAGCTGACAGGTACTTATTGGCTCTTTTCCTCCTTAGATATAAATATTATGAAGATTTCATTAGGGGTCCAAGGGATTGGTGTTGCCTAGGAGGTGGTATATGTGGGGCCCATCTGCTGTGAAAGAGATGACATATATATCCGGCACATAATATAATTTTCGGTTGCCTAGGCGTTGAGTCACATGGCGCTTGGTTGATGGAGAACGACCCCTAGGGTTAGTGGGCAATTGTTCTTCCTCCACGTGGTGCTTGATCATTTTGCATCGTGATATGACAGGAATGTCAAAAGAGCTTGAGGCTACCATTGACATAATGCAATTTGTATGAGTGGATCCATCACATTTCCCAAGAATGTGGTTTGCAGTTGGAGCTATGCAATTTAGATTTTGTTGAGCAAAATGTGTTATTAAGCAATTTTAATATGCATTAGTCAATTAATTTTTCTCTAACATACAAACAATAGAACATAGACAATGAGACTTAGAAAAACCTGAAAATTATTGAAGAATATAGAAAATTAGAACCAAGTCGAGTTGCCTCTGTCTTTAAGAACTTATTAGTCTCGTCTCGGTGCTCTACGAATGTCTTGTTACTAACGTTCTCTCATGATTACTTGGTGGCTTCTTGTAGAAGGGGCACTCCTTTCTCCAATAACTTGAACTTGAAAATGGTGGAAACTCTCTAAAATTTACTCTTTTTACAATGAATGATTTATGAAATTTTGGATGCCTAGAAAATAAACCCAATGCTCTTTTTTATAGGCATTGATGGGTACTTTTATGGGCACCCTTTGGTTTAGGGTGTAACCCTCCTAAGGGTTATACCCATTCTTAATGACTTTTAAAGCCTAGAGATGCATACCTTCACTTTAGAGGATATGTCTTTTCATCTTTGTGTCTTTCCTATAATACACTTTTTAAGTGACATGTCTCTCCTACATATATATATATATATATATATAGAATTTCCTACCATCCTCCACAATTCTCTAATATTAATGCATACACTAAAAAGAGTTTCCTTGAAATAAACTATATCGGAATAGATAGTTTTCGCCTTGAACCTTTCCTAGTGAATGACAATCGGATTTACTTGGCAAACCAATGACTCATAGTCTTAAACTGTTCCGCCGTTGGTGTAATCCAAGACAATCACCATCACACGGCTTTACTTCGACCATTTTTCGTTCTACGGTTGTGTTCAATTCGGCCATGAACATCAATATTGGCTTCATCAAGTACTTTAGGGAATTCGACCTTCACAATTTCCATGGAAGTGGCCTCACTTCTTACTTGAAATAGGTGATCTACTATACAAAGGTAATATGCCTTTACCCCCATTAGGGCTCTTCTCCTAATATAGTGATCATTAAAATCCTTAGCTTATCATAACTTTGACATACAACACTCTGCGTCATTATAGGAATGGGTTAGAGTATAGAACTCTACATTGCTTGTTTTGAATTGCACAAAATTTTCGTTGTCCCCTTTGAACCTACATCTTAGGATCTCCAGTCAGCTAGGTTGGGTTTCCACAATGACAATTCTTAATTTATAGGCCTCAAGTTCATTCCCCCTTATGACTTCTCAACTTGCTCTCTAGGTAAACCTTTAGTAAGTGGATTCGCTAGGTTTTCCTTCAACTTGACATAATCTATTGAAATTATGCCGCTTGAGAGCAGTTGTCTTATACTATTATGTTTTTTATGTATATGTCGAGAATTACCATTATACATTGTATTTTGGGCTCTCCCAACAGCCGATTGACTATCACAATGTATGCTTATAGCTGGCACTGGTATTGACCAATTTGGAATATCCTCTAAGAAATTTTGAAGTCACTCTGCTTCTTCTACAGCTTTGTCTAATGCTATGAATTCGGACTCCATAGTAGAGCGGGCAATACATATTTGCCTCGAGGATTTCTATGACACGGCTGCACCACGAAATGTGAAAATAAATTCACTCGTAGATTTGGAATCATTGTATCATATATCCAGTTAGCATCGCTAAATCCCTCTAGAACAGCAGGATATCTTGTATAATGCATACCATATTTTGAAGTTTCTCTCAGATACCTCAAAACTCTTACTATGGCTTTCTAGTGGTTATATCATGGATTACTCGTATATATTACTAAGTCTGTTTACAGCTTGAGCGGTATCTGAACGGGTGCAATTTGTGAGATACATCAGACTTCTGATGATTCTCAGATACTCTAAATGCGATACGCTCGAACCAGTATTCTTTGATAAATGAAGAGTTAGGTCCACATGAGTTCTAGCCACATTTAGATCTCATTTATTATATTTCTCAAGTATTTTATCAATATAATGAGCCTGTGATAATATGTATCCCTCTGATGTTCTAGAAATCTTAATTCCTAGAATCACATCAGCTACCCCTAAATCTTTCATGTCAAATTTGTTAGTCAATACTTTCTTGGTAGACTGAATCATCTCATAATTACTACCAATTATCAACATATCGTCTACATAGATATACATAATGACATATCCTTTTTGAGTTGATTTAGTATATACACACTTATCACACTCATTGATTTTGAATCCACTTGACAACATCTCTTTGTCAAATTTCTCATGTCGTTGTTTAGGTACTTATTTTAATCCGTATAAGGATTTTACAAGTTTGCGCACCTTGTGTTCTTGTCCAGAGATATTAAAACTTTCTAGTTGTTCCATGTAAATCTCCTCATCCGATTCACCATTTAAGAATGTCGTCTTTACATCCATTTGATGTATTTCAAGGCCAAATATAGCAACTATGGCTATAAGCATTCTTATTGAAGTGATACAGGTCACTGGTGAATATGTATCAAATAAATCAAGACCTTTTTTTTTATCTATCACCTTTTATGACAAGTTTTGCCTTGTATTTATCTATTGATCCATTCGGCTTCATCTTCTATTTGAAAATCCATTTGTAGCCCAGTGGGTTACAACATGGACGAAGATCAACCAACTCACAAGTATGGTTTTGAAAGATAGAATCAATCTCACTATTGATAGTCTCTTTCTATAAAGGTTCCTCCGAAGAAGACATTGCTTCTTTATAACTTTGAGGCTCATTTTCTAACAAGTATGTCAAAAAATCAGGTCCAAAAGACATAGACGTTTTTTCTCTTTTGCTGCGTTTAGGTTCATTTTCCTCAACAATTTCATGTTGATCTGATTCTTGGTTAATTTGATCACTGTTTGTAGCAGTATCAATGGTTCTTTTGAGAGACTATGTTTTTTGTTTTCCTTTACAAGGAAATGTCTCTTCAAAGAATGTCACATTCATTGACTCAATTATCATATTTCGATTTATGTCAGGAATATCATACTTATGTACTAAGAATCGATACGCACTACTGTTGTGAGCATATCCAATGAATATACGGTCAACAAGTTTTGGTCATATTCTCACCTTCTTAGGTTTAGGAATTATCACTTTGGCGAGACACCCCCACACTTTCAGATATTTGTAGGAAGGTGCATGACTTTTCCACAATTCATATGGTGTCTTGTCCAATCTTTTATAAGGTAATTTGTTCAGAATATAGTTGGCGAAAAGCAAGGTTTCCCCCACAAGTTCTGGGGTAAACCAGAGCTTGTTAACATGGCATTCATCATTTCCTTCAACGTTCGGTTTTTGCGTTTCGCAATCCCGTTTTGTTGAGGCAAATAAGGAGCAGTAGTTTCGTGAATAATTCCATGATTGGAATAATATTCACCGAATTGTGACATATATTCACCAACCCTATCCTCCAGATTCTTTTGATTTTCTTGCCAAGTTGATTTCCAATTTCGTTCTTATAGTGTATAAAGCTCTCAATAGCTTCATCTTTGCTCATCAGCAAATACACATAACAGAATCTTGTGCTATCATCGATAAAAGTGACAAAGTATTTCTTACCGCCTCATGTTTGCACAATATTAATATCACACACGTCGGTGTGTATAAGTTTCAAGGGTTCAGAACTTCGTTCTATGGAATAAAATAAAGCTCTGTTCATTTTTGCTTCAACACATGTTTCACATTTATGTTGGTTATCAATTATAAATTTAGGTATAAGATCCATGTTAATTAATTTACGTATTGTATCATAATTAACATGCCCCAACCTACTATGCCATACATTTTGTGACTCAATAATATAAACAGAAGATGTAGCTTTATTATTATCAGCAATATGTCGATTGATAGTCATTATATTGAACTTGAAAAGGCCCTCAGTGAGGTTTCCTTTTCCAACATAGACATCATTTTTGGACAGTACAAACTTGTCAGAAACAAATACAAGCTTAAATACATTCTTGCTAAGGAGTGAGCCTAAAACCAAGTACTTTCGAATATCAAGAACATGCAAAACATTCTTCAATGTAAGCTCATTCCCGGATGTCATCTTCAGAACCAATGTGTCTTGTCCAACCACTCTAGAGATCGACGAGTTTCCCATAGTTAGATGATCGCCACCATCGACCTTCTGATATGAGAAAAACATCTTGTTATTTACACAAATATGGAAAGTAGCCCTAGTGTCTTTTTTTCATTCTTTCGGGTTTCCAACCAAGTTGGCTTCAGTTACAACCGCTGAGAGGTTCAACTCAGAGATCTCATCAGATAATTGGTAATCTTTAGTGACATGGGCCTAATTTTTCTTTTTCTTGTTTTTTCCTGAGACTTCTTGTTTCTGCAGTCCTTTGCCATGTGACCGCTTTTCCCATAGACGTTGTACTTCCCGTTGAACTTCTTGTTTGCTTGGGAAGAATCAGCTCCACTGTTCTTTCTCTTTCTGCTACCCTTTCCACCCTTGACGATGTTGGCCTTAGACTTCATAGTCATGTAGCTAGACTTCTCGGACTTCCTGTTATCCTCTTCGATCCTCAATCGAACTCCAAGGTCTTCAAGACTCATCTACTTATTCTTGTGTTTTAGATAGCTCCTGAAGTCCTTCCATGATGGAGGTAACTTCTCTATAATTGTGGCAACTTGAAATGTCTTGCATAGTTTCATTCCTTCATCCAATATTTCATGAATGATTAATTGTAGTTCACCCAACTGAGACATTACCTTCCTTGAATCTACTATTTTGTAGCCCATGAACCTACCCACGATAAATTTCTTTTGATCGGCATCCTCTGTTTTTTACTTCTTCTCAAGAGATTCCCAGAGAATCTTCGCAGAAGCTATGCCTTGATACATATCGTATAGGGTATTGTCAAGCCCTCCCAAGAGGTAGTTCTTGCAAAAGAAGTCATCTGACGATAATGTCTTAATTAGCAGTTGCTTGGCTATTTTTGTTTCTCCCTCTACAGGACTCGGAGGATCTTCCTTGAGATACTTAGCCAACTTTGGTGTTTTCAGGTAGAACAACATTTTGCTCTGCCACTGTTTGAAGTTTGCTCCACTAAAATTATCCGATTTCTCTCCATGAGTGACTGGTACTGTGATATTTCCACTAGCCACGTGTAACTGGAAATGAAACAGTAATCAATAAGTTTACAAAAGAAAAATCACACAACTATCAACCGTATGATCTTGTTTATGTGTTACACTAAGAGTCCACTTGTTGTTATCTTAGAAGGTTGTACCAAATAACACAAGTCCTTGAATTTATGACTAAGGTTTCTTATGATATGTGAATAAAGGAAATTTCCCAGATGACGATTTGGGTCTGGTATAATTGATGGAGTTGGTGCTTGGAGTGCCAATCCGATTTGTATATTTTATTATTTATTAATAAAATAACTATATTTTTCATTTCATACCCTATTAATGGTATTGTCATTATGTGTATTAGATTGATGTATATATATGCTAAGAATGACATCGACCTTAGAATAGTTTTGACACTGGGTGTAAACTATTCTTAAAGTAAATATTCTTAGTCGTTGGTTTTGGAATACAGTCGAATTCCTATAACCTAGAAGACTAGCACATGTCGTATATTGGAATTGGAGTTCCAATGGTTTAACGCGATGTACCATGAGTTTTGAAAACTCATATAGATATGTGGATATTCATTGGAGCAAATACTGAATGACTTACAAGTGATTTCTAATAGTTGGATGTACACACCACCGTCAATAGGAATCTCCTCGAGTCGAGTAGCATATGTAATCCTTTGACTATATGATAACATTGATTTTGTGTGAGATCATCCACACTTTGATGCCATGTATGTCAGAAACCTTTCATGGTCTGGCCTCTAGATGTTCGTTAGGTGTGGACCGATGCACTCAGTAATCAAGTGTGAAGCAAGATAGGATATGTCGGCCTGTATGTGTACCATAAGGGGTTTAGGTATCCATATGAGTTAAGTCACGATTCTTAAAGACTTTGGCCAAAGCTAATCACTTATGGTGGATCGCATCAGTTGTAAAGAATCGTGGACATGTCGACATGAGATGTGCCCCTTGGAAACTTGACGATATATTCTATGTTTCCTAAGCACAACTCGGATAGCCTACGACAGAGGGATTGTTAAACATATGTGATGACCTTGACTTTTATAGTTCAGAAAGGTCGTTCGTGTTCTTCTCGAATTCGAAGGTGGCCGAATTGCGTACATATTAGCTAGGCTTATATGACAAATGTGTCTGAACTTAGAGAGTCCAAATATAAAGTGTACTCGTTGAGCACTTGGGTAGCCGATTATTTTTGATAAAAGATAATATTCGATATTATAATTATTAACTAAGATAATCAAGTGTTATTTGATAACATTGATTATTTACTTTAATTGGATTAATTCAATAATTACACAAGGGCTTAATTGTAAAATCATAATTATCTCTACCATTTGAGGATATTATGGTAATTGTAAGTATGTAATAATAGGTGGTTTTGGCTTGATTTAATTGGATTAAATCAAGGTAGCAAATATTTAACTAATTCATTTCCTAATCCTTGACTTGATTTAATTGGATTAAATCTAAGTGGGAGACAATGGAGATTAGTCACACATAATCATACATATTTGGATAAATTAGATTAAGCCCACTTAAAAGTTGATTACAACTTTTATTAATTAAAAATTGCCTAAGTTTTGCTATAAATAGCAATCTTTAGGAAGGTTTTAATTACAAGTTCAAATACAAGCAAATTCTTAGAGAGATTAGCCTAAGTTAGAGAAATGTTTAGAGAAGCTTGTGAGGTCTTTAAAACATTTCATTAAGGAGAAATTAAGATTAGATCTTGAAGTGAAGCTTGCTTACGTTGGAAATCGAGATTGGATCTTGAAGTCGAGCTTGCACACCTTAGAGGTTCTCCAACAATTTCAACAAGGAGAAGTAGATTGGATCTTGCTGTTGAATAAGGCCAATCAATTGTGTTATGATACTTTAGAAGTATAAGCACAAAATGCTTGTAATTAGGTCAAAGATGTTCATGTTGGACATGGAACAATTAATTATAGTTTGGAACTCTAGATTAAAGCTTAGAGCTATAGCTACCATTCTAGAATCACTTGACCACCTTTGGGTGACCTAGAATTGTTCACGAGACATTTCTTATTGGGATTCTAATTTGGTTTATGTATTGGATTCAAAATTTACGCAAATGCGTATTTAGAATAAATTTATGTTTTTGTAAAAATATTTGATATTTTGAAAAACTTGATTTTTATTCTATAACATGTGTTAATGTTGGTTTTGAAATTAAAAATTAATTTTGGGTGTTTTTGAAGTGTTTAGGGAAGACCGGAAGCAATTAGGGTAATAGACCGTAATTACATCAGCTCTATGGAATCCAGAAAGCTGAGCATTTTGAAAAGAAACAAAGAAAACGGGAAAAAAAAAAAGGCTTTCAGGCCTGGGCGCTACAGTGCGCGCGCGCACTGTAGCGCGTGTAACTCACGTGCGCCGCGTCCTTGGAGCGCGACAATTTTGTTTTCGCTCGTTCTGAAGCTTCCGGACTCCGATTCAGTCCCGATTTTTTCCTATACACTCGTAATGGAATATAGTATTTCATTAAATAATTTTAAATTATATCCATAATTAATATCCATAGGTTAGACCCATTTCCACTGCCTGGGGCACCGATCCGACCCTAGGGGTTCCACCACTGCCCCAACAGAATGGTATCAGTAGCAAAGGCTTAACCACACAACACATGTTTTGAATCTATGCCATAATAATTTTAATTTAATTATGCATAAGACATATTGGATATGTATTGCATGTTTTAAATTAAAACTTTGACCTAATAAAGTTAATGACTTGATTGTCATAAATCTCCCGTGATTAGGTGATTACTTTTAAGTAATAGTATTAATAATGTTGGAGCATTATTGGATGTTCCGTCTTGTCAATACGGAGATGAATAAGTTCTTACTACTCATATCCAATATCGTTATTAGTGTAAGGGTATAGGTGTTCGGAACTTAGGTCGCTCCGGTAAAATATTAGATGTAGCGTGATGAGTTAACGTAGTCACCCAATATCATCATTAGTGTGAGGGTGTACATACGAAGCTTATTAGTGCACATTGACAAGTATACACCCAGAACACGTCTTAATCCAATATCGTCATTAGTGTGAGGATAAGAAACGGTTCATGACCAAACTAGGAGTCATATGAAGTGATTGACCTTGGAGGTCTACCTAATGAGTTTACAAAGGCCAATATCGTCATTAGTGTGAGGCTGGAGTAAATGCCATGGGATCCACTTTCCGCTATGAAATTTTGATAGTCAAATTTCTATTTTTCCGTTAAGGAAGATTACAGAATTACGTAAAATAGTGGGAGGGCACTAATAGATTTAAAATTCTGTAATGAATTACTGTTATCATTTTTGAAATGAAAATTGTTATGCTACTACTCAAAAATATTGTCTTGTAGATGGCTGCCGCTAATCCATTGATGAAACTTTTGGATTCCTATAAGCTAAAAGGAGCCGAAAACTATTTCGAATAGGAAATGAACATACGTCTTGTCTTGGAGTATGAAAAGTTGACTTATGTCACTATCAATCCAATGCCTGTTGATATCGATCCTGACTCCACTCCAGAAGAGCGAGAAACTTTTGATAGATGGAAGGATGATAACCTAAAGGTGAAATCCTACATCTTGGGATCGATGGTTCCAGATTTGCTAAGACAGTACATTGAAGTACCGGATGCTTGGAGCATCATGCGAACACTCAAGGAGTTGTTCGAGGCAAATCAAGAAATGGAAATTTATCGAAGGTCTAAGGAATTGTTCCGTGCTGAACTTAAGGAGGGAGGAGCTTTCAGCACTCATGTTTTGAACATGATCGACCATATTCAATATCTGGAACGACAGGGCATTGTGTTTGATGAACGGCTGGGCCGTAATTTGATTATGTCTTCTTTGTCTGGTTCTTATATTGGCTTTGTATTGAATTTCCATATGCATTCGATGCAAGCCACATACGAAAAACTTCATAACATGCTACGCACGGCGGAGCAAGATTTGAAGAATGACAACCCCACATTATATCTCCATGGTGGAGTTGGCTCTTCAAAGACTTCTGGGAAGTCAAAGAAAATAAAAATGGGGAAGAATAAGATATCAAAGAAAAACTCGAAGAAGCGCAAAGGCGCAAAATCGAAAGTAGTTCGTGATCAATGTCTACAATGCAAGAAGTCTGGACACTGGAAGAATGACCCTCATGTACACTTTGTATTTTTCCAATTATTGACATCTGATTAGCCTTAGATGCAAATAGTGGATGGGTGTTAGACACTGGTAGTCCTACTCATATTTGCAATTCCCTGCAGGAAATGAGGGTTTAAAGAATGCTGAATAAAGGGGAGATCCATCTTAGAGTTGGCAATGGTGAGACATTGGATGCCAAGGCCATAGGAACAATTGTTCTAGATCTCCCAAATATATGTGAATTAGATTTACATGACTGTTATTACGTTCCCTCACTTATCAGACAAATAATATCGCTGCAAATATTAGATAAAGAGAGATATAAAATAAACATTAAAGATGAAATTTTATGTTTGTATGATAAAGATAATTTATTGAAATGTGAATGTTCTTTATCAAACGGTCACTATGTTTTGGAAACATGTAGAGATGTCTTTAATATAGAGAAAAATACAAGTAGGAAGTCTGAACTAAATAATATCGAATTATGGCATATGAGATTGGGCCACATATGTGTTAGACGTCTATCCAAATTGGTAAATGATGGTTTGATTGAAAAACTTACCTTAGATCCTTATCCGATTTGTGAGTCATGTATCCAAGGAAAGATGACAAAGGCCCCATTTCAAGGTGTTGGACACCGTGCTGGAGATTTACTGGAGCTAATACAC
Source organism: Zanthoxylum bungeanum (assembly GCA_019454045.1). Lineage (NCBI taxonomy): Eukaryota > Viridiplantae > Streptophyta > Magnoliopsida > Sapindales > Rutaceae > Zanthoxylum > Zanthoxylum bungeanum. The sequence goes on from SKCR01026712.1 coordinate 137,681, forward strand.
ATCGATGTGTGTGGTCCATTAAATCATGTCGCTCATGATAGTTCCACATACTTTGTGACTTTCACATATGACAAGTCTAGATATGGATATGTCTATCTGATGAAACATAAGTCAGAAATATTTGACAAGTTCAAAATATTCCGAAACGAAGTAGAAAAATAAACCAGTAAATTCATCAAATGCCTTAGATCAGATAGATGCGAGTGAATACATGAGTGAAGAATTCAGAAATTATTTAAGGGATAATGGAATTCTCGCCCAATATAGCTCACTAGGAACACCTCAACACAATGGAGTGTCTGAGCGTAGAAATCGTACTTTATTAGATATGGTACGAACAATGATGAGCTATACAGATCTTCCTTATTACCTTTGGGGTTACGCTTTACAAACTGTTGCCTACATACTTAATAGGGTTCCATCAAAAGCTGTTTCTATGACCCCCTATCAGATATGGTTCGGTAGAAATCCAAGTCTTAAAAATTTAAAGATTTGGGTTTGTCCTGCATACGTTAGAATTGCACAGCGGGATAAACTGGCACCCAGAGGGTATAAATATAGGTTCGTTGGATATCCTGATAATTCCATAGGATATCAATTCTACGATTCTGAGCAACGAAATGTATTTGTTGTTCGCTTTGCAACTTTTCTTGAAAAGAAATTTTTGAGAGAAAGTGGGAACTGTAGAGAGATTAAACTTGATGAGTTTGATCCCAACATTAAGGAATCTGAGATGGAACCAGAGATCCAACTAGGTGAAAGATCTACAACACAGTTTCTACGTAAGTCGAATAGAATATCAAGGCCTCATGAGAGACTGTTTTTAACATCTGAAGTGAGCTTTGATGTTCTCCTCTTAGAGGAAATAGATCCGACTACGTATAAAGAAGCGATATTGGATATCGATTCGGGAAAATGGCAGGAAGTCATGAAATTTGAAATGGATTCAATGCATGCCAATCAAGTCGGGGACTTAGTTGAACTTCCTGAAGTAGTTAAACCTATTGGCTATAAATGGGTTTACAAAATGAAGCGAGGGCCCGATGGAAAGGTGAAAACCTTTAAGGCCCGACTGGTAGCGAAAGGTTACACTCAACATCCTAGGATTGACTATGAGGAAACTTTTTCACCAGTAGCCATGCTAAAATCCATTAGGATTCTTTTAGCCATTGCTGCATATCACGACTATGAGATATGGCAGATGGATGTGAAAACCGCTTTCCTAAATGGATTCCTCGAGGAGAATATCTATATGGAACAACCAGAGGGTTTCATTTCCAGTGAGACTTCAAACTTGGTTTGTAAGCTCCAAAAGTCAATTTATGGACTTAAACATGCATCCTAAAGCTGAAATCGTCATTTTGATGAGATAATTAGATTATCTGGATTCATAAAAAATGAGGAAGAACCATGTGTTTATAAGAAAGTTAGTGGGAGCATGATAGTTTTCCTAGTCTTGTATGTAGATGACATCCTTATCATAGGAAATGATATAGGGATGATGCAAAGTATGAAAGCCTACCTTTGCAAGAACTTCTCCATGAAAGATATGGGTGAAGCTTCCTATATACTAGGTATAAAGCTCTGCCGAAATAGAGTTAGGAAGCTTATATGGTTGTCAAAATCGACGTACATAGATAAGATGTTAGAAAGGTACAGTTTTACTAACTACAGGGCAGCAAATGTACCTTTCCGATACGACATACATCTTTCGAAGAAAATGGCACCTCAAATTGAGGAAGAGAGAGTTAGGATGTCTAACTTTCCATATGCTTCTTGTATTGGAAGCATAATGTATATTATGTTATGTACTAGACCTGACATCAGTTTCGGCGTCAATGTGACCAGCCGATATCAATCTGATCCAGGTAATGATCATTGGACAGTCGTGAAACATATCCTAAAGTATCTTAAAGACACCAAGGATAAGTTTCTAATAAATGGAGAAGATGAGCTACAAGTTAAGGGTTATACAGACTCCGACTTCCAGAGAGATCCAGAAGATAGAAAATCTACATCATGATACATATTTACCCTTAACGGTGGTGCAATTAGTTGGCGTTGTTCAAAGCAAGGCTCAACAGCTGATTCCACCACTGAGGCGGAATTTATAGCGACTTCAGAAGCTGCTAAAGAAGCTGTTTGGATTAGAAATTTTATCACAGAACTTGGCGTTGTGCCTAGTATTGCGGATTCGATCTCATTGTACTGTGATAATAACGGAGATATCACGCAGGCTAAGGAGCCGATGGCGCATTCCAAGTCTAAACACGTGGAAAGGAATATCGCGTAATTAGAGAGATTATTGAACGAAAAGACATAGTGGTCTTGAAGGTTCAAGGACAAGACAACATAGCAGACCCGCTTACAAAGGCATTACCTCCTAAGTTATTTGATAAATATGTGGAGGAGATGGGACTACGGTACCATCCAGATTAGCACTAAGCAAGTGGGAGTTTGATGGAGTTGGTGCTTGGAGTGCCAATCCGATTTGTACATTTTATTATTTATCAATAAAATAACTATAATTTCATTTCATACCCTATTAATGGTATTGTCATTATGCGTATTAGATTGATATATAGATATGCTAAGAATAACATCGACCTTAGAATAGTTTTGACACTGGGTGTAAACTATTCTTAAAGTAAATATTCCTAGTCGTTGGTTTTGGAATACGGTCGAATTCCTATAACCTAGAAGACTAGCACATGCTGTATATTGGAATTAGAGTTCCAGTGGTTTAACGCGATGTACCATGAGTTTTGGAAACTCATATAGACATGTGGATATTCGTTGGAGCGAATACTGAATGACTCACAGGTGATTCCTAATAGTTGGATATACACACCACCGTCAATAGGAATCTCCTCGAGTCGAGTAGCATATGTAATCCTTTGACTATAGGATAACATTGATTTTGTGTGAGATCCTCCACACTTTGATGCCATGTATGTCAGAAACCTTTCATGGTCTGGCCTCTAGGGGTTCCACCACTGCCCCAACAATAATCACTTAAATCTCTACCCATTTAGACTCTTATCGCCTTATTGACAGAATTTATTTAATCACATTCTCAATAGAATATCTTAGGCGTTCAATCTTAGTGTTACACTTCAATTCACAAGTACAATAATATTCAAATATGTGTGTGTGTGTATATATATATATATATAAATTCAATCAAGCTTGGATGTAATTACTTGTATATAATTACACTTTTAACTCTCAACCAAGTATGCAACAAACAGTAAACAATTAATTTTCAATAATTAATTTTCAACTTTATCACATTATAGACTAGGTGTATGCTTGTGATAATTGAATACCCTAATATTAACTTAAACCTATACTACCAAGTTTACAAAATTCAGTATATCATTTTTACTAAGTTAATATTACCAAATGTCATAACTATAACATGTATATCATATGATAATTATGTTGTATGAAATTAATAGATTGATCTAAGTCTATGTTATTATTTTAAATCTAAAAAAAAAATATGAATAGACTTGTGTTAGTGTCACGTTCGTTTAGCTGTTCGAATGAAACTTCCTAGAGAGTTCACGTTCGTGCAACGTTCGATAACGCGTTTGAACGAACTTTTCCAGAGGACTTGCGTTTGAGTGCCGTTTGAATACGCGTTCAAACGAAACTTTCCAGAGGACTGTCATTCAAGTTGCGTTTGAAGACGCATTCGAACGAAGCTTCAAAATATAGAGTTTTTTCCTTATGCATTTGTCAGGCGTTCGAATGCCCTTACGTAATTTTCATGAACATAATGCATTTTCCAGGAAGAAGACAATTAAGACATGTAAAATTTAGTGTTAACAACACATATAAATTAATAAGTTCTTAAGATTGTTGAGCAAAATGTGTTATTAAGCAATTTTAACACGCATCATTCAATTAAAATTTCACTAACATACAAACAATAGAACATAGACAATGAAACTTAGAAAAACGTGAAAATGGTTGAAGAATATAGAAAAACTAGAACCAAGTCGAGTTGCCTATGTCCTTAAGAACTTATTAGCCCCGCCTTGGTGCTCTACGGATGTCTTATGACTAACGTTCTCCCATGATTACTTGGTGGCTTCTTGTAGAAGAGGCACTCATTTCTCCAACAACTTGAACTTGAACTTGAAAATGGTGGAAACTCTAAAATTGACTCTTTTTACAATGAATGATTTATGAAATTTTGGATACCTAGAAAATGAACCCAAATCTCCTTTTTATAGGTATGGATGGGTGCCTTTGTGGGCACCCTTTGGTTTATGGTATATCTCTTAGAAGGATTACACCCCTTCCTAATGCCTTTTGAAGACTAGAGATGCATACCTTCACTTTAGAGGATATGTCCCTTCATTTTTGTGTCTTTCCCATCAGATATTTTTTAAGGGACATGTCTCTCCTACATTTATATATATATATATATATTAAGAGAATTTCCTACAAGTTTCCCATGAAACCTTGTATGCTTTGGGGGATTGGATCCCTTTTAAGGAAATAGGGCTTATGGAAGCATTTTAAAGGGGCATCCTTCCTTTTCCCCACGTCTCCCCTTCGTCCCATAGACAATCTATGTTCAAGAGCACATGTCAAGTCCATATTAGACTCCAAAATTATCTCATAATAAGTTTCAACAGTAATAAACTAGAGAATGAACCAAATTTTTGTCAATAATTAGAGTGTTATAGAGAATCACGATAAATATTATAAAGACATATCTATTATGAAAATATTTATTTTAATATGAATGTCCATCCATATAACTTCTAAACTCCCAACTTATTACTATTGATGTCCACACTACCTCTCATTATCTCACACTATCTCTCATTATCTCCTAATTGATGATCCATTTTCCCTTATATTTATAAATCATTACTTTAAGAAGTACAATTGTAAGCATATAAAAAGAGGCATTACCTATGTCATTTGTACACTTGAAAAATTACATAATAAGAAATGAAAAATAAGTTCATATAGTTGAAGAAGATTTGTTATATTTTGTTTTTACAATTTCTTCTTTATCTTTATTATTTAACATGTTATCAGCTTGAGACTCTAGCCATAAGAGATCTATTTTTTTCCTCGAAAGTATGGTAAATCTATTATTTTTTTCCTGCAATTATTTATTTACATTCTTGACAACATTAATTTTTTCAAGTCGAATTCATATATATGTTACTTGTGCATTTTGATACTCTAGTATAATGATTTCATACTTTTATTCATTATTACTTATATTCTTAATACTTCTAAATGTTAATGTTATTTTATTATGAGTGATAATCTTTATTTATTAGTTTTTATATTAAAATTTATCTTATAAGTGTGAATATGAAAAATATGGAATGAAATAAAATTATGCATGCATCCTTGAAGGATTGTAAAAATTTTATTTTGCTATATATTTACTATATCAAAATTTTATTTATCATCGTGTCCCAGAAAGACTACAAAATTAAAAATTTATGATATTTGTTAATCATTGTTAAAGGACTATAATAATTAAAATATTATAATGATCTTTTATCATCATCTCTCTGAAGGAGATGAAATTATATATTTTATAATGAATAATGAAATTGTTCTTTCTGACTACTAAATATACATTGATAAATAAAATTAAGAAGGATTCAATACAAAAATTATAATCATTTGGTTATCCCTGTAGGATTGGAAAAATTAAATTATTGTAATTTTTTATTTATCGTAATCTCCCTCAAGGAGGAAAAATAATTTATGAGAAAATGATCAATTTATTTTTTTGAAAAAAATTGAAAGAAAAAGAATACCATCAAAAGTTTCGAAAGCTCATATGATTAAGAGACTATAAAAAATATTATAGGGCTCAAATAAGTTCCGGAGGTAACAAACAAATCATGCAAATTTCAAGTGATATTTAGATAACAAAAATATTATGAAAGAAAAATAAGAATCTAAGAATGATTAAATAATAATTAAAATTATTCTTTCATAAATTATAGTTTGGTCATAATGTCCTTGTAGGACTATAGAAAATATCATGATTTTCTATAAAAATGTAACATCCCTCTTCCTTGGAGATGCTACCGGTAGGGAATTGGCCGTCTTATCCCCCTAAGCCTCTGACTTACTGACTATATACATCACTACTAACTCATCTCAAATATAAACTCATGCATAGAGACCTTTACCCAATTCAATAACATACAATACACCTCTAATACTCATAACTTTGAACACAAAACATTACATATGTATCTCTGTCAATGATACTTTAATTTACTCTACACACACAATCTCAACTATACAAAATGCATGATACATGATTTTTCTTAGACTCTGACTGGAATGCAGCTCTAACTTGACCTGGTGGACTCAAACCCTACAGTGACTGCCATCAGTATCTGTCTTATCGAGCTCATCCTCCGAGTAAACCTGCAAAATACAAACACTGGGAGTGGGGGGTTAGATCGTTTAAACGACCTAGTGAGTTGACAGTTTTAAAATGGAAAACTGAAATTCTTATAAAATCCATTGTTCTAAAACTGAAACCTTTCAAGAAAGCTGCCTTTTCTCAAACTCTTTCTTTTCTGAAAATCAATTCTTTTCTGTGAAAATTTCTATAAACCTTTCTTTTCGTAAAACTCTGAGTTTCTCATAAAACTGTTTCTCGTAAAAACTCTTTTATAAAACCATCATTTTGAAAATCTTGTCTCTGAGTATCCGTAGAAAACCGGACACATGGGGGCATTACGTATCGCAATCCCCTCATACGCCTCAACTAGTGGTCTTGGGGCGTTACGTATCGCTGTCCCCAAGCCACTGAACTGGAGCCAGGTGTGCAAATCCATAACATTGGGACGTTACATATCGCCGTCCCCCAATGCATGTCACTATCATGTCCCTGAATCTAGGGTCTAGGGGCGTTACATATCGACGTCCCCCTAACCCTGAAATCTAGTGGTCTTGGGGCATTACGTATCGCCATCCTCCAAGCCACGAAAACTAGGATCTAGGGGAATTACGTCTCGCCGTCCCCCTAGTCATGCTCTATATGTGCACATGTTATCTTTCAATTCCATAAGTTACAGCCTGAGGTGGGTTTTTCCCTCATGCCTCCAAAAATCACAAAATCATGCTTTGAAAACATCTTCTTTTAAATCATGGCTCAAACATTCACATTTATGAAATAACTGAAAATTTATCTTGGCTAATGCCCTACAATATTTTAAAAGTAAGTCTCGAGGCAAAAGAAATAAGTAGAAATCAATTTGAGAAAAATGGGTCCACTCATTGATTTTTGGATCTGACTGGTATTACTTCGCTTCGTTGAAGAATGTTGCGGTTCATGCGATGATCTATAATCGAGAAACTCAATTAGAATATAAGATATGAAACATGTTTCGAGATTAGACTAAACTTCTCAATTCCATTAATCCATCAACACCACATGATGTATTACGTTTGCGACTTGTCATATTGCGTGTATGTGCCTTAATATGAAACTCTTTGGGTGATCCTTAACATCCTAGGTTGAAACTGAAATGTTATTAAATTTTTCCTGTATCACGTCGCGACGTCAGGTCTGGCGCATCGCGACGCCCATGCAAGCTGAGCCAGACAGACAATATGCTATATTTCGGGTCGCGACACCAGATCTTACGCTTCGTGATGCTCACCTGATCAGACCCGAGGCAGAGCCTCTTCTTGTTACGCATCGCGATGTCAAATGCTGAGCATCGCGACGCTCCCAAAATCAAGCCTGAGGCAGTGAGCCTCTGGTTCTTACGCGTCGCGAAGCTGGGTGCTGAGCATTGCGACGCTAAACCAATTCCAGGGCCTAGCATGAACTCTTCAATGCTTTGCTTGACCAAATGAACTTTCAACACTCCCAAACTACATCCTTTACAAAAATCACTCTTATTAAACTTCAACATTCATACATTCCATCTCAATACACCAACATCAAAGCAACCCTTAATCTCATAACTTTTACTTTAACTAAATGTCCAATTCTTTATAAACTTGGCTATCTCTTAATTAAACTAATTTCCTAGCTCACTAACCACCTTAGTGCAATCATAAACATGCCAACCACACTAGTATAACATTATTTTATCAAAATTGCATAATTCAAAATTTGGGTTCAGATTCCTCACCTTGAATCATACATTTTTTTCCATTAGAGTCCATAAATCTTTTCTTCTTCTTTCTAAGCATGTTTGTGCTGGATTTCCTCCATTCCTCTCCAAGATTTCTTGTAAAATTCGGAAGTCTCTCCCTCTCTTCTTCATCTTCTTCATTCGGCCATGAGAAGGAAATGGGGTTGGAAGATTGTTATTTTCTTTCCTTATTATCCTAGTTATTTCTAGAGAAGTCTATGGGTGTATAATATATTTAGGGATATTGGGCCAATGTGAAAAGAGTAATGGGCTTGGGTTGGGAAAGCAATTCTTTATTTTATTTCTTATTTTCGCCACTTTATAGAGGGTCTAGAGGAATGATCAATTTCGACCTAGTTCTGTTCACAGTTTGGGAAACGTTTCAATATGATAGTTGTAGAACTTCATCTTAGCTTTCCGATAATATAAAATTCATAAAAATTGGAGATTGTATAACAAAGTTATGCTCAAAATACTAAGGGCTATTTGAGTTGTATTTTAGGCTAAATTTAATATCGGAACTGTGAGGAATTTGTCGAAAGTCCAAAAGGTCATTTAATAAATGTATACATGTTCGAACATGACTTTTATCAGGTATCATGCGTCCATAACATAATTAGTCGTCAAGATTACCTGGGTGTTACAAATTCTCCCCCTTAAATATGATTCGTCCTCGAATCCCTTTTTATGTAGAACTTCTTAGGTCCGTCTTGGCTTGAAAATATCTGGTCTCTGCTACTCTTATCTTCCTTTACTTGATTTTCGCTATTGTGCTGAAGAACTCAATACTATAACTCATGGGAATCTCTTTTCTTTTTATACTCTATTTGATTCTTATAGCTGAAAGCTTAACCCTTTGGAAGTCCTTTTGGAAACCTTCTCTCTCATGGGGAAATAAGGGCCGTATACTATATCTTGTCTACATAGAGGTGAAATCCTTCACGAAAATTATTATTCATGAATTCATCTATCTCTCATTCTACACTTCACCACATCCAAGAGATGTGCTAGAAGTCATCAATCTCTTATAGTCTGAACTTAGGTTTCCTTCGAACGGGTGCCCTCATGAATTACTTTTTATGTCTGATACCATATGGTTGTATTTCACCTCTTCTCATTCTTTTTCTTTAACGAGTTAATACTTCCTAGGACTTCCCAGACAGTCACTTATCTTGTTATTATTTCTTTTACCCCAGCACATTTAACTTGGAAGGTCTTTACGGAATTTGATGTAGGAGTGCTAATACGATTGTACCCATAACTACTCTAGTTGAATCATTAATCTCCAATCTGATCACTAAGAAGTATATTCATACCACTGATGTCATGTTACCTTACTGAATCTGAATCTGAATTCTTCGTATATAGTACTCCCACGTCTTGAAAGATACTTGTGTCTCCTATAGCTAGGTTCTTTCACGTTCTATCTTAACTCTGAAATAATTGTATGTAAGGTAATCGTTAACACTATTGCAACTGATCGTACTTAATACTTCCTCAGTTTCATACGCTCAATCTGATCTTAGCATTCTTTCTCTTAATTTCTCTAGTTGACTCTCTTTCTCTCTTTACTAAGCCTCAATTGCTTAACAACTTCGTCCTTCAAATTCTCCTATTTTTGCCTATCTGTGGGGCTTAAGACCTCATAGCTCATGGTTAATTTCTTCATATGCTCTAAGTTTATCATCACAGTTTCCCAATACCTCTTAATTCCAAAATATTAACTCTTGACATAATTCTGAAGGTCTTTCTTAATTGGCTAAAGCCTAAGCCTAACTGTACGTACACTTGTGCTTAGGCTATGTCCTTTACCATTATCGTTGATGTTGGCGACTCAGTTCTAGTTAATGTCCACACTCTTTCGTATCTTTTAATTCGTTGCTACTATAAATCTGGTTAACTATCATTTACATTTGCTTGTTCTATACTTTCAGTTATTACCAAAGTCTTGCTCTGTCAAGTGTCGTTCCGATCTCAACAATATCATATACTTAGTTTCCTAGGCCGTCTTTATGTTATTCCTTAATAAATTCATTTTCGAGTCATCGTAAGCATTATCCATAGTGGTGTGTTATGAAGGGAAATGTACGGGATATATTCTTTGTCTTTCTCCCAATCTATTATTAATAGGACTTCATCCTCATACTAGCACTTAAGGGCTCACTATTATGCCTTCCTCAATCTATTTGTTGATATCCCTCTTTCTTTAATTCTTAAGCGAAAAATCTATTTCTTTAGATCCTTAAGTTATATTACTTGACTAATACCTCATCTTTTCATCCAGGCAACTCCTCTCATAAATCTTTTCTTAAAGCTATTTTTCTCTTCTCTATTGCTCTATATTTTATACCTGAAACTTATTTAATCGATATCTTTGTTCCCTTATTTGAGGGGTATTATCTTTTACATGTCCCTAGTCATGTCTAACGCTGGTTCTTTTGTATTCACGCCACTGCTTGACTAATACTTTCTCTCTTCATCATTTTATCTAGACAACTTCTTTTCTAAATCTTTTACTTAGAGTTATTTTCCCTTTTCTATTTTGCTCTTGTACTAAATCAGATGGTTTTATGTTTTGGCCTTCTTCCACTACGCATTCATTTATTTCAGGGGGTATCTTGAGGCGAATATTGAGGTCCATCTTTGCTGTTGTTATCTAACGAGGGTTGAGAGGGTGATGATTGGTCCTGAAGCCTTTCCGATTGTGGTTATCTCACTAGCTACCCATGTTATAGTTGCACGTGCTTCCCATCTATAAATCTAGGACCCCCTCGTTTACATTTCTGGTGTTGGCTCCCACACTAAGGTACTTATGTTAGGTACTATTTGAATTTTCTTCTTCAACTTTACTCCTGATTCATTTCTGATTATTGGTTATACTGTCTTTTACTGGAAATCTCTTTAAGGCTCGTGCTTTCCTAAAATCCTACCATACTCTTCTTGCTATTCTTTCTTACAAAGTTTTACTTTGTTACTTAGATTTCCTCTTTATCTTAGTTCCTTGAACCTCTTATGTGTTTATTTCCCTGGAAGTTTCTTCATCTTTAATAGGTTAGGATATCACCACTAATACCTTGGTTTGAATGTTGCTCTCTTATTAATCTTTTCTTTTCTGGTATGGTGGGAAGCTCTGTATGAGTTGTATATCTTACTTCTGAGAATCGTTATGCGTTGCTTACTTTAGTTTCTTACTCGTTCGAGCCCTTTCTCCCTAGAAGGCTTTCAGTTCTACAATAAGGCAGGTTATCTTTTCTAGATTTGGCTAGACTCACTGTGAATTTGATCGGTGTTATCACACACGTATAACGCAAGCGCACGTATCGTTCAAGTAGTATAAAAAGTATCGATCCCACGGGGATTTAATACCTAAGTTATTAGTTTTATGAGGTCAAATGATTACTAGTATCTAATGGATTGATTTTTTGATTGGAATGGTGACTTAAATTTAAAACAAGTAAATAAAATGACGCGAAAGTTGGTCGAGGAAAATACAAATTTATTAAACTATACAGGGTTGTGATTTCTTCCAATATCTTTTTAAAGATGAAGTGGTTATTTCATGTTTGTATAATATATTGGTTTACTAACCTGGAACATGAAATTCTGCAAAAGCCTCTGTCGATGGACGGATGCAAATACCCAGTGTAACCCAATTAAATCATATGTCTATGTTAATCAAATTACCTGGATTCATTAAGACTAAGTTCCAATTGTGGTTACCCCCGCCCGACAGGTATATGTCTATCCTGTAAGGAAATCTAGTAAAGGGTTATCTATCCTCAAGGAAGATCGTGAGCTATTAAGTCTAGGGTCTTAAACCTAAAATTCATTCGTCAAGTTTATTTTAAGTTTACCAGATCAATCTTATTAGTGGCCAGTTAACAAGACGCATTAAGCTTAAGACTTAATAAGTAAACCTTTATATTACCCAAACTATAAAATAACCCCTTATAAACCGGTGATATTGGATTTCATCACAACCCCAGATTACGGGCTTAGCTACGACACATATTTACAACTAGTAAAAACTTAAAAATAAAAGACATAAAGTAAAATGCTGAAAAGTAAATGTTAGAATTTAAAAAGAAAAAAGTACAATAAAAGAAAATGTTAGGGTTAAAGGATCCACTTTTATTACTACTATTTTAGATATCTCCCTTAATATAATATATCAACTTGTGTGATATTACCAACCAGTCATATAGGCAGTAACCTGATTAAGTCAAATTAATAATTAATTACTAACCGACCAACCAGGCGGTATCCTTGCTTAGTCAGGTTAAAACTAATTTAATATCAATTACCAACCGGCCAATATAGCGGTATCTTTATTAAGTCATGTTTTAAATAGTTATTATATTATAATTAAATGAGATTAATCTAAATAGCAATAATAAAAGCTTTACCTTTCAACATAGCAGTGGGAAGTTACCTCATCATTGCTGAATAGTAAAAACTGAAAAAGTAAATAAAGTAAATTACTATTACAAAAAGTAACTAAAATTAATTACAGAACTGAAATTTAAACAAACTAGATACAAACTCCTTATTATTATCAGAGAATTCAGAGAGGAAGGTACATCTGAAACTGAAATTTCGAGCTGAATTTATAGGCGTCAGTAGGCCTCTCGCGTCGCGACGCGTGGATTGCTTTTGCGTCGCGACGCGATGATGTGGCATATGCTGATTGGCTCCTTTGATTCCCTTATCTGCTAACGTGGCATTTTGGATGATTAACTCAATAATTGTGCTGACGTGGTGATGACATGGCGATGACGTGGCGACACGTGGTGATATTGATTATTGGCACCGTGTGATTGTGACACGAGATGATTGGCTGATGATGACGTGGCTGACACGTGGCACGCTGACTCGGCATGTGACTGATGTGGACACCACGTGGCTAACATGTGGACGACACGTGGTGATGGTGATTATCGATAGCATGTGATGATGACACATGGCATGGCGCATGTTAGCATGATCGATTGTGATGTTGACATGTGGCAAGCGCACGTTAGCATCCAGTGCATTTTAGCAAAATCCCTCTGATTGGTCCACGTGTCTCAGCGCACGTTAGTAAAATCTGGCGCACGTTAGTAAGGTCCAGCACACGTTAACGGTCGCGACACGCCAAATTACCATTTTGCCCCTTTTTGTCTGTTTTCACTGTTTTGGCTCCGAATCACCTCTAGAGAGTCCTGAACCTTATTTATCTACAAAATAACACAAAACACATCAAAATATTCACAAAACTCAAGAAACTATACAAAATATTAGGTCAAATGAGTGGGTAATAGTGATATATTTACCACTCATCACACTCTCAAACCTAACATTTTGCTAGTCCTCGAGCAAAACAACAAAATAAAATAACATAAACATTTTTAAAATAAAAATTAAACTAAGCTACTTTCGTAGGGAACACGGTTTCATTTAGCGTATGCAACAAGCCTTTAAACCCCTAGGTATCCCTAGTGGACGAGTTGTAGTCTCGTGAGGGCTTACAGCAACGATACCCACAAACGTTTTACAAAAGTAAGAAGATAGTAAAACTAATGCACACAAAAACAAAAAGACAAGAGAAAAGAGAATAAAGAAGTTAGTGACTAATCATGTGAAATTTCTTATCCAAGTTTAGAGTTGTTTTCTTTCTTTCTAAATTACTGAATAAGTAAATTCTCCGATTATTTTTATCATTCTCCATACACACAGCCAACAGAATATTAATCAACTCATTTTTGCCCATAATATTCACAAGTGTAGTTGACAAGAATGTAATATTTTTGTCTTAAAGTTATATCAGAATTCACACATTTTTTAAGCAATGGAATATTTTTCTGATTTTTCTGATTTTTTTTTATTTATATACAATATCTTCCATCCATGTAGCGAGCTTTAGGCCAGTGACTCCCAAACCAGTTTGCTTTAGGGCACTAGGTGTTAATACATCCCTATTGACTTAATTACTCAGACTTCAGATATATATATTTTTTATAACATCTTTGATCCATATAACAAGCTTTTGGCCTGTGACTCTCAAACCAGTTGGTTTTAGGGCACTAGGTGTTAAAACAACCCATCACTTTTTTTAGATGCTTCCTACAATTAAACTAGAACACTGAATATTACTAACTCATCAATTACAACTCATGTCCGTATGTTACTATGTATGTTGATAATACATGTCAACTGAGCATATGAATATCCATTTTAGTCAATTTTTTGGAGAATTCACAAATTAAATAATTTAAAAGGAAATAAACAAAAATTAACTTGTTTCGAAATAGGTTGAGATACGTCCCAGGAGTGAAAATTCCTTACCCGGCTATCTCACTCCAATTTCACCTGATTAATCAAATTAAAAACATAAAAACACAAATTGTTTTTTTTTTGTAAAATTTTTAAATTTTTTTGAATTTTTCGAAAATTTTGGACTAAAAATAAAAACATCATAAAAATAAAATACTACAACTATTCCCCACCCCCAAACCTAAATGAGACATTGTCCCCAATGTCTTAAAAAGTAGAAGATGAGTTTAGAAGATAGTACCTGGTTAGCTGAAATTCTACATATAAAATTAAAGGTTAAAATCCAGATTTATCAGACGCTTCTTACCACGATCATTGTCGGACCAGTTTATCTTGGAGAGGATAGGGTCAATTTGTGGTTCAAATGCTAAGATTTGGTCAATTAAATCTGGGGAAGTTCTGGCAGTGAAGATGAGTTCTTTTAAAGGTTTTGACACGAACTCATTTCTCCGGGCATCATCAAGAAATACACAAAGAAAATCATAGAATCCATCTGCGTTGAACAGTCCAATCGATTTCTGGTGTATGTTCAAGTTCACCCAAGACAGCACTGTAAAAATCTCCTCCAACGTACCCAAGCCACCTAGCAAAGCAATAAAAGCATCAGCACGGTTAATCATTTCCACCAGTCATTCAGACATACCTGGCACGATCAGTTCTTCTTCGTTTGATGGTCCTATAAGATTCGCATCTGCCAAAGGTATTGGAATGATTCCCAGAACTTGACTGTCTTCATCATGTACAGCCCTTGAAACGATCCCCATTAGTCCAAGATTGCCACCGCTATATACTAGGTGCATATTCCTTTCAGCTATGACTCGAACCAATTCATGTGCTGCTGGTACGTATTGTGGCTTAGTACCAACACTAGTACCACATAACACAAAGATATTTACAACTCGTCTTCTAGATATGGCTTCCATTTTTATTTTATGTATATTTTTCTCAAATCTGGATGCCTTCAGAAGTGCAATGATGAGTTGAATTTATAATACCTGAAAAAGGGTTAGTAATAATAGCACTAGTATCTTCCAAATGACGGTTGTTAGCAAAACAATAACAGAAATCGTGAAAGGTCAAAAAGTCTGGATCCTGTCGAAGAAAATAAAAGAAAATAACAAAACAAATCACAATTATTAGGAAAAGACAAAGAGATATAATATTTATAGGAAGTAACGGCTTGAATGACGTCTATACGTCAAAGACAAGCTTTCTATCCAATTTTCTTATAAATTGGCAAATAGGGTCCTTTAGAGTCAGATTCTCGAGACTTAACTGTTGTCTTTCTTTTTGGACTTGTGTATATAACACACGAATTTCGTGATACACATATCCACTAGGATGCATCTCAAGAGTTTTAGATATGTCATCTGAAGACTCCTTACTCAAGTCATCTCTAATGAAATTTATCTTATCTTCACGGTTATCGGACACCATTCCTAAAGAACGACAACGAGTATCACAAAACATACGAGCACATTTATAGCATACACCCATTCTTTTAGCTCTTCTCTTTTTAGCATATGTGCTTCTTCCTAAACCAGACAAATGTGAAATAAAAGAGTCAGAAGACTCACCTACCAATTGGACCCGTGCTTCAATAATCCAACGAATGTCAGTAGGAATACCTTTTATCATCAGTAGTCTTATTCTTCCAAGGGAGTTTTGTAGACTTTCATCAGAGAATTTTGAGGGAGAGAAGGAAATCGCTTGTGAAGATTTATGAGAACGTCTTCCATCATGAAATGACTTTACCTGCAAAAATAAAACACACCATATCACAATATATACACAAATTGCATGGGTTGCCTCCATGCCAGCGTTAAGTTTAAAGTCGTCAGCTAGACATGAATGGCTGAACGTTAGGCTGGATCTGAAAGTGTGACACTTTCTTTTTGTCGCTCAAATGATTCTCCCTAGTAGTGCTTGACACGCTGACTGTTAACCTTGAATGTTTAGTTGGTGTTGGGTCAAGTAACTCAACAGCTCCATATGGTAAAACCTGAGTGATCACAAATGGACTTGACCATCTTGATTTCAACTTTCCAGGGAAAAGTTTTAACCTTGAATTGTATAACAACACCTGCTGCCTTGGTTCCAGTTGTCTGCGCACTATTTTTCGATCGTGCCATTTCTTGGTCTTTCCTTGTATAATCTGGCATTCTCATAAGCCTGTAGGCGAAATTCCTCCAATTCGTTGAGTTGATGGAGTCGTTTCTCTCCTGCAGCTTGTGGGTCAAGATTCAACTTCTTCAGTGCCCAGTACGCCTTGTGTTCAAGCTCAACTGGCAGATGGCATGCTTTCCCAAACACCATTCGATATGGGGACATACCAATGGGTGTTTTGTAAGCTGTCTGGTAGGCCCATAGTACGTCATCCAGTTTTATAGACCAATCCCTCCTTATTGATCCAATGATTCTCTCCAAGATTCTTTTGATCTCCATGTTTGAAACTTCAACCTGTCCGTTTGACTGTGGGTGGTAAGCAGTGGCAACTTTATGAGTAACTTCGTACTTGGATATGAGTGCATCAAAATATTTGTTGCAGAAATGTGTGCCACCTGTTGGATAATTATGAGCATCACTATTTGTAAAAGACATGGTGTTTTTGTACAAATTAACTATATGACAAAGGAAATTGCTCTTTTATCATTTTGTAATTGGATTACTTGGATATATAAATGATAAAAGTCCATATGATTAGTACCAGATTAATAAGATATGAGATAATATTAATCCACGAAAGGTTTAATCATTAAATATCCCTAGTCGTAGTATTATCGAGACTGGACATCGATAATACAAAATAGACTAGTATTACACTTGTGTGCGTTATGGAAGCTTAACGACATAGTTCTCATATATTTAAGTATTGGATACTTATGCAAGTGTGATAGGAGGTTCTGTTAGCCGTTAGACCGGGAACAGCTTCGCTCTGGATAGACCCATCGGAATCCCATTGGTAGTATGACTATGTGTCTATGGGAATCCGAATCAGGGTAGGTGTATGTGGTCTTAACCTGAGACTTGCATCACTAATACTTGTGACAATCAGTATACTTTGGTTTTGGTTGTCCGGAGCTTTAACAGGTTCTGTGTATGCCTCTTCTGGGTTTACTGAGAATCGTAGTGTATTGGGTGTGATGTCAAGATGGAAGTATCACTTCAGTCATATGGAGATGATGATCACGCATTGATACAGAACTAGTACTCTTAAATTCTGCAGCTATCGGGATAGTATGACTAAGTCATGATTATCCGATTACACAGACTAGTTGCTAGTGATCCGATATATGCTTCGTACGGGGCAGACACAATTCCAGCCATAGGCCTAGCATGTGACATCCGATACTGAATCGTATGACGCAATAAATTGTATACTACGCCTGATACAGATTATATATTCCTCGTTGAATATTTCTGGAGAATTGGGTTGGCATGGTGCTTTGCTAGAAGCCAACCATGTCTTGTAAATCGGTGAGAACGTGGTATCGGGTACGCATGTATTCGGATAGTCCGATGACCGTATTTACTACCAACATATCCAAGGATCTATTGAGTCACTTCCCAAATATTCACCGATGACATTTGACTCGAACAGAATTAATCTGGGATTAATTATGAGAGAGAAAATTAATCTAGGGTTAATTACGGCAAGAATTAATCTGGGATTAATTATGAAAGAGAAAATTAATTTGGGATTAATTACGGTAAGAATTAATCTGGGATTAATTCATCTAGAAGAGAGAACGCGATTAATTTGGAATTAATCGGCAAAGTAAATTTAATAGTTAAATTGGATTTTACTATTTAATTTATTTAATTGGGCTAAAATAATATATCAGATATATTAATTGAAATTGGATTTTAATTGGAGCAAACGAATTAATTTGGAATTAATTCGTAAGCGACTTTCATAATAATTTTGCTAGGTATTATTATTTAATTGAATTGGATTTAATTACGTAGCGACGAAAATTTCGTTTAATCAGATTAAACGAACCCGGGCCCAAAACTAAGTTGTGTGTTGAGTAAGCCAACTCAAATTTAGAATTCCAAAGTGATGGGACCCACTTGACTTACATCAATTGTTTGACATTTGATGGAGTGGTTGGCTTACAATTAATGGCATCTTTCACACAACTAAAGTGTGTTGAACAAGTTTAGTAATACTTACTGTGGGAACACAGAAATTGGGCGACGCATGCTGTTCCAGGCTCGCGGCCCGGTTGGGAGTACAGAGTAGCCCGCGGGGGACTAAACCGGAGAATAATAGAGTCGCCACCCGGTGTGAACCGGGAAAATGATTTAAGGCCGCACTCACCCCTCGCAAGGGAAGACCTCAAACCGTTGGGTTCGGAATGGTCCCTTACTTATGCCACTTGTAATAAAATGATTTATGCAATAATTTAATCGAGTCTAGGAACATACATTCCTAAGGGCATTCTATTTCTAAGCTCACATGCATAAGTACATCATAACGGCAAACATGCAATAGCACACGTCAATCTTATGAACATACTTCGATCATATAATGTGGAAAACAAAGAACAACCTAGACATAATGCAAATAACAAACGCGAAACAAATGACTAATCATGCTTGAAAATGAACAACTAAATAGGCTAAATCATGCTTAAATACCATCTCATGAACACATCAAATAGATAAATGCAGGGATACAAATAGTATGATTGATTACATGATACCAAAGAAATCACCTAAGAAACAATTATGCATGACATGTGATGAAAATGACTCAGTTCAGTGTATGCGCGTTCGTGTAGCGTTCGAAAACGCGTTCGAACAGTAAACAGAAGGTTCTCGTTCGTGTGGCGTTTGATAACTCGTTCGAACGTGACCAGACCTGATGAAACAAAATGCATGCGTGTTCGAGTAGCGTTCGAAAAATACGTTCGAACGGTAAACAGAAGTTTCGCGTTCATATAGTGTTTGATAACGCGTTCAAACGGGACCAGACCTGATGCGTGATAAAACAAAGGAAATACGTGCGTGTTCGAGTAGCGTTAGTAAACACGTTTGAACGGTAAACAGAAAGTTCGTGTTCGTATAGCGTTTGATAACGCATTCAAACGGGACCAGACCTGATACGTGATAAAACAAAGGAAATACGTGCGTGTTCGAGTAGCGTTAGTAAACGCGTTCGAACGGTAAACAGAAAGTTCGTGTTCGTATAGCGTTCGAACGAACCGAGACAGAAAACATGCGTTCGTGCGGTGTTCTGAAACGAGTTCGAATGAGGTTACAGTAGTGACCTAAAAAAACAGTAAACAACATGACGCATACGTGAACGGGTGAATAGATGACCCCTAATAAATAATAACGGGCTACAAAGCGCGGCAAAGCATCGTGGTAAAGGATTTTAACCCCTCGAAATAGAGGACCTTTAATCCAACTTACTAAGCCCATGCGCTAATGACATAATGCATATAAAAATAAAGACAACGATATCAGACTTTGTATACCCGATTGAACATATCTTACATTCAACCGAATATACGTCATCCGGCGCGGCGAAGCATCATGGTAAAGGATTTTAACCCCTCGAAACGGAGGACCTTTAATCCAACTTACTAAGCCCATACGCTTTATCTCTTCATTACACAAACAAATAACATGCAGAATTTAAATAACAGATAATAAACGAATCAAACAACATAAAACAAAATATGTGCCGTTTGCTCAAGTGGTACATGGAGTTGTATCCCAAGTACAGACCACACTACCGTCCATTCGGATTCGGCTACGGAATTTATGTCTGGGTTTCCATCTTATATACCACAAGAGGCGACACATTTTCCATTTTATTCAAAGCCACAACATGCATCCATGAACGACTCTCATACGAAATAAATAACTAAAACGATTAAAAGATGAATAAAAATAAATACGGAGAGTGCCCTCAGGTCTAACCTTTTATGCCGACTCTCGGAAGTACCGTACGCGGTCGTCGGAAGGGTGGATGCTCCGCAACTCCTCCGGTTCACTGGTTCAACGTTTCCCTTCGCTGCTTCACTGTTTGGGCTGCTGTTTTCCCTCCGTTTCGCTGCTGTTTTGCTACTGTATTACTGTCACTATTTTTGATGTTTTAGGCTACTGTTTTTATGGTTAAAGGGCTGCTGTTTAGGGGTGAGTTTCAGTGGTTACAGTGGGGTTTTGTGACTGTTTTGGTGATGCAGTTTTTTGTGGCGTTAGGGGACTATTTTGAGGGGATTTGTGTGCTCGGTTTTGGGTAGTGAATGAGGTTGTTTTGCGTGTATCGTGGTTGGTGTTTTTGGTTGGTGATTTTCGGTGGTGGATGGTGTTTAAGGGGATGTGTATACGGTTCTTGAGAGATAGAGAGAGTGGCCGAGAGGTTCAGGGTTATTTGCTTTGTGTTTTTGTTTTTTTGAGATTGAGCTAGGAGGGGGAAGTGTTGGAATTGGGTTTATTTTATAGGCAAAGGGCTAGGGCTTCCATGTGCTTGAATATAAATGAGACCAATTAGTGTCTTACAAGGAAAGCAAAAGATTGATTGGAGACAAGATTTGGTTTAATTAGGAAGATAATATATTTAATTTGTTTGGTTTAGGCTTGATATTTGTTTTATTAGGAAGGGATATATTTGATTGATTTTAATTTGATATATGATTTTTAGATTTTATTTAATTCCCCATGTGTTAGATATGTATTTTATTAATTTGGATGTGTTTTATGGGCTTTGGTGGGCTAATTGGGCTTGGGTGTGAGGCTAGCAGCAAAACCAGAAATACCGACACTGTTCCAACGCCGATTCTAACGCTACACGAACGCCTGCAATCTGCCTGACGTTCGAACGTGGTCACGAACGCAGCACGAACGAAAACATTGAACTTGTGAAATGAATCTGATGACATACTTATTCTGAATTTCCCCTTCCGACGTCCGTTTCTCGCGACTTCCGTGACTTAAAAGGTAGTGTCTCCAAATGAGACTCATCATAGGGACTTATATGTAAAAATGCAGTGCCTACACTTACTTTTGTTTTTGAAAGAATACAACACAATAATGCTTATCTCTCTTCCTCCTCCATGCTTGGCTGAATATACCTCTTCATGTTCTTGAAATTTTGTTGCAAAATTTCATCCAAGCTAGCACTTAAGGAGTCAAAGAAAGGTGATAGGGAAACTCACCCTTGATTTTGGAATTCATTTCAAGGGCTTGGAGCTTCTACATCCAAAGAAAACGTTTTGAACTTGAACCGATCAATGTAAGTTTTTTCCGCAAACTTTCTTGATATATTCACACACGAATCAGTGTTTAGAAATCCTTGGCATGTTTAGGACATTAACAATGGTATCAGAGCCAATCTAAGCCTGATTTGAATTCTAGGGTTCTAAACTTTATTTGGGTATTTTTGTTTGGAGCATGATTTTTCCAAATTGATTGTTTGGTTGTGTTTATATGATGATGAATTGGATTTGTGCATCTTTGGATTTGAGAAAAATTGATTGGATAAAAAATCCTCAATTCCTTTAGCATAGCCGAATGGTACCATAGAAATGTTCATGGTGATTTTTTGAATTTGAAAATTGGATATGTTAATTGGCATGAAATTGAATGTTAATTGTTGATTTAATTGGATTCAAATCAAAATTGGATGTTAATTTCATGTATTGTCGTGAGCTTAAGCATGTTGGATGAGTTGATTTTGCTTCAATTTGTGTTGGACATGAATTTGATAATTAAGCATGATTAATTTGATTAATTAATATTTTGGAAATATTAGATTAATAGATTAATTGTGTTGATTACACTTTAATTAAAATTAATGTGATATTTGGAATATTATGTTAATATAAATTAGTCCTTAAAATTGGATTGGGCTAATTTGTTATATTTGGGCTAATGGGCTTGGTTGGACCAAGTTTGGTTTTGGACTATTGGGTTGGATCCAATTGGGTCTAAAACAATTTCCATAAAGTCCAAATATGACTTTTGGGCCTTTAAAAATTTAATTAGGCCTAATGGCCCTAAATTGATTTTGTGGCATAGGGTGATTCCTAACTTGAGCCTTGGCATCTTGGGTTGGATCCATAATGGCCAAAGTGTGGGACACAGAAACTGGGCGACGCATGCTGTCCCGGGCTCGCGGCCCGGTCGGGAGTACGGAGTAGCCACGGGGGACTAAACCGGAGAATAATGGAGTCGCCACCCGGTGTGAACCGGGAAAATGAGATTTAAGGCTGCACTCACCCCTTGCAAGGGAAGACCTCAAACCGTTGGGTTCGGAATGGTCCCTTACTCATGTCACTTGTAATGAAAGGATTTATATAATAATTTAAACAAGCTGAAGTAACACTTATATCTAAGGGTATCATGCTTCTAAATTCACATTTATAAGATAAAATATGCGCCTAAACATACATGTATTTCACATATAAGATTGCATGCTTAGAAGTACATTAAATCAACAAACAGACAATTTCATTGGCATGCTGTATTCATGAAAACGCAAGCACATACTAACCATACAAGCACACATAAAGGCGAATCAAATGATGGTGAACATTTGATTTCATAGACATACCATAAACAAATAGCCATTATATTCCATGCACAAATAAAAGGGTCGACTAAGTACATAATGCAAAAAGACGCTTAGGGATGCAATTAGGCATTAAAGTGAGCATGCTATGACATGGTGCAAAAGAAGATAGATATAGGCATAGACGCACATATGATGAAAATGACTCAATTCAGTGTGTTCGCGTTCGTGTAGCGTTCGTAAACGCGTTCGAACGGTAAACAGAAGGTTCGCGTTCGTATGGCGTTTGATAACTCGTTCGAACGAGACCAGACAGAAAACATGCGTTCGTGCGGCGTTCTGAAACGCGTTCGAACGGGGATCAGCAGTGACCTCCAAAATGCAGTAAACAACACGACACATACATGGACGGATGAGTATATGACATGTAGTAAACATAACGGATTAAGGGGCGCGGCAAATCATTGTAGCAAAGGTAGCTTTCAAGCATTTTCACACCCTCAAAGTGGAGGACCCTTAATCTCATTGATAAGCCCATGCGCAATGCAATACGATGTATGAATTTTCAAAAAGACGTTATGAAGCGAATAACTAAATAAAAGAGGCGGGCAAAGTACTGCCGTAAAGGTGGCCTTTTGGGGCTCTTTGTCTCTCAAAGAGAGGACCTTTAGACCAACATACTAAGCCCATGCGCAATGTGATTGATGCATGGTCATGTAAGAAGACGTCATACTAAACAACAAAATAAAGGGGCGCGGCGAAGTACTGCCGTAAAGGTGGCCTTTTGGGGCTCTTTGTCTCTCAAAGAGAGGACCTTTAGACCAACATACTAAGTCCATGCGCAATGTGATATGATGCATGGTCATGTAAGAAGACGTCATACTAAACAACAAAATAAAGGGGCGCGGCGAAGTACTGCCGTAAAGGTGGCCTTTTGGGGCTCTTTGTCTCTCAAATGGAGGACCTTTAGACCAACATACTAAGCCCTGCGCGTCACATCACAATACATGAAATAAAGACAATAAAAGTGTAGGACTTCATATGCCCGATTGAACGTACATTCAACCGAACACACTTCGTCCGAGCGGCGAAGTAGTGTCACAAAGGTGGCCTTTTAGGCTCTTCGTCTCTCAAAGAGAGGACCTTTGGACTAACTCACTAAGCCCATGCGCTCGATCGCATCATGCATACAAAAATGAAGACAATCATATCAAACTTAGTATGCCCGATTGAACATATCTTACATCCAACCGAACACAAATCAACCGGCGCGGCAAAGCATCGTGGTAAAGGATTTTAACCCCTCCAAAGGGAACCTTTAATCTGACTTACTAAGCCCATGCGCTCGATCGCATCATAACATAAATAAATAACATGCGGAAATTAAAAGACGGAATAATAAAGTGCGAATAATCAAAATAACATAAAGCGAAATATACGCCATTTACTCAAGTGGTACGTGGAGTTGTATCCCAAGTACAGACCGCACTACCGTCCATTCGGAATCGGCTACGGAATTTACGTCTGGGTTTCCATCCTATATACCATGAGAGACGACGTATTTTCCTTTTTAATCAATGGCCACAACACACATCACATGCAAACAATATTACATAAATAATTAAACGCAATTAAAAGAATCAATAAAAATCAAATAAAGAAAACAAGTGTGAAAGGTACCCTCAGGTCTAACCTTTTAAGTCGTCTTTCGGACTCGCGTTTACAACCGTCGGAAGGGCTATCACTCCGCAACTTTTCCGGTTCACTTATTTAACGTCTTAACTCACCGTTCTGCTATTTTGCTTGCTGTTTTTGCTCCGTTTTCTGCTGTTTTTTGCTTCACTTTGCTGCTGTTTCTTCACTGTTTTCTGATGTTTTTCTGCAGTTTCTGGTTACTGTTTTGGTTGTATTAGGCTACTGTTTGTGTGTGTTTTGGGCTGCTGTTGTGGGTTAATTCTGGGACTGTTTAGGAGTAGTTTTTTGGGACAGTGGGTGTTGATATGCGCTGTGGGCGTGGCTTATTGCATGGGCTGTTGGCGTGAGGTAGGCAGTGTGTTGAAGAGGGTGAATGTGGCGTATGAGTTGAGTGAAGGTGGCGTGCAGGTCTAGGTGGTTATTGGAGCTGTTGGCTTGTATTTGTGAGGGTGGCAGGTGTGATCGTGATGTGCACATATGTCTGTGAGTGTGTGCTTTGAGGGGAATTGAGCGTGAGGCTTATGGGTGCGAATGAGGGTTCATTGTGGGCAGTGGGTAAGTGACCGAGTGAGAGGCTTGCGTGAGGGATTTGTTGGCGTTTTGAGAGAAGTCAAGAAGGCAGGTTGGTCTTGGCTTTTAACGTGAGTGTGGCAGGTGTTGAGGTTATGGCTAGTTGAGTGAAGGTGGCGTGGATTGAAGCAATTTTTGTGAAGGCAAAGGGGTTGTTGGCGTGGCCTGTGTGGCGAGGTGAGAGGTGTGGGTAATTAAGGTTATGGTGCGTGATTATTGTGCTGAGTGATGAAGGGTTCACGTGAAGCTTAGGGTTGGGCGTGTAGCTTAGGGTGTGTGAATGATTTTGTGAGGCTGGCTGGTGAGAGAGAATGGAAGATGAGAGAAGCTATCCAAGGTTTATTTTTGTTTTTGTGCCGTGAGTGGGGAGTCTTGTGAATGAGCCCTTAGGGTTGATTTAGTGTGTGTTTTATATAGTGGGGGGAATCAATTAGGGTTTGCATGGCTTAATTAGGAAGTAAATCAATTATTATGTGTATTTTAATTTGATTTTTAGGCAAGGAATATGTGTATTTTAGGTGAATAATATTTAAATTAGGTGATTGATATCTTTAATTTTGGAATGATTTAATTTTTGGAAGTAAATTATTTAATTTTGGTATTTGATTTTTGATTTTTGATTTAGTTTTTTAATTGCAATTTATTAATTTAATTGGTTTGTAATTTAGATTTAACATTTAATTCAATTAATTGATTATTTAATTTCAATTTAGTTTATATTTGTGAGTTAATTAATTTTAATTGTGAATTTAATTTAATTAAGATTTTATTTTAATTAGTTTGTGAATTTAATTTAAAATTTGTGACATATATTAATTATTTATTTGGATGTGATTTAATGGGCTTGGGCTAAGTTTAAGTTTTTAAAACGGAGATCCAACAGCGAACCGAAGCTAACACGTGAACTAAATCCGACAAAACCGTCAATTCTTGACTCTTCCCTTCCGACGTCCGTTCCGCGATTTCCGCGACTTAAAAGATAGTGCCTCCAAATGAGGCTCATCATCGGGTTTCACATGCAAAAATACAATGCCTACACAAAGCCCCCACTTTGATGGGACTTGTGTAATGTGTAACAGTGACAATCCTATCAAAGTTATGCAATGCATTTTCACTTACCTGGCTAGCCAACTGCCACTTGACTTTCCACGTGTTTGAGTTGATTTGGGTGGTGAGGTGCTGCGACCCCTGGTTCATTCCCCGAACCGTGTTGTGATGTGGTCCATTCTCGAACCGTTACTGTAAGGTGGTCCATTCTCGAACCGTTACTGTGAGTTGGTCCATTCCCGAACCGTTACTGTGAGGTGTTCATTCCGAACTGTTACCGTGAGGTGTCCATTCCTGAACTGTTACCGTGAGGTGTCCATTCCCGAACCGTTTCTGTGAGTTGGTCCATTCCCGAACCGTTACTGTGAGTTGGTCCATTCCCGAACCGTTACTGTGAGTTGGTCCATTCCCGAACTGTTACCGTGAGATGTCCATTCCTGAACTGTTACTGTAGGTGGTCCATTCCCGAACCGTTACTGTGAGTTGGTCCATTCCCGAACCGTTACTGTGAGGTGTCCATTCCCGAACCGTTACCGTGAGAGTCCATTCCTGAACTGTTACTGTAAGGTGGTCCATTCCCGAACCGTTACTGTGAGTTGGTCCATTCCCGAACCGTTACTGTGAGGTGGTCCATTCCCGAACCGTTACTGTGAGGTGTTCATTCCGAACTGTTACTGTGAGTTGGTCCATTCCCGAACTGTTACTGTGAGGTGGTCCATTCCCGAACCGTTACTGTGAGGTGTTCATTCCCGAACTGTTACTGTGAGTTGGTCCATTCCCGAACCTTTACTGTGAGGTGTTCATTCTCGAACTATGCTTCCATTCTTGGAGTGCCATTCCCGGCTTGTTCATTCCTGAACTGTATTTCCATTATCGGAGTGCCATTCTCGGCGTCCATTCCCGGACTATATCTCCATTCTCGGAGTGCCATTCTCGGCGTGCTCATTCTCGAGCTGTCCATTCCCGGACTATATCTCCATTCTCGGAGTGCCATTCTCGGCAGAACTGATCTGATGTGATGCGGGCCTCGCCCCCAGAATGCCATACCCGGCAATGCTGATCTGATGTAGTATGGGCCTCGCCCCCAGAATGCCATACCCGGCAATGCTGATACTGAAGTGGGCCTTGGCCCCAGAATGCCATACCCGACAATGCTGATAATGAAGTGGGCCTCGGCCCTAATTGCTACCGATATGGGCCTCTCCCCCAGACTGATACTGCCGATATGGGCCTCTCCCCCAGACTGATACTGCTGATATGGGCCTCACCCATGTGATTCATTCCTGAAGACTGCTGACATTGTACTGTTACTGCTTCTGTTTGGCTTGTCTTTGCCACTTTCTTTTTTTTTCTTCAAAACCTGTGAATACAAAACAGAACAAACAGAAAGGATGCAAAATGTGTTACGTGTATGCATGTATGAATGTTCTTATCCCGTCGGGTTAGGTCTTCCGTCAATTTTCTTGATGACTGCTTAGTCTTCTTTTCTTCAGGCAAGCTACTGCTTCAATCTGTCTTCATTGATCGGCTCGGTGAACTAATTCCCTTCCAAGTCTGACATTTTCACTGCCTCTATTTCCCAATTTCTGAATGTCTATCTTATCTTTTCTGTCTGCTTATTTCGAAGGTTCCCTGTGTCCATCACTGGATTCCATAGTACCAAGGTTGAATACTTTTCTCAAATATACTCATATTGCAGAAGAGTTTCAGCGAAATGAACTTCTTTATTATCGTTGAGGAAAATAGTTCGAACAAGTAACAAAATCAATGTCTTTTTTAAAAAAAATGGATCAAATAGACTAGGAGGAACATCTCCATCATCCGCAGCACTGCCTTCTTCCTCGCCTATGGTTCTTCACTGTTATCCATGTAAGAAGCTTGGTGGTTGAGGGTTTCTTTTCATGGGTTGGGTATTTTATGGGAATCTATGAGATCTTGAATTTCATGCCTGAGGCGGGTGCAGTTGTCGGTGTCATGGCCATGTAGCTGGTGGAAGTGACAATAAAGGTTCACATTTATGTGTGGTGGTGGGGGGTGCGGAAGTGACTTGCCTTCTAAGGGTTTCAAGATTCCTTGTCCCTGTAACTTTTCAAATACCTCCGACAAAGGTCTACCAAGGTTGGAGAATTGCCTATTTCTGATGGCAGCGACTTCGGCCGCAGCGGGCTTGGCCTCAGAATGCCCCCCAAAAGTCCTCCTATTCTGGCCATAGATCATTCTGTTCTCAGCTTCTTCTTCTTCTATATCCATGACAGTTTCCCTCAACTGTCGAAAATCAGAAATCATCGAAGTCATCCTCCTCAGCTTACTATAAATAGAGGGCTTAGTACCATTGATGATCATTTTGATTTGGTCCTTCTCTGAGGGCCGAGTCTGCATTTTCAAAAGCTGGCTTCTCCAGCGATCTACATACTCCTTGAAGCTTTCTTCCGGCTTCTGCTTAGTGTTCTCCAAATCTCGGAGTGACAAGTCAATCTCTAAGTCTGTAACATACTGCTTCAGAAAAGCATCAGCTAGTTCCCTCCAATCTTCCTTAACCTTCTTCTCAAGGCTATGATACCAAACCACAGGTGCCCCCTCGAGTGACATCCCAAACATCTTTTGGACTTGGCGCTGTGATAGGCCCACTGAACTCATGACTGAGACATATTGCTGCAGGTGGACTCTCGGGTCTCCATTCCCATTAAACTTGGCCATGTCGGGCATTCTGAACTGAGCAGGCAACTGTTCCTCAAAGGTCATCGCCTCATAGTCTAGTAAGTCTTCATTCTTACCCTTCATCTTACGGGTAACAGACTCTACCTGGTTACGGAGTTTCTGCAATTCTGCCTGAGACCCAACTTTTCTCCCAGTGGTATAATCAGCCATATCATCATCAAAGCGGGGATGTCATCCCCCAATCCATTCGGAGTCTCCTCACGTCTTACATTCTCAGAGTTTCCCCCAGCACGGGGCACAGCCATATTTGTCATGGCAACAGTCAAGGCTTGCAACTGTTCGGTAATCTTGGCCAAACCATTTTCCAACTGATCTATCCGGGATACCTCATTATCGGATGTACTCATGTCTGTTACCGGTCTTTTGCTGAGTCTTCCCTCTTCCCTAACCCAACGGGAGTCTATGATGGCTTTTAGAACACAAGGGTTAGCATGATGTATATATGCATGAGGTGCGTTAGATGCATGTAACATATATAACATACTAAATCAATTAAAATTTTCACACAAATCGGCATGTTATCATTTTAGAAGCTTTCGGGCTAATTGTCATAGGAGTGAACTCATCCCAGTTTAAATGGCCCAACAAGTTCACGTCTCATGGCAAGGAGCCCAACTAAATCCAAATGGTAACATTCCGAACACAAGCACAAGGTGGCTCATCAACACTTAGAAGCCTTCGGCCCAATTGTCATAAAATACGTTCTTGTCCCAGTTTAAATGGCCCAACAAGCCCATATCTTATGACAAATAGTCCAAATGAATCCAAACGATGATGTTCCCAAACACAAGCATAAAAGAGAGATAATGCAAACATAACATAACAATTTTTACATAATGGCCCATCAACATTTCAGAAGCTTTGGGCCTAATAGTCATACGGTACGAACTTGCCCCAGTTTAAATGGCCCAGCAAGCCCGCATTTCTGACAATAGTCCAACTGCATCCGAATGAGGATGGTCCACAAGCACATACTCAATGAAATATTTGTTACTTTAACCATACAAACCGGTCTATGGGTGGGTTAGCAAGAGTATAGACAAAGGCTCTCACCGGCGAAGGATGGCCCACAACTAGGTCTCCCCACTCAAGGGTTCGAGCAACCAAGTGAGCGCACCTTTTTTATACACTAAGGTACGTGCCAATGAGCTATGGTGTGTGACGGACTGTCAAATGGATTTCCCGTTGTAGATTCCCCAGAGGGAAGGTGGAGCGAGGCTCACTTAAATACCCAAGCCTCTTAGGCTCTTATCGCTTGGTGTCAGGAATAAACAACGAGTCCTCCAAATTAGTCCATCACAATAGGCTACGAGTAGATGGCTATCTAGGTGCCTTCACAGCTTTTCCTTCTAGAAAGGTAGTGAGTGAAGGAAGAAACCAAACCATTACCTAGCCTCAAAATGCCTTTGATTAAACTCCAATTTCATCCACTATAGACACGGTCAATTAGAACATAAATCCAAACATTACAAGATAATATTTCGGGGCCGATTCTCTATCCCCAGTGGAGTCGCCAGACTGTGGGACACAGAAACTGGGCGACGCATGCTGTCCCGGCTCGCGGCCGGTCGGGAGTACGGAGTAGCCACGGGGGACTAAACCGGAGAATAATGGAGTCGCCACCCGGTGTGAACCGGGAAAATGAGATTTAAGGCCGCACTCACCCCTTGCAAGGGAATACCTCAAACCGTTGGGTTCGGAATGGTCCCTTACTCATGTCACTTGTAATGAAAGGATTTATATAATAATTTAAACAAGCTGAAGTAACACTTATTTCTAAGGGTATCATGCTTCTAAATTCACATTTATAAGATAAAATATGCGCCTAAACATACATGTATTTCACATATAAGATTGCATGCTTAGAAGTACATTAAATCAACAAACAGATAATTTCATTGGCATGCTGTATTCATGAAAACGCAAGCACATACTAACCACACAAGCACACATAAAGGCGAATCAAATGATGGTGAACATGTGATTTCATAGACATACCATAAACAAATAGCCATTATATTTCCATGCACAAATAAAAGGGTCGACTAAGTACATAATGCAAAAAGACGCTTAGGGATGCAATTAGGCATTAAAGTGAGCATGCTATGACATGGTGCAAAAGAAGATAGATATAGGCATAGACGCACATATGATGAAAATGACTCAATTCAGTGTGTTCGCGTTCGTGTAGCGTTCGTAAACGCGTTCGAACGGTAAACAGAAGGTTCGCGTTCGTATGGCGTTTGATAACGCGTTCGAACGAGACCAGACAGAAAACATGCGTTCGTGCGGCGTTCTGAAACGCGTTCGAACGGGGATCAGCAGTGACCTCCAAAATGCAGTAAACACACACACATACATGGACGGATGAGTATATGACATGTAGTAAACAATAACGGATTAAGGGGCGCGGCAAATCATTGTAGCAAAGGTAGCTTTCAAGCATTTTCACCCCTCAAAGTGGAGGACCCTTAATCTCACTTGATAAGCCCATGCGCAATGCAATACGATGTATGAATTTTCAAAAAGACGTTATGAAGCGAATAACTAAATAAAAGAGGCGCGGCAAAGTACTGCCGTAAAGGTGGCCTTTTGGGGCTCTTTGTCTCTCAAAGAGAGGACCTTTAGACCAACATACTAAGCCCATGCGCAATGTGATATGATGCATGGTCATGTAAGAAGACGTCATACTAAACAACAAAATAAAGGGGCACGGTGAAGTACTACCGTAAAGGTGGCCTTTTGGGGCTCTTTGTCTCTCAAAGAGAGGACCTTTAGACCAACATACTAAGCCCATGCGCAATGTGATATGATGCATGGTCATGTAAGAAGACGTCATACTAAACAACAAAATAAAGGGGTGCGGCGAAGTACTGCCGTAAAGGTGGCCTTTTGGGGCTCTTTGTCTCTCAAAGAGAGGACCTTTAGACCAACATACTAAGCCCATGCGCGTCACATCACAATACATGAAATAAAGACAATAAAAAGTGTAGGACTTCATATGCCCGATTGAACGTACATTCAACCGAACACACTTCGTCCGGCGCGGTGAAGTAGTGTCACAAAGGTGGCCTTTTAGGCTCTTCGTCTCTCAAAGAGAGGACCTTTGGACTAACTCACTAAGCCCATGCGCTCGATCGCATCATGCATACAAAAATGAAGACAATCATATCAAACTTAGTATGCCCGATTGAACATATCTTACATCCAACCGAACACACATCAACCGGCGCGGCAAAGCATCGTGGTAAAGGATTTTAACCCCTCCAAATAGGGAACCTTTAATCCGACTTACTAAGCCCATGCGCTCGATCGCATCATAACATAAATAAATAACATGCGGAAATTAAAAGACGGAATAATAAAGTGCGAATAATCAAAATAACATAAAGCGAAATATACGCCATTTACTCAAGTGGTACGTGGAGTTGTATCCCAAGTACAGACCGCACTACCGTCCATTCGGAATCGGCTACGGAATTTACGTCTGGGTTTCCATCCTATATACCACGAGAGACGACGTATTTTCCTTTTTAATCAATGGCCACAACACACATCACATGCAAACAATATTACATAAATAATTAAAACGCAATTAAAAGAATCAATAAAAATCAAATAAAGAAAACAAGTGTGAAAGGTACCCTCAGGTCTAACCTTTTAAGTCGTCTTTCGGACTCGCGTTTACAACCGTCGGAAGGGGTATCACTCCGCAACTTTTCCGGTTCACTTATTTAACGTCTTAACTCACCGTTCTGCTATTTTGCTTGCTGTTTTTGCTCCGTTTTCTGCTGTTTTTGCTTCACTTTGCTGCTGTTTCTTCACTGTTTTCTGATGTTTTTCTGCAGTTTCTGGTTACTGTTTTGGTTGTATTAGGCTACTGTTTGTGTGTGTTTTGGGCTGCTGTTGTGGGTTAATTCTGGGACTGTTTTAGGAGTAGTTTTTGGGGACAGTGGGTGTTGATATGCGCTGTGGGCGTGGCTTATTGCATGGGCTGTTGGCGTGAGGTAGGCAGTGTGTTGAAGAGGGTGAATGTGGCGTATGAGTTGAGTGACGGTGGCGTGCAGGTCTAGGTGGTTATTGGCGCTGTTGGCTTGTATTTGTGAGGGTGGCAGGTGTGATCGTGATGTGCACAGACGTCTGTGTGTGTGTGCTTTGAGGGGAATTGAGCGTGAGGCTTATGGGTGAGAATGAGGGTTCATTGTGGGCAGTGGGTAAGTGACCGAGTGAGAGGCTTGCGTGAAGGATTTGTTGGCGTTTTGAGAGAAGTCAAGAAGGCAGGTTGGTCTTGGCTTTTAACGTGAGTGTGGCAGGTGTTGAGGTTATGGCTAGTTGAGTGAAGGTGGCGTGGATTTAAGCAATTTTTGTGAAGGCAAATGGGTTGTTGGCGTGGCCTGTGTGGCGAGGTGAGAGGTGTGGGTAATTAAGGTTATGGTGCGTGATTATTGTGCTGAGTGATGAAGGGTTCACGTGAAGCTTAGGGTTGGGCGTGTAGCTTAGGGTGTGTGAATGATTTTGTGAGGCTGGCTGGTGAGAGAGAATGGAAGATGAGAGAAGCTATCCAAGGTTTATTTTTGTTGTTGTGCCGTGAGTGGGGAGTCTTGTGAATGAGCCCTTAGGGTTGATTTAGTGTGTGTTTTATATAGTGGGGGGAATCAATTAGGGTTTGCATGGCTTAATTAGGAAGTAAATCAATTATTATGTGTATTTTAATTTGATTTTTAGGCAAGGAATATGTGTATTTTAGGTGAATAATATTTAAATTAGGTGATTGATATCTTTAATTTTGGAATGATTTAATTTTAATTGGAAGTAAATTATTTAATTTTGGTATTTGATTTTTGATTTTTGATTTAGTTTTTTAATTGCAATTTATTAATTTAATTGGTTTGTAATTTAGATTTAACATTTAATTCAATTAATTGATTATTTAATTTCAATTTAGTTTATATTTGTGAGTTAATTAATTTTAATTTGTGAATTTAATTTAATTAAGATTTTATTTTAATTAGTTTGTGAATTTAATTTAAAATTTGTGACATATATTAATTATTTCTTTGGATGTGATTTAATGGGCTTGGGCTAAGTTTAAGTTTTTAAAACGGAGATCCAACAGCGAACCCGAAGCTAAACACGTGAACTAAATCCGACAAAACCGTCAATTCTTGACTCTTCCCTTCCGACGTCCGTTTTCCGCGATTTCCGCGACTTAAAAGATAGTGCCTCCAAATGGGGCTCATCATCGGGTTTCACATGCAAAAATACAATGCCTACACAAAGCCCATGCCTAAAGAATTAATTGAAAGCCCATTGGACTTTAATTGAATTGGCATTGGATGCTAATTGGGCCTTTGAGACCCAAATGGATTGGATTTGGAATCCAAGTCTAAAAGGCACTATTAAAAGTGTAATTGTTTAATTTGGAATTAAACATGATATAGTATTGGATATAATTTAGATTGGATTTAAATTGTAGTTCGATATAATTCAAAGAATATTTACTTTGAGTATTTATTCTTAAACGAGTTGAACTCACGCAAATCAAATCGCTGTATGAACATTGGATGGT
Organism: Zanthoxylum bungeanum; assembly: GCA_019454045.1. Lineage (NCBI taxonomy): Eukaryota > Viridiplantae > Streptophyta > Magnoliopsida > Sapindales > Rutaceae > Zanthoxylum > Zanthoxylum bungeanum. Next base: position 172,278 of record SKCR01026712.1, read on the forward strand.
CATTAATCAAATATTAATTAATTGGATTAGATTAGATTGATTGACATCATGCTTTGTGTGAATACTTGGATGTATTTATATGAATAATGTATATCGGATGGATATTAGATGGGTGGGGGCAATTTTGGAAATTGTTGTAAGTATGGTACTTATTTGAAATTGGACCTGCGTGTCCAGCCTTTCACCTCTTTATCTCTTTGTATTTCTCTTATCATCAATTCCCCTCAATGTAAATGAGGTTTCTTTTAGTGTTATGTAATTGGGTAGAAGAATGTAATGTGCTAGCGGGAGAGAGGCAATAGAGAGATTTGTTCAAGGAACAAATTGTATTATATATCCATCTGCATATCATTATTAATTTATCGCGCCTTATTATGCTTTTAGAATACATGTTTAAGGGTGTATGATGAGACCTAATCAAAGATAATAAATTGGTTGCCAGTTTACATGAAAAATCGTCACTTTAATATTAAGCGTTTTCCTTCCATTGAGTGGTTCTCTCTCAAGATCCAAGATTAACTTTGATTTGTTGGCCAAAGTCAAGATCACTGTCCATCGCAGATGTGTTTGAACCACGAAATCTTAGTTATATATCGCATATCTTGGGCAGTTGTGACTTGTTGGCCAAAGTCAAGGTCACTTCTGTACATCGATGTGGATTACGAAGCTTTCCCACTGTCAATGGGTCGCGCTTAACTGGAATCATTAAGCTTGTTAAGCCGAAGCCAAGGCTTAGTTGATTCAGAGGAAAAGGTTAGGAAATATATTTTGGATATATATCTTGGACTTAGAGGTCCACCTACCGGATCTAGGAATTGGATAAGATTCAATTGATCTTAGAGATCTACCTAGTTAAGTTTCATACAACTTGTTGGCCAAAGTCAAGATTGTGTGTTATTTAACGGGATCCTAGCCCACTAGGAAACTAGGTTTCATGAGTACTCAATAGAGGGTTAGAGACTCGCCAAAAAATAGTATGAGGCCAATATTAAATTTGTAATTTCATTTAATATTTGCTTACACGCGCTCTTTATTTTATTTATCGTCGTTATAAATATATATTAGTTGGACTAATATCTTTTATTGCTTTCATTGAACAATTGGACTGTTTTCACACTACTCCATTTGTAGTTGGTTATATAGTTAGACTATAGTAACCATTATATTTTGAGTGTACCCAAAATCATTGATTGGATAGTTGGACTATTGCAATCAAGATGGCTGGAAAGATTAGCGTTAGGGACATCATCATGGGCGATAATGTCTTTAAAGGCTCTAATTTTCCAGATTGGGAGATGAATCTCAAGATAGTCCTAGGAGCCGAGAAGTTACTCTATGTCATAGAGAAACCTCTCGGGCCTGAGCCCGGAGGTGAGCAAACAGTAAAGCATGAGCTTTGGAAGACTCATTGTGATGATAACTTTAGCGCTTAATCAGTAATGCTTGCCGCAATGACTCCTCAATTTCATTGTCAGAACAAAGGATTGGATTCTTATAGTATGATGTTGAAATTGAAGGATCTTCATAGATCTAACCTTAGATCACAGAAGTATGAATTGCAAAAGAATCTCTTTCGCTCGCGTATGTTAGAGGGTACATCCGTCGAGCACTATGTGTCGCAGATGATTGCTGACATCGAACAGCTAGGTCAGATGGGCATAACCTTCGAGGTCGAGACTTCTATAGATTTGATCTTACAGTCTCTGTCTGACTGTTGGGGTGGGTTCGTCATGAACTATAACATGATGAACCAAGAGAAAACTCTTGGAGAGTTAATGGCGATGCTGAAAGAAGCAGAGCCAGAGCTTCTGAAGGGCAAGAAGCGTGAGGCACATCTTACTTCAACATCTCAGAAGGCCAAGGCTTGGCCGAAGGCTTCTGGAGGTGTGAAAAAAAAGAAGAAAAATGGCAAGGCTAAATCATCACAGTCTTATGGGAAGACTAAGGACATATCCCAAGATGTCTACCTACATTGTGGTAAATGGGGTCACTGGAAGCGTGACTGCCGTGAGTACAAGGCGGAGTTGAAGGAAGTGAAGACAGGCAAGGTTCCGACTTCAGGTATTTTTGTTATAAACATGTCCACTACGGGTTTTAAAAATTGGATTTTTGATTTTGGATGTGGTACTCACATATGTACTGATGTGCAGGATCTGCTGATTAGCAGGAGACTGGCTTCAGATGAGATCGACCTACGAGTCGAAAACGGGACGAGAGTCGCTGTTTTGGCCGTAGGGACCTATGTTTTGAACCTGTCATTGGGGCATGTAATTACATTAGGTGACTGTTATTTTGTACCTAGTTTGACTAGGAACATCATCTCTATAACTAGTTTAACCCGATGCGGGAATACCTTTGTATTCATGAACACTGGGTGTTTTGTATATAAAGATGATATTTTGATATGTACAACAGATGTTAATAATCGTCTTTATATTTTGAATATAAACGAATCTCAAACATATAACATGACAAACAAAAGCACAAACTGAGTAAATCAGATGAGACTTATTTGTGGAATTTTCGTCTGAGACACATTAACAAGACTCGTATATCCACACTTCGAAGAGTGGATACTTGGACGGATTTGATCCTAATTCATATGATGTCTGTGAATCTTGTTTATTAGACAAATTACCTAAAATACCTTTTAGCGGTAAGGGTGTACGTGCCATCGAGCTGTTAGCCCTCGTTCATGGTTACATATGTGTTGGACAATTATGACCCATAGCATCACTATTTTGTAAATGACATGGTGTGCTTATACAAAATTAACTATGTGACAAAAGAAATTGATCTTTTATCATTTTGTAATTGGATTACTTGGATATATAAATGATAAAAGTCCATATGATTAGTACTGGATTAATAAGATATGAGACAATATTAATCCACGAAAGATTTAATCATTAAATATCCCTAGTCGTAGTTGAGTTGAGCTTCATTCAGAGTTGAGTTGGAGTAATAAATGGTATGCGAGCAACTCATTTTCAGTGGTTGTTAGTTGAGTTGAGCTTCATTCAGAGTTATGTTGGAGTAATAAATGGTATGGAAAACTTTTGCTTTGCGTTGTCCCAAAACTGCACCTACAGTAAAATCACTAGCATCGCACATCACCTAAAATGGAAGGGTCCAGTCTGGTGCTACAATGATAGGAGCAGAGACCAGCTTCTGTTTTAAGATCTCAAAAGCTTCCTGGCATTCTTTGGTGAAGTTGAAAGGCACATCCTTCTCCAGAAGATTGCACGAAGGTTTAGCAATCTTTGAGAAGTCTTTGATAAATCTCTTGTAAAAACCTGCATGTCCGAGAAAACTCCGAATCCCTTTTACAGATGTTGGTGGGGGTAATTTTTCAATTGTTTCAATCTTTGCTTTGTCTACCTCGATCCTCTTTTGTGAGATCTGATGTCCCAGAACAATCCCTTCTTGCACCATGAAGTGGCATTTCTCCCAGCTGAGTACCAGGTTGGTATCTTCACATCTTTATAATACATGTTCCAGATTTTGCAAGCAGTGGTCAAAAAAGTCTCCAAACACAGAGAAGTCATCCATGAAAACCTCCATGCTTTGTTCCAGCATATCTGAGAAAATGGCCATCATGCAACATTGGAATGTGGCAGGAGCATTACATAGTCCAAATGGCATCCTGCGGAATGCAAAAGTACCATACGGACATGTGAAAGTGGTCTTCTCCTGATCTTCTGGGGCGATGAAAATCTGATTGTACCCCGAGTATCCGTCCAGAAAATCTGAACAAAGTTGGTCTTTCCTTGTTACTTTGTTCAGCTTCCGGTAGTCCATGCATACCCTCCATCCAGTCACCGTTCTTGTTGGAATCAGCTCATTCTTTTCATTTGTGACTACAGTTATTCCTCATTTCTTTGGTACACATTGCATAGGACTCACTCAAGTGCTGTCTGAGATGGGGTAAATGATGCCAGCATCTAACCATTTGATGATTTCTTTCTTCACGACCTCCTTCATTATTGGATTTAGTCTTCGTTGATGCTCCACTGTGGGTTTGTACTCATCGTTCATTAGAATCTTATGCATGCAAAATGTGGACTAATGCCTCGAATGTCTGCTATAGTCCAGCCAATGGCTTTCTTGTGTTCTCGTAACACTCTAAGCAACTTTTCTTCCTGCTCCAATGTTAGCGAAGAAGAAATAATAACAGGTAATTCAGAAGAGTTTCCTAAGAAAGCATACCTGACATGGCTCGGAAGTAGCTTCAACTCCAGCTGTGGTGGTTCTTCAATTAAGGGCTTGATTCGCTCATTCTTCGGGAGTTCCAGACTTTCAACTGGTGGTGTCGATTTGAACCAAAATGGTTTGTCAAGATAGTTGATACATTCCAGGATTTCAGCATCTAGCTCGCAGTCAGTCATGTTGGTGATGCAAGCTTCAAGTTTCAAGATCCATCTTATGGTCTACAGCATATCAAAATAACTCATAACAATTACGATTAAATTGATATCGTTAATCGCACATAATATAGTATTCATTACGCCATCATCCTATGATGCATAAGACTAACTATACATTCTAATCAATCTCTCTTTCGACAAAGGTATCATCATTTAAGAAAGATGAATAATATATATATAAAAGACACGTTAACTGTCAAACAGTTATACTAACTGTCATACAGATTGTCTTACTGTGTCCTTTATTAGATCGTATCTAATATGCGATTAATAGGAGTATCTCACAAGTCTCTTAGTTTTATATCATATATGAAACTTTATATCAAATATAACAGAGACTACTCTCACTGCTTACACGGAGAAAAGAAGACTAAGGATATATAATACTAGAAAGAAATTTGTACGCTCCCGCTAACCCTACTGACAAAAACGTATTCTCTATACTTCGATAAAATGAGACAATCTGACTGATATCAAAATCAGAGAACAAGGATTTTCGGAAAGCTCAACTGAGTCTAAAATAGGCTCTATAAGCTAGTATATCAAACTGTGATTTTAGCAGAATACAAATTCTAGGACCATTCTAGAATGAATTCTTCAAACAAAGAAATCACGACGGATCTCTCATTCGAAGAAATCACTCAAGAACGCCACTTTGCATTCTTTAGCCAAAATACACTGTTTAATATCAACATTAACCAACAAATCTTTAATTGTTCAGTCAGTGCGACTTGAGACAAGCTTCCTCAGAATCTACAATAGACTACTGAGTATAACCTTTCTCACTGTCATACTATAAAGGTCAAACTTTTATCAAGCTCACTTAGCTTTTGTTGCGTAAACAATTTGCATATTTTATGAACTATTCATAACGAAAGCTTAATCAAGTTCAAAACTTGATCGTAGTAAGCTAAAACAATTTAAAATCTATGGTTCAATGGTAATTTCCGAATCAATATCAAATATCGCTCCCACTATAAGTTATAGGATAATTTTCTTCGATAAAAAACAACAGAATCATTAAGTATCGAATACTTTGTAAATGATTCTGACATCCTATTAAACTTATACGGAAGTGGTCTAAGGGTCTTTTTATCTTATTAATTACGTAGTTCCATTATAGTTTATCACTCTCATATTTGACTTCAATAAGTCAAGTCCTTTGTGCAATCGTCAACATCCAATGTTGACCACCAAGTAACAAAATAATTTCATTACTCGGGATCGTAGAAAATATATTCTATCAAACAGAATACAATATTCTATTAAATAGAATAAATGATAAACTTTTTACTCGTACCTTCAATTATATAGTCATTATACAAAAGAAAGTATCAAATCTCAAACTTTTCAAGATTCGAATTTTCTACTATACATATCATATATGTAATTGTAGGAACGAATGGAACCTTAATTAAAGAGATGAATTAGTGTTACTGGAGCATAATCCCAAGAGTATTGAAACTAATTCGGTAACACTCAATATCAACGAATCAAATCATATAAGATTCAATCACTCTCACTGACCAATTCCATCAAGATGGAATCGTGGAAGTTTAATATTGAGTAAGAATCACATTCACTAAATAACTTTAGAACTAATTGCCTTAAATTCATATGTCCGATCATATCAAACATCTTTGAACAATTCAAAGATTCATGATGAATTTTAAAATTATAACTTTCAATACTTCAATAGAATATCTTTGAACCATTCAAAATATTCTATCCGTGTTTCATCAGAGACATATTGAAAGTTCTCGAACAATTCAAGACGTTCAATATGTTCTCTATTAGAAACATGTAACTAAGTAATGACAATTCATTAACAAATTTACGGAGTAAAGAAAACTATCTAAGGCAATTTCTAATTCATTAAACTACATACATCCAATGTATTAGTCTAATAAATCTTGTGGTCCAATGACGATCATTGGTTAAATGAGATTTAATCATATCCCGAATACAATATTCATTAAATGGATAAGGATATGTGGTGTGAACTCGTATCAGACCATCTTTTACCATACGGAATAAGCATCTAATGCTAATATGATAAAATCTCATAAAACACTGTTCTAAGTTATTTTGTTGACCGAATATTTTCTTAATGTTTATCTTTTCAATAATGACACTACTAGTCATATAAAAATATGTAACAACTGTTTATATAAAACAAGTAACTGTCCAATAGTCACAAGTTATGATATCAAATATCAAAACAGTTATTATACATTATTTTAATTAACTAGACGAGAGATCTGGTATCCAATACCTACAGTTGTCGTATTGCGAGAATCAATATTCTTTATACACAACTATACGTATCTCATTTCTTTAAGCTTTATAATTTGCGTTCAATTATTCACAACAATTGCAAATGATTGATTAGCAAACTGTGTCAGACACATGACTTCTTAAAAGTCACAAAATCCAATAAACGTCATTATAAGATAAACAAATACTAAAGGGTTTTTTTAATGCCAATCAAGAATCTCGAGACATGAACTAATTCGTGTCAATTCTTACTGCACAAGAAATTATTCTTTCTAGACAATTATATCCTAAAGCAGATATCTATTTAGATTACCTAATCATGACTTAGAAACTAAGTCATTAACCATCTTGATTTTTAAGAAAATCGGAACAACAGTTCCTGATGGTTTCAACTAATCTAACAATATCTAAGTCTACTGTCTTTCTAGAACATATTCTAGAATTACGCAACCATAAGTAAAGTCAGAAAACCTATTCAATTAATAAGCATGCAGTGGATTAGAAGTATAATTCTATAAACTATATAGAATAAAAGGAAAACAAAGCAGGAAATTCCATAAAATTACACACTGCTTAAGTTATGGATTTTTAACCCAGCAGTGTCTCCCACTACTTTACGTAATACCGTAATCCCCAACGGACAACGGGAATTCAATAATTAAATCAAATTCCATAGTGAGAGTAGGATCCCATGAATATATTTCGACTAACAGCTTTGGCACGATCTCGCCTACGTATATTCATTAGGTAGACAACTCATTGTCAATCACTCACCAGTGACTCCTGATTTTGGTCCTGACCGTTTCTCGTTATGACAGCTTTAGCACGTTCACAAGAAGGCGTATCAAGGCTTCACTTGTCAATGACAAACTCAAGCTACCGATGTAGTCCTGACAGCTTTGGCACGTTCAGGATTTCCACTTTCACTTGAATTAGTTCAGTATCAATATACAACCGGCATGGATAAAATCCCATAACCTACACCCTCATAGCTTTGGCACGATCTCAGATGCAGTTATAGAAAGATACCAATAAACCGTACTGACAAGACGGACCAAGAAATATGTATCCAATACACGTTACTTTACAGCCTTATTTCTAAGCGGGGATTTTCCTCAGGAAGTTATACTCTACATCAAATGCAGAACTTTAATCTAAATCATTTTCTAAACAATTCAATTCTACTTATAGAAAATATAATTTAATTTAACGATTAAATTTCTGTTACATTTCCCGTTAGCGTAGAACCGAAAAGTAAAGAAACTTATATAGATTATATGCATGTGTGAATATTAAAATTGGCTTAAATATCTAATATCAAGCATGAATAATGTAATGGATGAAGCATCAGACCTGCTCTGATACCATTTTTGTTGGGATTTTGGGTGATGGGCGCAGCAAACGCGCAGTTCAGGCGAAATCGTAATTTAAAATTTTTTCAAATTACCGAATAAATTATTCAATATCTAATATGAATAATTTATTCATATTTCACCTAAACCAATTTATTCGATATCAAATAGCGACATAAATATAAAGGAAACGTCGCGAAACTTTTACGGAAAATATTTTTCCATAAAATGGCCTAAAACACGTTTTTGACCGAACCGACCACCCAATACTTATGGGGACTGCCCAGGTCAGCCCCAATAGTGTTAGGGAAGTTCATGGGCTGCCTGAACAGTGATGAACTCACTGTTTGGACAGCCTTCACTTGGTTGGCTCAAAAGTCACCTGGTAACGCCGTTTTTGGCCGTTTTCGCTTATTTCAACTCCGAAACACTTTCCGGCAATTGTTCCAACACCCAAAACACATCCATTACATTCATATGACATCAAATTCATCAAAAAATTTCCATTTTTACAAGATCTGATCTAGAAACCGAAATAATGATTTTTCATGCTTTAAATCCAATTTTTCAATATTAAATCAATTAATCTCAACACCAAATCAAGTCACCACATATGAAAAACCCAAGAACAATTCTAGGTGCCACAAGAGTGGTCATAACACTCTAGAATAACAACTCATCATCTAATGATCAAATTGGTTACTAATTAGAATAATTCCATCCAATTACACTTCACACATGCACTACCACTTCCAATTCATCCACCATAACCAAAAGCCCCAAATTTCATAAAGAAAATGAAACCCTAGAATCATACTAAGTCATCAAGAAAACAAGAAACATGTTCTCAAGCTTAAAGAGATGTAGAATTACCTTAATTCCTTAATTCTTTAAAGCTTTCCTTGATTTATCCTTCCTTTCCTTTCTTGTCTCAACAAACCAATTTGAGAGCTCTTATTTGTTGTGGGTTTCGGCCATGGTCAAGAATGATAGAATGAAGAAAATAATTTCCCCTTCTTAAATCATTGGGACCGACTTTAAGGGGTATTATAGGGATTTTGAAAAAATTTAATCAAATTAAATTATATTATACTTTATATTAACCAATCAAAACTGAACATATAAAGTTTAGTAAAAAAAACATGTCATGTGTTCCAATTATATATCACCATTAATCATACTAATTATGACAAATGGATAAGATATTTAATTTTTAATTATTTGATTATTTAACAATTAAATAACTAAATAATTAAATAACATCCATATATGTATTTTTATTTACATTAAATAACAAATACATATATTTATGACAGATGTCAAAATCTCATTTGACGAATAATTAATGTGTATCTAATCGTATTATGTATCAAATACAAATACACAATAAATAGGATTGGCCAAAAACCCCTAATGCATGTGCTATCGTTTAACCGATTAAACGATTCGAATAAACTCATTTAATCCGATGAAGTATCATGAATAATCCGTATTATTCATATCGCGTTGCCCAAGTGCTCAACGAGTACACTTCATATTGTGGGACTCTCTAAGTTTAGGTTTATCGGTCACGAAATCCAATTTCGTGTCCATAATCCACCCACTCATGAATTATGACGACCACAGATAATCTCGCTAAACTATGCAAGCCGAGGTCATTGCATACGTATAATCCCTCCGTCACAGGCTATTTATATTATACATGTGGTATATATGAGAACGTCAAATCTATTCGGTATAATATAGTCGACTTTCAATTTACGATCTCAAAATAACACTCGGAACTGATTTCTGAAGTTATACCACGGCCATGGATTTACTAGATCGTAAACACGTGAGGATGCATATGCCCTGTACACAGGACTGACGGATCCTATCTTGATACGCACTGGATATCATGAGCATCAGTCTACACCCAACGAACAGGCAGAGGTCTGATCATGAATAGATCGGTGACGTGACTGCCATCAAAGTGTGGAGGATAACTCATATATCCCACTGTGGTATCTCAAGTCAAATGACCACTATGCTCGCTCAACTCGAGAAGATTGCTATTGACGTTGGTGTATCATCTATTAGGAAATCTTCAGTGAGTCATTCAGTGTCTTATTAAATAAACACCTACATGTCTATATGAGTCTCTCGAGACTCATGGTTTATTGGGATAAACCCGGACCAAGTCATGATATACGACATGTACTGGTCTCAGCGGATTTTACTAACCGACCCGTGTTAGTAAATCTTGATCAGGAACTTTATTTAAAGATATACATCTAATAGTGTGGTTCCCAATGTCAATTACAAACTACGTTGTAACTGTACATTATATTGTAAATCTTATGGTCTTTGTCTAATATACACGTATCACTAAACCAGATTTAGTTTCGATCTAATCGTAATCAGATATCTAATCGTAATTAGATCGAATGAGTATATAAAAGATAAGGGTGCTACCATTAAATTAGTAATATTATGGAAAATAGAATTGCTCATATTTATGAATCGGACATAAAAATGATCTGGATTTCCACTCAGAGCACCAACCCTAACAAAGTCAAGGGTTTAGATCAGAAAACTCGGGTCTGACCCGACCAGACCCGATGTAAATGATATTATAATCATAATATTTATATTTTTAATGATATGATTTTGACAATAAACAAGTGTAGCTGAAATGGAAAAGTATTTACATAGTCTTTAAGGGGTCCCAGGTTCGAATCCTAACTTAAAAAAAATTCAAAAAATTTATTTTTTAAACAAAATGCTAATGGCGAGAATCGAACTCGTGATCAGATAGATATTAATCAAATATTTTGACATTTCAGCTACTCACCTACCTTGTCAAATTTGTATCAATAAAATATATATATATTATATTTACTGCATATTATGTTGACCGACCCGACCCGTTGCGTCCCGACCCGCGCGGGTCACCTTCTCAAATTTCGGGTTTTTGGTCGAATAACCCGACCCGATCGGGTCATAAAAAAAATTGAAAAATCCAACCCGACCCGTGAGCACCCCTAATAGTTGTAGATCTTTGTCTTAGATTTCCAACGATATAAAATTCATAAAAATGGGAGATCGTATGAAAAAGTTATGCTCGAAATACTAAGGGTTGTTCGGGTTACATCTTAGGCTAAATTATGTATCGAAATTACGAGGAATTTACCGAAAGTCCAAAAGGTCATTTCATAAATATATACGTGTTCGAACATGATTTCGATCATGTATCATGCGTGTGCGTCCATAACGTAATTAGTCATCAAGATTACCGGGGTGTTACAAAAAATATCTCTTAGAATGAGTAATGGTTGATTTGATTCTTTAAAACAATTTGAAAAAAAATAATAAACATTGAAAGATAAAATAATTTTAAAGCTTGTTGATTCTCTCATTGAAAATTTTAAAAAGAGTAAATTAGAGAAAATATGTTGAGTATTTTACATCTCAAATATGCCCTAATAACAAAATTGAGAGTGTTTTCTTATATTGAATAAAATAATGAGTGTTTGATAGAAAATAATTTATATCATCATCATTCCTTGAAGTGGATGAATTTTTATTTATGGGAGTCAAAAATGAATTATTTCTTTATCAAAACGATAATAGTCTTAATTTTTAGATAAGAAATTAAGATGTATTATACCACCAAAAATGGAATAAAAATTAAATCATGTCTATTAATGAACCAGAAGTTCAATAAATTTAAAATTTTTCAATACTTTATTATGATAACTAATTTGTAAAATATACGACTAATTTTATTTTTTTTTTGTGTAATTACCTTTTGTATTAGTTGTTAATTTTTGCATAAATCAATTAAAATGGTATTCAAGTAATGAGTAGAAATTTTTATTTTTTATGACTTATCAATTATTTTTTGGTTAAACCTTTTATAGTTAATCATTTTCTTACATATATTTTACGAATTCTCAACATTAAAGAAAAATTCTCCCACCATAAGGGGAAAGAATGTTGGGTTTCTAGTTAGTCCTAAGATCGATTTCAAGCATAAAACATGTGCGAATACAACAATGAAGAATGGCGGAATCATACTTACATTGAACGGTTATGCGATGCGAGGAACAACAAAATTCTTCAAGCTTTGGTTCCATGATTTTCACGGTTTTGAGCTCCCATTTTTGTCCTCCATTTTCGGTCCTTCAAGCTCCAAGCTTGGTGTGCATTCCATGCCCACGGGTGAGTTTCCCTATCACCTTCGCAAGACCCCGAATGTGTGCTAGCACCTTGGAAATTTTGCCACAAAACTTCCTAAGCTTCTCATTCATCTCACGGCATTTGCAGATTTTTGGAGAAGAAATATGGCCCTTGGCCGAGAAAGAAAAGAGAGTGAGAGGAGAGAAAAAGTTATGTTAGGTTGTTTGGATTGTGTATCTAATACACTTAAATCAAAATTCAAATACCAAAAATCAAATAAATGGTAAATGGCATTTAATCCATCCAACCACCACCATCAATCAATAGTGACATGTTGTCAATCACTCAAAGTGACTAGACATCACATCAAACAAAGTGACTAATGATTTGACGCTTGATGTGACTTGTGGGCCGCATTTGAATTCGAAATGCGAGTGCGCCCGCAAACATTCCCGGGCTCGGGTTTGCTAATTCCAAATTAACGAATTTTCCGTTGCTACGTAATTAAATAATTATGCCTAGCAAAATTAATATTTACGTCGCTAACGAATTAATTCTAAATTAACTCGTTCGCCCGAATTAAAATCTAATTTTAATTCCGCATCGAAATCTAATTTCGTATAATATATCGAATATATTATTTTATCGATTAATTCCAAATTAATCATTCTCTCTCTTTTGAATAATATTTTATCCCAGATAAAATATATCTGTAATTAATCTCAGATTAATTTTCTCTCTCTTCTAATTAATCCCAGATTAATAAAGTGTGAGTCATACGTCATCGGTGAATCTTCGGGAAGCGACCCATGAGATCCCCGGATATGTTGGCAGTAAATCCGGTCGTCGGATTATCCGAACACGTACGTACCTAGTACTACGTTTTTTACCGATTTACAAGACATGGTTGGCTTCTAGCAAAGCACCGTGTCTACCCAATTCTCCAGAAATATTCTTATAGGAATATGTGATCTATATCAGGCGTAGTATACTTAGTATTGCGTATTTCGATCCAGCATCGGATGTCACGTGCAAGGCTTGAGGCTGGAATTGTGTCTGCCCCGTACGAAGCACATATCGGATCTCTGGTAACTAGTCTCTATAATCGGATAAACATGACCTAGTCATAATATCCCGATAGCTGCAGCATATAAGAGCACCAGTTCCGTATCCAACGTGATCATCATCTCTACTATGACTGGAGTGATACTTCTGTCTTGACATCACACCCAATACACTACGATTCTCAATATACCCAGAAGAGGCGTACACAGAACTTGTTAAAGCCCTGGACGACCAAAACCAAAGTATATTGATTGTCGCAAGTATTAGCGGTGCAAGTCTCAGGTTAAGACCAAATACACCTACCCTGATTCGGACTTCCATAGACACATAGTCATACTACCAATGGAATTCTGAGGGGTCTATCCAGAGCGAAGCTGTTTCCGTACCATCGGTAAACATAACCTCCTATTACACTTGTATAAGTATCCTATACCCAAATATATGAGAACTCTGTCGTTATGCTCCCACAATGTACACAAGTGTAATACTAGTCTTTTACTCATTATCGATGTCCAATCTTGATAATACTCTGACTATGGATATTTAATGATTAAACCTTTATGTATTGATACTGTCTCATATCATCTCAATCCGGAACTAATCATATGGACCTTCTATCATTTATACATCTTGGTAATCTAATTACAAATCATAAAAGGGCAATTTCCTTTGTCACATAGTTAATTTGTACAACAACACCATGATCTGTACAAATAGTGATGCTATGGGTCATAATTGTCCAACAATCTCCCACTTGGCATATAGCCAATCACTCAAGTTTCCTACACCCAAACTATGTACGGTTCGCTCAAACTTCTGCTGAGGAAATGCTTTCGTCAGCGGATTTGCATGATTATCATCTGATGCGATTTATTCGATCATCACATGGCTACGATGTATGATCCGAACGAATTAGATGAATATTTGAAGTATATATCTGGATCGTTGATAAGACCATTAATTCTTTAGCCTGCGCTGTAGCCTAGCTCAGCTGCTAACAGAACTATAGCTAATCTAATTAGATTATTATCAACCAAAAGGCTTATATTGCTGCCTCAGCTGCAGCAATAATCCACTTTTGTTGTTTATTCGGTAACAGTATCTTACTTGGAAGATTTCCAGCTCACTGTTCCGTTATTCAAACTGTATAGTACCTTCGTTACGACTTACAGTCGTTTATATCGGTTAGGAAACTTGCAACGGTGAACCCAGTCACTTCAAGTTCTCTTTCTCCATAGTATAAGAAAGCATCTTTAGTTCATCTAAGATATTTAAGGATGTTCTTAATATCAATCCAGTGACTATCACTTGGATTGGCCCGATTGTGACTTCATATGCTCAAAGCGTATGAGACACCAGGTCGCATACATTTATTTCAATGTACGAGTTCTCGGAGAGTATTAACAACTTTAAATCTATCCCAGTAGATCTTTATTCCTAGAATAAAGGTTGTTTCTCCCAAGAATTCTACAGAGAATTTTTCATGAAAGCCAAGCTTTCACCGATTGTATTATGGGAATATCATTTCCAAGAAATGACTTATCATTTTTATACAGGACACTCACTGTCAGTGCGCTCCCACTAACCTCCTTATATACACAAGAATCATTTTCCTTTTGAATCAAATCATATACCATTATGATTACATCAAAACGATAGTTCCAAGAACGCAATGTTTGCTTCAATCCATCCATAGATCGAATTAACTCGCAAACCTTGTTTGCTCATTTTGGTACGACAAAACCGTCAGGATGTTGTAAACATCCTCCAAAAGGTTTCCATTTAAGGAAAGCGATTTTGACGTTCAGCTGCCATATTTCATAAATGAAACATGCAGCATCAGCAAGCATTATCCAAATGGATTTAACCATGGCAACAGGTAAAAGATTTCGTTGTAATCAACACAATGTTGATAACAATACCTTTTCGTTACAAGCCTAGCTCAGTACGTTGGTATGTTGCCTTCCATGTATGTCTTCCTTGAAGACTTATATAGTACCAGTAGGCACATTGTCTCTCGGTACAACAACCAATGTCTAAACTTGGTTGGTATACATGGAATCCATTTCAGACTTCATGGAACTTTGCCATTATAGGGAGTCGATACCTTGTATCACTTCCTCATACGTTGTCAGTTCATTTTCCTCAATAAGATTGGCATCTTTACGAGGTGAGATCAGAAACCCATACCCCAGGTTATTTTCTGACTCTCTCCGACTTACGTGGTTTTTGTGTATTCGAAGATTATTGGTATAGTTTCATCATTGATGAACTATTTGTGTTCCATTAAAGAATCGGTGCCTGGAATAGTATTACTCTGATTTTCATCGAGTTTTACTTTCCTCCCACTTACCACTGCATATAGGTATTCCTCTTAGGAAAACCGCATGGCGAGCAACAATTACATTGTTCTCTAGTGAGTTGTATAAGTACTATACTTTGGTTATCCTAGGATATCCCACAACTTAGGCACTTATCCGATTTGGGTTCTAGTTTGGTATCATCCAAACATATGCCTAGCATACCCAAATCTTCAGGAATGAGAAAACCCAGTTTCTTCCTTGTTCATATCTAATATGAAGTATGTCAAACAGATTTTATGGAACCTTATTCAAAATAAGTTATGCACTGTTTAATGTGTATCCCTTGAAGGAAATTGTAGCTCAGAGCGACTCATGATTAACCTTATTATGTCCAACAAAATCTGGTTTCTCTGTTTGGACACACCGTCAAATTGACGTGTTCCGGGAGGAGTCCTCATTGAAAGAATACTATACTCTTTCAAGTATTTGAGAAACTTATTGCTTAAGTATTTTCATCATGGTCTAACCGTGACGGTTTTAATACTTTGGTCGATCTGTTTGTCTACTTCGTGTCGAAACTCTTTGAATTAATCAAAAGTTTCTGATTCGTGTTTCAAAAGAAACACATAACCATAACGTGATGCCACATCCATAAAGGTCACGAAATATTCATATCCACCTCTAGCCTAGCTAGATATGGATCCTCTTACGTCACTATGAATGAGGGCTAACAGATCGGTGGCACTTACACTTTTACCAAGTAAAAGGTGTTTTAGGCACTTTGCCCAATAAACTAGATTCGTAGACATTATTTGAATAGAATCAAATCTGTCCTAGTATCCACTCTTCAAAAGTGTGGATATACGAGTCTTATTAATTGTGTCCCATACAACAATGCCACTTATAAGTCTCAACTGATTAATTCAGTTTGAGCTATTTGTTTGTCATATCATACGTTTGAGATTTATTTATATTCAAAATATAAATATTGTTATTCACATCTAATGTGTTTATCTCAATATCAACTTTATAAAATAAAACACTTTAGTGTTCTAGAATATAAAGGTATACCTGCAACGGGTTAAACCCTGATATAGAGATAATGTTTCTAGTCAAACTAGTTACATTGTAACAGTTTCCTAATTTAAGTACACACCCGAAGGGTAGTTCCTAAACTTAGGTATCTACGGTTAAAACAGCGACTCTCGTCCCGTTTTCGATTCGTAGAAAAATCTCTACTGAAGTCAGTATCCTGCTAATAAGCAGATTTTGCACACCAGTACATATATATGTACCACATCCAGTATCTAAAATCCAATTTTAATACTAGTAGCGAACATGTTTATGAAAAACATATTTGAAGCCGAAGCTTGCACCGTCTTCACTTCCTTCATGTATGCCTTGTCCATACGGCAGTCACGCTTCCGTGTCCCCGTTTGCCACAGTTTAGGCAGACAATCTGGGTTATGTCCTATATCTTCCTAGAAGATTCTAATGACTTTTGCCTTTGCCACTTTTCCACACCCAGAAGCCTTCGGCCAAGCCTTGGCCTTCTGGAATGTCGAAGTAAGATGCGCCTTGCGCTTCTTGCCTTATTGCAAACTTTGGCTTTGTCTCCTTGAGTATAGCCATTAACTCTTCAAGAGTTTTGTATTGCAATTTGTACTTCTAAGATCTAAAGATAGATCTATTAAGATCCTTCAATTTCAATATCATACTATAAGGCTCTAATCCTTAAATCTGATTAAGAAATTAAGGAGTCTATTTGGCAAGGTTAATGGATTAAGCACTAAATTTATCATCACATGAATCTTACAAAGATCATGCTCTCCTATTTGCTCAACTCCGGGCTTAGGCCCAAGAGGTTGTTCTATCAAATAGAATAACTTCTCAGTTCCCATGACTATCTTGAGATTTTATTCCAATTTGAAAATTAAAGTCGTTTAAATACATTTTCACCCAGGATTATGTTTTAAACACTAATCTTTCAATTATCCTGATTGCTATAGTCCAACTATCCAATCAACGATTTTAGGTACTATTCATTATAATGATTACTATAGTCGAACTATATAATCAACTATAATTTAAATTGGTTAAATTCAATTATATTGATTACTATAATCCAATTATAAAATCAACTATTAATTGAAATTAGTTAATTCAAATATATTGATTACTATAATCCAATTATATAATCAACTATAATGAAATAGTTTGAATACAGTCCAACTATTTAATTTAAAACAACGATTAATTATTAGTCCAACTAATATATTAATTACGTATTGACGAAAAATTGAAATGAGCGCGTATGGCAAGTAACTAAACGAATATTGCAAATTTAATACTTGCCTCCCACTATTTTTCGGCGAGCCTCTAACCTTCTGTTGAGTACTCGGGAAACCTTATTTCCTAGTGGGCTAGGATCCCGTTAAATAACACACAATCTTGACTTTGGCCAACAAATTGTATGGTAATTAACTAGGTAGATCTCTAAGATCAATTGGATCCCATCCGATTCCTAGATCCAGTAGGTGGACATCCAAGTCCGAAACATATATCTTATATATGCCAATATATCCAATATATTGCCTAACCTTTTTCCTCTGAATCAACTAAGCCTTGGCTTTGGCACAACAAACTTAGTGTTCCCAGTTAAGCGGAACCCATTAACTATGGAAAGCTTCATAATCAATGTCGATGGACAAGAAGTGATCTTGACTTTGGCCAACAAATCACAACTTGGACAAGACACCAATATGGAACAAAGCTTTAATGATTCAAACACATCCGCGACGGACAAAGGTCTTGACTTTGGCCAACAAACCAGTGCCAGTCTTGGATCTTGAGTAAGAATCACTCAATGGAAGGAAAAACGCTTAATATATTTTGAGGGTTTTTCACGTAAATTGGCAACCAATTTATTATCTTTGTTAAGGTCTCATCATCATACACCCTTAAACATGCATTCTAAACACATAATAAGGCGCGTAAGTAAATAAATATAATAATGATATGTGGATGGATACTTAACACATTGTTCCTAGAACAAATCTCTCTATTTCCTCTCTCCCGCTAGCACAAGTATTACTTCTACCCGATTATATAACACTTCTAAAGAAACCTCATTTACATTTAGGGGAATAGGTGAGAAGAGAAATACACAGAGTCAAGAGATAATAGGCTGGACACGCAGGTCCAATTAATAAATTCTAAATTTATTACAATAATTTCTACCCATCTAATATTCATCCGATATACATTATTCATACATCGCATCCATGTATTCACACAAGCATGTTATCAATCAATCTAATCCAATTAATTAATCTGAAAATTAATGACCATCGATTGTTCAAACAACGATTTGATTTTGCGCGAGTCCGACTCGTTTTGCGAATAAGTACTCAAAGTACGAATTCATGAATTATATTAAACTACAACATTAAATCCAATTTAATTTGTATTTAATACTAATTCTATATTTAATTCCAAATTAAATATTTACATTTTTTAATGTGCCTTTACGACTTAGATTCTAAATCTAATCGTTACGGGTCTCAAAGCCCGATTAACATCCAATGTCAATTTAATTTAAAGTCCAATGGGCTTTCAATTAATTTGACATTGGCATGGACTTTTGGTCAATATGGGTCAAACCCAAATACCAAAGCCCATTTAAGGAATCACCCTTATTTGCCAAGAAACCAATTTAGGCCCATTAGGCCCAATTAATATTAAAGGTCCATTAAGTCATAATTGGACTTTATGATATGGTTTTGGGCCCAATTGGATCCAACCATTTAACCTAAACCAAACTTGGCCCAACCAAGCCCATTAAGCCCAATTACAACTTTATAAGCCCAATTCCAAATTTGGCCCAATTAATTAAATTACCAAAATTCCAAATTTCATAATTTAATTAACCTAAAGTGTATAGCCATAATTAATTACCCAAATTAACATCTCCAAAACACCAATTTACTCAATTAATTATGCTAATTATCATCAACACATGTCCAACACATTTGAATCAAAAAATCAATTATTTTCATGCTTCACATGTCACGGCATTTTAGGGTTTTCCTTGTCAGATTCGGTTTTAATCCAATTAAATCCACAATCAACATTCCCCAAATGATTTTAACTCATCCAATGATCAAAATCAAAAAACACCATGACTTAGGGCAATACTCCAAGTTTCGGCCAAGCTTAATTTTTTTGGGGAAAATTTGATCCAATCCAATTTTCACAAAATTGATCACAAATAACTCCAAGTCATTCATATACAAGCATGCTCAAATAATTAATTTCACTCAAACATGCTCAAATTCAATTTTTCCCAATTTTACCCTAAATTCAATTTCATGCTCAAAATGGCTCTGATACCATTGTTGGGTTTCTAGTTAGTCCCAAGATCGATTTCAAGCATAAAACATGTGCGAATACAACAATGAAGAATGGCGGAATCATACTTACATTGAACGGTTATGCGATGCGAGGAACAACAAAATTCTTCAAGCTTTGGTTCCATGATTTTCACGGTTTTGAGCTCTCATTTTTTTCCTCCATTTTCGATCCTTCAAGCTCCAAGCTTGGTGTGCATTCCATGCCCACGGGTGAGTTTCCCTATCACCTTCGCAAGACCCCGAATATGTGCTAGCACCTTGGAAATTTTTCCACAAAACTTCCTAAGCTTCTCATTCATCTCACGGCATTTGCAGATTTTTGGAGAAGAAATATGGCCCTTGTCCGAGAAAGAGAAGAGAGTGAGAGGAGAGAAAAAGTTGTGTTAGGTTGTTTGGATTGTGTATCTAATACACTTAAATCAAAAGTCAAATACCAAAAATCAAATAAATGGTAAATGGCATTTAATCCATCCAACCACCACCATCAATCAATAGTGACATGTTGTCAATCACTCAAAGTGACTAGACATCGCATCAAACAAAGTGACTAATGATTTGACGCTTGATGTGACTTGTGGGCCACACTTGAATTCGAAATGCGAGTGCTCCCGCAAACATTCCCGGGCTCGGGTTCGCTAATTCCAAATTAACGAATTTTCTGTTGCGACGTAATTAAATAATTATGCCTAGCAAAATTACTATTCACGTCGCTAACGAATTAATTCTAAATTAACTAATTCGCCCGAATTAAAATCTAATTTTAATTCCTCATCGAAATCCAATTTCGTATAATATATCGAATACATTATTTTCTCGATTAATTCCAAATTAATCATTCTCTCTCTTTTGAATAATATTTTATCCCAGATAAAATATCTCTGTAATTAATCTCAGATTAATATTCTCTCTCTTCTAATTAATCCCAGATTAATAAAGTGTGAGTCATACGTGATCGGTGAATCTTCGGGAAGCGACCCATGAGATCCCCGGATATGTTGGCAGTAAATCTGGTCGTCGGATTATCCGAACACGTACGTACCTAGTACTATATTTTTTACCGATTTACAAGACATGGTTGGCTTCTAGCAAAGCACCGTGCCTACCTAATTCTCCAGAAATATTCTTATAGGAATATGTGATCTATATCAGGCGTAGTATACTTAGTATTGCGTATTTCGATCCAGCATCGGATGTCACGTGCAAGGCCTGAGGCTGGAATTGTGTCTGCCCCGTACGAAGCACATATCGGATCTCTGGTAACTAGTCTCTATAATCAGATAAACATGACCTAGTCATAATATCCCGATAGCTGCAGCATATAAGAGCACCAGTTCCGTATCCAACGTGATCATCATCTCTACTATGACTGGAGTGATACTTCCGTCTTGACATCACACCCAATACACTACGATTCTCAATATACCCAGAAGAGGCGTACACAGAACCTTTTAAAGCCCTGGACGACCAAAACCAAAGTATATTGATTGTCGCAAGTATTAGCGGTGCAAGTCTCAGGTTAAGACCAAATACACCACCCTGATTCGGACTTCCATAGACACATAGTCATACTACCAGTGAATTCTGAGTGGTCTATCCAGAGCGAAGCTGTTTCCGTACCATCGGTAAACACAACCTCCTATTACACTTGCATGAGTATCATATACCCAAATATATGAGAACTTTGTTGTTATGCTCCCACAACGCGCACAAGTGTAATACTAGTCTTTTACGCATTATCGATGTCCAATCTCGATAATACTCTGACTAGGGATATTTAATGATTAAACCTTTATGGATTGATACTGTCTCATATCATCTCAATCCGAAACTAATCATATGGACCTTCTATCATTTATACATCTTGGTAATCTAATTATAAATGATAAAAGGGTAATTTCCTTTGTCACATAGTTAATTTTTACAACAACACCATGATCTGTACAAATAGTGATGTTATGGGTCATAATTGTCCAACAAAGAAAGCTATATGCAACAAATGACATGATGTTATCACAATGTTAAGTATCATTTTATCTCATCTAAATTTTTATGTCCAGTCGGACATATAGAAATGATGTGTGTAGACATTGTATTTTTATGCATAGTCCGATGATGAGTATCTTACGGGGACACCCTCTGAAAGTTCGGGAAATTGTAAAGATAAATGTCAAGAAGGAAAAGAACTTCGGGTAACATAGCCAAAAGTCGTCCAGACATCACCTATATCTGAAAAACCCTACATCTGATCAAACATGACACAACTGTTATTGAACGAGCAGATTGTCATTTATTGAAGTTACAGGATCTGATTATAGAAGGTCAGACATGTAATTCAAATTATACTTTTGCACTAAAAAAATGACCTTACCCTTCACAAAAAGGTGAGGTGGGAGATTACCTAGAGGATACCTTGCTAAAGAACCAAAACAGTAAAACACTAAACCAATCTTTAGAGTTCCATACATTCTAGTGTGAATCCAACGAAGAACCAACAATTAGAAAGATCATTTGAGCCACAACTACATTGAAAAGGTATGACCTAAGGGCACCATTTTTAATATTCTTTCGGACTTTAGATTATGTTCTTGTGACACAGTATCTCCGTCCGGATGTACACTAAGTCCGGCCAGACATGCACACACACTCAGCCAGATATACATATATATGGCTGATCTCGCTATTTTCTGTAACTTATCGTATGTTTAGTTATTTTTCTTGTTGCTCGTCATTATTCATTTAAGCATGTTTAGTTGTTAGGTTTTACTGTTTTGATGGATGATATGCATGTATTGATAATTTGATGTTTTAATCGACAATACGCATGTGTTTACTTGACCGGCCAAAAAAAATATGCATGTTGTGTTCTGTTCAATATGCGATCTGGAGGATGATGTCAGACTAGACTAGTTTTAAGTCCGGCCAGACATGTGTTATATCTGGTCAGATGACCCTTGTGGTATATAAGATGGAAACCCGGACATAAATTTCATAAATGATTCCAAATAGACGGTAATATGATACGCACTCGAGATACAATGTCATTGTAAATGCGTTTAGAATGCTTGTTTACTGTATATGTGTTACTATACGCATGTTTCTATGTTTCTGGGTTATGGAGTATATTCGGCCTGACTTTAACCAAGTCTGGCCGGACATACACTATTTTATCCGATCAGGCCCACTGAATGCATGTTTTAGGCTATCTCATTGCCTTTGTTGCATTTCATTTATCATTGCTGGAACTTTTGTTGTATCATTATTAGAATCATTGTTATTTAGTGTCTATCATGTTGTTTTATCTGTTGTCGCTATGATTTTATGCCTCTGAGTACATGATATGCCCGACCAGACTTCTCTCAAGTCCGATCGGAGTTTGAATATTATGTCTGACCTACTATGGCCATGTCTGGTCGACCTCTATGAGGCCAGGCCATTATGATGCTTATACAGATCCATTTCGTTGTTATTTTATTAATGTTGTAATAATTCATGGATGCTTATTTATTGCTTTTATAATTAATGTTTGTGCTATAGTGTGTTATATAAATTGCTTTGTATGTGATTGCATTATAAGATGTGTGGATACCTCACATAAATATTATACTGGCATCAGTAAGGGACCATTCCAAACTCAAACAGATTCATGGTTGAACCTTGTGAGGGGTGTAGTGTGGCCTTAAATCATTCTAGACATCTCATACCGGGTGACGACTCCCTTTTTTCTCTGATTAGTCCCCGCGGGACTACCCATACTCTCTACTGATTGCGAGCCCATTAGTGTAGTGGTCATCGACATCATAGACATAGCGATAAACTCTGATTCGCTCCTACAGATGAAGACTCCACTGGAGATAGAGAATCGATCCCAAAAAAATACCTTATATTATTTATGGCAAAATTAAGAAGAACCATGTCTTCATCTTTTGTATACCCTTTTAACCCCAATGATGTTGCATATAAAGAAATCAGTTTCACTCAAGACGGTGGATTAGTATGTGATGATGACCATCACTTATTAGCACGTACCCTTGGGTATTAAAGTGCGTTCACTTGGTCAATTAGACCATTGGGTGTGGAGACCTAGTTGTGAACAATCCTTATGTCCTTAGGCATATAAACGTATTTGGTTGATTGGACCCTTGAGTGGGAAGACCTAGTTGTGGGTAACCCTTCGTCGATAAGAGCCTAAGCTATATCCTTATAAACCCACATGAAAAAACCCATAGGTGTTATCCTATAGGAGCCTCCCTTATGCTTGTGATTAGGCATTCAATCATTTGAAGTTATTTGAAACTTTTTTCGTAAGATGTAAAACTTGTTGGCCCTTTTTAACTATGACAAGTTTACATTTCATGATAATTGGGCCACATGCTTTGAAATGACAATGGGCCACCATGTATGCAAACCTTGTTGGACCTAGAATGTTAGGTTATGATTCAAAAGTATTAGGACATGAGTCCAATATTTGTATTGGCTTTCATCCAGTAAGGGTACGCCTTGTTTAGACCCATTTGGATATCTCTAAACATTTTAAGCCCATCCCTAAAATAATCGTGATTATAGAGGAACCAATTCGTCATTTTTTTACAATTTCATGATCCGCATATTAGGTGTAGTCATTATGTAAATGGACGACCTTTGTCTTTTAACGGTGGAATGGAACAGAAGTAGTCAAGGTTTACCTTGTAGAATATGAGAGAACGAGCTTGTGTATCCCCCGTTGGTACATAAACTAAACCAAACCTAGGGCAAATATAGACTGAACACATATGGAGGAGAAATGAAGTTATAAGGGTATATGTTTTTTGAGCACGCATACATTTCAAGCATTGCAAGCATATATATATCATGAAAACACATCGTGATGCAGCTATCATAACGGCCCATTGGGTTAAAGAATATGGGAGATTAGTCAAGAAACAACTAACAGACATGGAAATGGCAAGTAGCGATAGTTCCCGTGTGGATCAATTAGAGTCAATAATGAACATGATAATGGAATAATTGTAAAGTTTAACCAATTTCGTCACCAACTTGGAGGTAATCCAAGCGGCGCCTAGAACAGTGAGGGTTGAAACTAGTAAGAGAAGGCAAAAGGGGCTGGAAAATATAACAGCTTAAGAAACTCCTATGATAGATGATGATGATGATGATGATATGTTGAAATACGCCATTAGAAAAGCATCCAAATCGCATACCGAAGCTGAGCTCCAAAGGTTGAAGAAGCAAATAGAAACAGTTGTCCAGAAAATAAAGGGAAAACATGAGGACTTGCTAGATTATGGTACAATGGCCTTCGAAGAGCAACTCCCTGTTGAGTTCAAAATGTATGATATGACCAAATTTGATGAGAATGGAGACCCTAAAGCACATCTTCGTCACTATGGGTCTATAAGGAGCACCACTGATCTGTCTGAGCATCCGATTTTGAAATTATTTGGGATGTCTTTCAAATGAGCACCGGTTGCAAGCTTAGGGAAAATAGTAAAAGATAATTGGAGAACAATGGCTGAAGTCTTTTTGAATCAGTATGTCACATATATGGAGATTGATTTGACATTTCATGACTTAGAAAACACGAAGCAGGGACCAGAGAAAAAATTCAAAGAGTATGTTGATCGCTGGAGGAGCTAACTTTTGAAAATGCAAACACGGCCCTCAGAGAATGACCAAATCAAGATGATCATCAAGGGCACTAAGCCATCCATCTTTAATAAACTAAGGAGAATGAACTCCATGATATCAGACTTTCAACAGTTAAATGAGACAATTATGGACCTTCAGGAGGAAGAGGTTGAGAGCCGAAAGTTCAACGGCCAGAATAAGAAAACGGTTGAAGGGACATCCGGATTGAAGCTTGACCACGCTAAAATAACTGCTATCAGAAACATAAAATTCTCCAACCATGGCAGACCTCCGTCAAAGGTATTCGAGAAGTTAAAGGGACAAGGCTTGTTGAAGCCCTTGGAACCAAGACCAATGTCGAACCCAATACTCCACTACATAGATCTAAACCAATATTGTTACTTCCATTAGGAAAAAGGCCATAATACGGATAATTGCATCTGCTTGAAACATAAAATTCAAGATTTGATTGACAGAGGCAAGATACCTGATCCTGAGGGGTACCACTCCTAAGAATGATTTTCACCTCGCACATTTCCTTATCATGTAGTGACTATTTTCAAATGTTCGATGATGAAATAAACTTATTTTCCCAAATATTTCACGTCTCTCAATAAAAATGAGCATGTCCAAATTTTAAAAAGACACTTCAACTTTGGATCACTAGACGAATGTTATCCATAAAAATTTCGCACTAAAACATAAACTTGGAATTACAAAACACTTATAAAGAGATAATGTTGGCACAACTTGTAGAAATAGTCAAAAGCACTTGACGTTCATTTGACTCTTTTTCAAAGTTAAAATGACACTAGGTTAAGGAGATGATGCAAAAGAAAACAAAAAAATGAGAAAAAGAAAAGAAAAATGAAGGAAGAAAAATGAAAAAAAAAGAAAAAGAAAAGGGTGAATCCCACAAAATCTACTATGCAATTTTAATTGCTTGGTGACCAAGAGTATCGTGAACTCCACGACTACTTTTACGTCAAACGATAACTCAAATATTGAGTATGCAAAACAACTTGAGTTGGTGAAATTGTTGAGTAACCAGGGCTCGCATCATAAGTGTGAAGTCTTTACGTCAAAATGCAATTTGACGACTTAAGGAAGCTAGGGATCAAGAACAACCCTACACAAAAAGAAATTTTGAGAAATTTTATTGATCCTTAACTAGGTGTTATATTACCTTGACTAAGGAAAATATGAAAAATGAAATAAAGTATTAGTACTAATCTACACTTGGCGCCAGTATAAACCAATATGGGTTACACACAATTCTTGGTAAAAGAATCACACACCCACATGGAGAAGCACTTGGAAAGTGAAACCTTTGTTGAAATTGAGTTTTGAATTTAGATAATGCTCATCCTTTGAAAAGAGATGGAATTCTTAAGAATAGAACTTTTGAGAACATGCAAAGGGTCATTACATGAAAAAAAGGATTTAGAAAGCAAAATCGATAGTTTGGGAACCCCCAGGGATAGCATGGGCAAAAAATGAGATGAAGCTTAATGATATCTATGCAGAAGAACATCGCGACTCATGCACCCTCTCAAGCCAAAGAACGAACATATAGTTAGAGATCATTTGTATACATATATACATGCATACATACATACAAATACATTTCTTTTATAGGAAAATTCAAACAAATGAAGCCCTTAAGAGTTGAAGCAAGATACCAACAGCTCATTTACAATCAAGAGCTGAAGCCTCCAAGGCACAGAGCACCAGACAGATAGAAGGATGAGATATTGAGGGCGGGACCGCCCGGACATGGTAGTTGAAGACCGCACAGATGAGTTTAAGAATGACTACAAATAAGGTTAGATGAGGGAACAAACTTTGAGAAATAATACAAACTTCAAGAAAGAATACAACTTCAAGAATAAAAACAACTTTGAGGATATAGTACAGATTTCAAGAATGGAGATAACTATGGAAATGAATCCCTGGGGGGATGAAACCTCACGATTGAGATTTATGAATGAAGCCTCATGATGAAGGTTTAGAAATGAAGCCTTATAATTTAGGAATGAAGCCATGAAGAATGAAGCCTCACCATGGATATTTGAGAATGAAGCCTTGAGGAATGAAGCCTCACCGCAAAGGTTTGGAATAAAGCCATGAAGAATGAAGCCTCATAATTTGAGAATGAAGCTATGAGGGGTGAAACCTCATAATTTAGGAATAAAGCCTCACTATGAAAGATTTGGGAATGAAGGCTTGAGGGATGAAGCCTCACAATTAAGATTTGGAATGAAAAAATGAGGGATGAAGCCTCATAATTTGATAAATAAAGCCTCACCATGAAAGATTTGGGAATGAAGCCTTGAGGGATGAAGCCTCATAATGAAGATTTAGAATGAAACAATGAGGGATGAAGCCTCACAATTTGGGAATGAAGCCATGAGGGATAAGTCCTCACCATGAAAGATTTGGGAATGAAGTCTTGAGTGATGAAACCTCACAATGAAGATTTGGAATATAACTATGAGGGATAAGGCCTCAAAATTTGGGAATGAAGCCATCAGGGATAAAGCCTCACGATTTGGGAATAAAGCCTTGAATAATGATGCCTCACTGTGAAAGATTTGGGAAAGAAGCCTTGAGAGACGAAGCCTCATGATGAAGACTTGGGAATGAACCATGAGGGATGAAGCCTCACAGTGAAGAATTATGAATGAGAAACAAAGCCTGAGGCCCCAACACCTACTACAAAGTCACAACACTGGATCAAAACATCTCAATAACAATCAAAGCACCAAAAGGCTCGAGGGCCCATCAAAGAATAATCAAACCAAAACACAACCAGGTAAGTCCGGTGAGACCCGAAAAACGAGGTAATTAAAAATACATGTATGATTTTGATAGGTATGTCACTGTCACACACTACACAAGCCTACCAAAATGGGGACGACCGTAGACACTGTATTTTTATGCTAGCTCGATAATGAGTCTCTTACAGGGACACCTCCTAAAAGTTGGGGAAATTACAAAGATGAATGCCTGGAAGTAAAGGAATTATGGGAAACATAGCCAAAAATCGGTCGGACACAGGAATTTTCTCTCTAGCCAGCAAATCTGGCCAGATATATCCTGAAAACCCTACATCAGGCTGGACATAACACAACTGTCCTTGAACGAGCAGAATGTCAATTATTGAAGTTAAGGGATCTAATTATGGTCGTTTGGACAAGTAATTCAAATTACACATCCTGTCGTACATCTCTTAATTGGTCAACCCACATGTAAAAATTCAAATAGCTGGTATCACGGGTTTGATAACGTCCGACCAGATATTCATTCCAAACCCTACATCTGGCCAGACATAGTTCTACTTGTATATAGACAGATGTCCAATCATCTGAGACAGACATGAGGGAATGGAAGGACTTTGTTTCCCTTCCATTCTCAAATCATACTCTTGCACTAAAAAATGACTTTTACCCTTCACAAAAAGACGGGGTGGGAGATTATCTGGAGGAGACATTGCTAAAGAACCAAAACAGTAAAACACTAAACCAATCCTTGGAATTCCATATGTTATGATGTGAATCCAGCAAAGCATCAACAATTATAATAATCATTTGAGCCACAACTACATTAAAAAGGTACTACCTGTAGGCACCATTTTAATATTCCTTCAGACTTAAGATTATTTTCTTATGACACAGTATCTCCGATCGGACGTACATTATGTCTGGCCGGATATGCACACACACCCGGCCAGATATACATATATCTGGCTGATCTTACTATTTTCTATAGTTTATCGCATGTTTAGTTAATTTTCTTATTGCTCATCATTATTCCTTTACGCATATTTATTTGTTAGGTTTTACTGCTTTGATGGATGATATGCATATATTGATAATTTACTGTTTTAATCGATATTATGCATGTGTTTACTTGACCGACTCAAATAATATGTATGTTGTGTTTTGTTTAATATGTGATCCGATGGATGATGTCCGGCCAGACTTATTTTAAGTTCGGCCGGACATGTGTTATATCCGACCAGATGACCCTTATGATATATAATATGGAAACCCGGATGTAAGTTTCATAGTCGATTCTGAATGGATGATAATGTGGTTCGCACTCTGGATACAATGCCATGTACCACTTGAAGATGGCCATCTCATTATACATTCATCTAGAATGCTTGTTTACTGTATTTGTGTTAGTATACAAATGTTTCTATGTTTATGGGTTGCGCAGAATGACTGGCCTCACTTTAACCAAGTCCGGCCGAACATACACTATTATTTCCGGCCAGGCCCCTTGAGGCCAGACCCACTGAATGCATGTTTCAGCCTATTTTATTGCCTTTGTTGCATTTCATTTATCATTGCTAGAACTTTTTTTATATCATTATTAGAATCATTGTTATTTAGTGTTTATCATGTTGTTTTATCTGTTGTCACTGTGACTTTGTGCCTATGAGTACGTGATATGCCCGGCCAGACTTCTCTCAAGTCCAACCGAAGTTTGATTATTATGTTCGGCCTACAATGGCCATGTCCAGTCGACCTCTCTGAGGCCAGACCCATATGATGCTTGTCCATATCTATTTCATTATTATTTATGAATGTTGTAATATTCATGGATGCTTATTTATTGCTTTTATAATTCATGTTTGCACTATTGTGTGTTATATAAATTGATTTGTATGTGATTACATTATAAGATGTGGGAATACCTCCTTCAAGCATAAATATTATACTAGCATCAGTAAGGGACCATCTGAACCCAAATGTTTTTAAGATCGGACCTTGCGAGGAGTGTAGTGCTGCCTTAAATCATTCTCAGTGTCTCATATCGGGTGGTGACTCCCTTATTCTCCGGTTAGTCCCTCCGCTGGACTATCTGTATTCTCTATGTGCTGCTAACCTAACAATGCAGTGGTTGCCGACATCATAGGCATAAAGCTAAACCTCGCTTCACTTCTACAATGTGTAAATATATATATATCTTTGTGCAACAAATGATCAAGTTTTATTAAAGATGATCAACACAATTAATAAGATATGTACATGGCGGTATTTCTCAGTGAATATAGTCAAGTCACAAGTTGAAATTTTATTTAACAAGTAATCTGTCATAATATTTCACATAGGGCATTATCAATTAGATGATTGATCAAAAAAGCAACAATGTCACGTTGAAGGGAAGTATCATTGAAAGGAAGTTTGCTTATTAAGGATGAGTTGATGACTTGAAGGAAACTACATACACTGTACTTTTTTTCTTTCACTAGTTTTTTCTCTATCCATCAGGTTTTTTCTAGTAAGGTTTTAATGAGGAAGCGTTACACCTTCTTAAGTTATAGTGATTGATGTACTATTTTTCCTTTACTAGTTTTTTTCCTAAATGATTTTCACTAGTAAAGGTTTTAACGAGGCATCTTATTTGTTGGATGAACATTTAAGAGGAAGTGTTATGAAAATATTTATTTAAATATGAATGTTCATCCATACAACTTCTAAACTCCCAACTTATTACTATTGATCTCCACACTACCTCTTATTATCTCCCAATTAATGATCCATTTTCTCTTATATTTATTAATCATTACTTTATGAATTACGATTGTAAGCCTGTAATTAAAAAGAGATTTTACCTATATCATTTGGTCATTTGAAATATTACATATTAAGAGATAAAAGAATGAGTTCATATGGTTAAACAAAATTTGTTATATTTTGTCGTTACAATTTCTTATTTGCCTTTATTATTTAAGAAGATCATTATATTTTATACTACTATTGTTAAAATTATAATATTAACAATCATGTAAATATCTACCGTTTAATTAAATCAATTATACATAAATTTATAAGCTTTTTTTTCCTTAAAGACATAAAATTAAAAATTTAGTTAAAATAATATTTTAATTCTATTTATTTAAAAATATGGTGACCAATTATCAAACTTATTAATTATGTGATTTTAGATCAAGGCACCATTCGATGTTATGAATAAAAAATATGGGTAACAAATGGTGTTTCATAAGCGATATTTATGTAATTTTATTTTATATTAAAAAATTTATGATGTATTTTTTTAATATTTTGATAGTGAGTAAAACTCAGTTTTTTTTAAAAAACGTAATCACAAATTTTTATCATTAACTAAAATATAATTTTATCATCTCACCACTGTTAGGTTCCTAAAACATGCCAATGATCTTCTAACATGAAATTAGTGTGAATACTCAAAGAAGTTACGGAAAAACTTACATTGATCGGTTTGCTTGGATGTAGAGATTTCAAGACTTTTGATGTTGATGAAGAGCTTCAAGCTTCTCCTTGTGTTCCAAACTCTTGGGAATGGTTTCGCTAACACCTTGGTTGACTCCTTTGCAGTGCTAGCTTGAAGAAAAATTACAATAAAATTTCTTTCTATGAGAGGGAAGTTCACGACATTTGCAAGATGGAGAGGAGATAGTGTTTTTTCAATTTTTGTGTGTTTGATTTTCAAAAAATCTAATACCATTTACCAAATCAAATTTGGTATATGTCTTTCAAATGAAATAAAATAATGCAAAGTGTGTAGAGATTGCTTAGAGTGTTGAATAAGCAATCTAATGCTTACACTCCATTTCAACCACTTCCATCACTAGTCAAAAGTGTGATGTAAGTCAAGTGAGTCTCACCACTTGTAAATTCCGAATTTAAGTCGAACAATCTCAACGCGCAACTTCACTCGGGCTCGGGTTCGTTTAATTTCGAATTAATGAATTTATCGTTGCGACATAATTAAACAATTATGCCTTGCAAATTATTATTAAAGTCGCCTACGAATTAATTCTAAATTAATTCGTTTGCCCGAATTAAAATCCAATTTTAATTCCGTATTGAAATCTAATTTCAATTAATAATTGATATATATTTATCGATTAATTCTAAATTAATCGTTCTCCCTACTATTCAAATTTTATCACAGATAAATTATTACGGTAATTAATCCTAGATTAATTGTGTTTCTCCTCTCTATCTCAAAATTAATCCAGATTAATTATGTTCGAGTCAAACGTCATCGGTGAATCTTTGGGAAGCGACCCATGAGATCCCTGGATATGTTGGCAGTAAATCTGGTCGTCGAACTATCCGAACACGTGCGTGTTGGTTTCTAGGTTAGGTCCCAAGATCATGAAATCAAGCAATGAAACAAGTGAATACACATAAAATGAGGTGCGGAATATACTATCATTGACCGGATCTTGCGACGCGAAGAAGACAACTCCTCCAAGAAGCTCGGCAGTGGCTCTTCTAGCTCGTGGACTGCTCAGTTTGGGCTATGAAACTCCTCCAATAATTCGGCCATTGATGACTCCATGGAAGCTCCAAGCTTCAAGCTTCAAAAACGGATTCCAAGCTCACAAGAACACTGCCCTAACACCTTAGGATGACTCATGGTGTGTGCTAGCACTTTGTATTTTGCAACAAAATACTCTCTTGCTTCTCTTTTTGGCTCGGCAGAACCAGAAAATGGAAGAAGAAGAAGATGGCTCCAAGCCGTGTGAGAGAAGAGAGGGAAAAGAGAGAAACCGAAAAGTGGTAAAAGAGAGAGAAAAGAAAAAAGAAATGTTTTATATATTTATTTGATTTTCCAAAAATCAAAATAACAAATACACAAATCATTTTCCATTAATCAAAAAGTCAAAAAGCAAAAAAAGTAATTAATGCTTTTCAACTACCACATCAATCACTCAAATCAATCAATCAAATTGTCACATCACTCAAAGTGATATATGATTTGACGCTTGATGTGACTTGTGATTTGACGCACGATTTGACTTGTGTGCCGCACTCGAATTCAAAATGCGAATGCGCTCGCAAACAATCTGGGCTCGGGTTTCTAATTCCAAATTAACGAATTTTCTGTCGCGACGTAATTAAACGATTACGCCTAGCGAAATCACTATTCACGTCGCTAACGAATTAATTCTAAATTAATTCGTTCGCCCGAATTAAAATCTAATTTTAATTCTGCGTCGAAATCCAATTTCGCATAATATATCGAATATATTATTTTATCGATTAATTCCAAATTAATCTTTCTCTCTCTTTAATTAATATTTTATCCCAGATAAAATATCTCTGTAATTAATCCCAGATTAATTTTCTCTCTCTTCTAATTAATCCCAGATTAATTAAAGTGCGAGTCATACGTCATCGGTGAACCTTCAGGAAGCGACCCATGAGATCCCCGAATATGTTGGCAATAAATACGGTCGTCGGACTATCCGAACACGTAAGTACCTAGTACTACGTTTGTACCGATTTACAAAACAAGGTTGGCTTCTAGCAAAGGCCATGCTTATCCAATTCTCCAGAAATATCCTTTTAGGAATATGTGATCTATATCAAGCGTAGTATACCGTAGTATTGTGTATGTCGATCCAGTATCGGATGTTCACGTGATAGGCCTGGGGCTGGAATTGTGTCTGCCCCGTACGAAGCACATATCGGATGTCTGGCAACTAGTCTCTATAATCGGATATACATGACCTAGTCATAATATCCCGATAGCTCGAGCATTTAAGAGAACGAGTTCCGTATCCTATGTGACCATCATCTCCATATGACTGGAGTGATACTTCCGTCTTAACATCACACCCAATACACTACGATTCTCAATATACCCAGCATTGGCGTACACAGAACCTGTTAAAACCCTGGACGACCTCAACCAAAGTATATTGATTGTCGCAAGTATTAGCGGTGCAAGTATCAGGTTAAGACCAAATACACCTACCCTGATTGCAGACTCCCATAGACACATAGTCATACTACCAATGGGATTCCGCAGGGGTCTATCCAGAGCGAAGCTGTTTCCCGTACCATCGGTAAAACACAACCTCTATCACACTTGCATGAGTATCCTATACCCAAATATATGAGAACTATGTTGTTGTGCCCTCACAACGCGCACAAGTGTAATACTAGTCTTTTACGTATTTATCGATGTCCAATCTCGATAATACTCTGACTAGGGATATTTAATGATTATCCTTCGTGGACTGATACTGTCTCATATCATTCTCCATCCAGGAACAAATCATAGGGACCTCCTATCATTTATACATCTATGTGATCTAATCACAAATGATAAGAGTGCAATCTCCTTTGTCACATAGTTAATTTGTACAACAACACCGTGATCTGTACAAATAGTGACGCTGTGGGTCATAATTGTCCAACAATCTCCCATTTGGCCTATAGCCAGTCACTCGAGTGTTTAACACCCGAACTATGTACGGTTGGCTCAAAATGCTGAGAAAAGGTTTTCGTCAGCGTATTTCCATGATTATCGTCTGATGTGATTTATTCGATCATCACATCGCCACGATGTATGATCCGAACAAATCAGATGATTATCAAAGTAAGTATCTGGATCGTCGATGAGATCATTAAATCTTTAGCATGTGATGACGCCTAGCTCAGCTGCTAACAGAACTATATCTAATCTAATTAGATTTATTATCGACCCAAATGGCTTCTATTACTGCCTCAGCAGCAGCAATAACCCGCATTTGTTGTTTATTCGGTAACAATATCTTGCTTGGAAGATTTCCAGCTCACTGTACGTTATTCTATTGTATAGTACCTTTGTTACGACTTATAGTCGTTATCATGAAAGCCAAGCTTTCACCGATTATATTATGGGAATATCATTTCCAGAGAAATGATAAATCATCATTACTCAGGACATTCACTGTCAGTGCGCTCCCACTAACCTCCTTTATACACAAGAATTATTTTCGTTTTGAATTAAATCATAACTATTATGATTACATCAAAACGACAATTCCAAGAACCTAATGCTTGCTTCAATCCAAACATGGATCGAATAACCTGCAAACCTAGTTTGCTTGTTATGGTTTGACAAAAACCGTCAAGATGTTGTAAACATCCTCCAAAAGGTTTCCTTTAAGGAAAGCGGTTTTGGCATTCAGCAGCCACATTTCATGAATGAAACATGCAGCATTAGCAAGCATTATCCAAATGGATTTACCATGGCAACAAGTAAAAGGTTTCATCGCAATCAACACAATGTTGATAACTCTACCTTTTCGCTATAAGCCTAGCTTAGTACGTTGGTATGTTGCCATCCATGTATGTCATCCTTGAAGACTTATATAGTACCAATAGGCACAATGTATTGCGGTACATCAACTAGTGTCTAAACATAGTTGGTATACATGGAATCCACTTCGGACTTTATGGCACTTTGCCATAATAGGGAGTTGATACCTTGTATCACTTCCTCATACGTAGTCAGTTGGTATACCTCAATAAGATAGACATATTTATGAGGTGAGATCAGAAACCCATACCCCAGGTTGTTTTCTGATTCTCTCCGACATACGTGGTTCTTGTGTATTCGAAGATTATTGGAATAGTTTCATCATTGATGAACTATTTGTGTTCCATTAGGAATCGGTGCCAGGAATAGTATTACTCCGATTTTCATCAAGTTTTACTATCCTCCCACTTACCACTGCATATCGATATTCCTCTTAGGAAAACCGCATGGCGAGCAACAATCTAATTGTTCTCTTGTGAGGTGTATAAGTACATCTAAGTGTATAAGTACAATACTTATGGTATCCCTAGGATAACCTACATTTGGCATTTATCTAATTTGGCTTTTAGTTTGGTATCATCCAAACATATGCCTAGCATACCCAAATCTAACAGGAATGAGAAACCTGGTTTCTTTCCCGTTTATATCTAATATGTTATCTGTCAAACAGATTTTATGGAACCTTATTCTAAATAAGTTCTTGCACTGGTTAAAGTATCCGTTGAAGGAAATGATAGCTCAGAGCGACTCATGATTAACCTTATCATGTCTAACAAAATTCGGTCTCTCAATTCGGACACACCGTCAAACTGACGTGTTCCGGGAGGAGTCATCATTGAAAGAATACTATACTCTTTCAAGTATACGAAAAACTTATTGCTTAAGTATTTTCCATTACGGTCTTACCGTGACGGTTTAATACTTTAGCCGATCTGTTTGTCTATTTCGTGTCGAAACTTTAAAAGTTTCTGATGTGTGTTTCAAAAGAAACATGTAACCATACGCGATGCCACATCCGTAAAGGTCACGAAATATTCATATCCACATCTAGCCTAGCTAGACATGGGCCCACTTGCTTCACTATGAACTAAGGCTAACAGATCGGTGGCACTTTTACCAAGTAAATAGTGTTTTAGGCACTTTGCCCAATAAACTAGATTCGTAGACTTTATTTGAATGGAATCAAATTAGTCCTGGTACCCACTCTTCGAAAGTGTGGATATACGATTCTTGTTTAATAGTGTCCCTGACAACTATGCCACAATTAGTTCTTAATTGATCAAATCAGTTTGAGCTATTTATTTGTCATGTTATATATTTGAGATATATTTATATTCAAAATATAAATGCTGTTATTCACATCTAATGTGTTTATCTCAATATCATCTTTATATAATAAAACACTTTAGTGTTCTAGAATATAAAGGTTCACCCGCAGTGGGTTAAACACTGATATAGAGATAATGTATCTAGTCACATTATAACATTTTCCTAATTAAGTACTACCTGAAGGTAGTTCCTAAATTAGGTATCTACGGTTAAAACAGCGACTTTCGTCCCGTTTCCAATTCGCAGATAAATCTCAATTGATGTCATTATCCTGCTCAAGCAGATTCTGAACATCAATACATATTTATGTACCACACTAAGTATTTAAAATCCAATTTTAATACTAGTAGTGAACATAATGTTGACAAATATTTTTGAAGTCAGAGCCTTGCTCGTCTTCAATTCCTTCTTGGGATATGTCCTTTTATCTTCCTAGAAGATTATAATGATTTTGCCTTTGCCCTTTTCAAATTCCAGTAGCCTTTGGCCAAGCCTCGGGTTTCTAGAATATCGAAGTAAGGTGCGCCTTGCGCTACATGCCTTATTGAAAACATTGACTTTGTCTCCTTGAGAATAGTCATTAATTCTCCAAGAATTATATATTGCAATTTTAGTACTTCTAAAATCTAAGTATAGATTTATGAAGATCCTTCAATTTCAGTATCATACTTTTAAGGATCTAATCCTTAGTTCTGATTCAGAAATTAAGGAGTCTATATGACAAGTATAATGGATTAAGCACTAAAGTTATCATTACATGAATATTCCAAATATCATGTTCCACTTATTTGCTTAACTCTAGGCTTAGGCCAATATGTTATTTTATCAAATAAAGTAACTTATTATTTTTCCAGGACCATCCTGAAACTTAATTCCCAATTTGAAAATTAAAGTCGTTTAAATACATTTTCACCCAGGATTATGTTTTAAACATTAATCTTTCAATTATATCTTGATTCTAATAGTCCAACTATTTAATCAACGATTTGTGGTACTATATATTATAATGATTATTATAGTCCAACTATACAATCAAATATAATTTAAATTAATTACCTCAATTACATTGATTACTATAATCCAATTATAAAATCAACTGTAAATTGAAATTAATTAATTCAAATATATTGATTACTAATCCAATTATATAATCAACTATAATACAGTCCAACTGTTTATTAAAACAACAATTTAAATATTAGTCCAACTAACATTTAATCTAACGACGAAATAATTTGAATGAGCGCGTATGGCAAGTAATTAAACGAATATTGCAAATTCAATTCTTGCCTCCCACTATTTTTCGGCGAGCCTCTAACCCTCTGTCGAGTACTCGGGAAACCGTGTTTCCTAGTGGGCTAGGATCCCGTTAAATATCACACAATCTTGACTTTGGCCAACAAATTGTATGATAATTAACTAGGTAGATCTCTAAGATCGATTGGATCCAATCCAATTCCTAGATCCGGTAGGGGGACATCCAAGTCCGAAATATATATCTTATATATGCCAATACATCCAATGTATTACCTAACTTTTTTCCTCTGAATCAACTAAGCCTTGGCTTTGGCACAACAAACTTAGTGATCCCAGTCAAGCGCGACCCATTGACCATGGAAAGCTTCGTAATCAATGTCGATGGACAAGAAATGGTCTTGACTTTGGCCAACAAACCACAACTTGGACAAGACACTGATATGGAACAAAGCCTTCGTGATTCAAACACATCTTCGACAGACAAAGGCCTTGACTTTGGCCAACAAACCAATGCCGTCTCGGATCTTGAGTGAGAATCACTCAATGGAAGGAAAGACGCTTAATATTATTTGAGGGTTTTTCGCGTGCAAATTGGCAACCAATTTATTATCTTTGTTAAGGTCTCATCATCATACACCCTTAAACATGCATTCTAAACACATAATAAAGCGCATATGAATAAAATAATAATGATATGCGGATGGATACTTTACATTGATCCTAGATCAAATCTCTTTTTCTCTCTCCCGCTAGCACAAATATTTCTTCTACCTGTTACACTACACTTCTAAAGAAACCTCATTTACATTGAGGGGAATAGGTGAGAAGAGAAATACAATGAGAAATGAGGTAATAGGCTGGACACGCAGGTCCAATTAATAAATCAAATTTATTACAACAATTTCTAAAATTACCCCACCCATCTAATATCCATCCGATATACATTATTCATGCATCGCAACCATGTATTCACACAAGCATGTTATCAATCAATCTAATTCAATCAATTAATCTGATAATTAGTGATCATCCAATGTTCAAACAACGATTTGATTTTGCTCGAGTCAAACTATTTTTCGAATAAGTACTCAAAGTATAAATTCTTGAATTAAATTAAACTACAAAATTAAATCCAATTCAATTTGTATTTAATACTAATTCACTATTTAATTCCAAATTAAATATTACACTTTATTAACGAACCTTTACGACTTAAATTCCAAATTCAATCGTTACGGGTCTCAAAGCCCGATTAACATCCAATGTTTATTTAATTAAAGTCCAATGGGCTTTTAATTAATTTCTTTAAGGCTTGGACTTTTGGTCAACTCGGGTCAAACCCAATAACCAAAATCCAATCCGGGATTTACCCCATAAGCCCATAAATCAATTTAGGCCCATTAGGCCCAATTAAATAATTAAGGTCCATTAAGTCATAATTGGACTTTATGGATGCGGTTTTGGGCCCAATTGGATCCAACCAAATTTTCCTAAACCTAACTTGGTACAACCAAGCCCAAAAGCCCAATTACAACCTATAAGGCCCAAATCCAATTTTAAAGCCTAATTAATTAAATTACAAATTCCCAATTCCCAATTTAATTAACCTAAGTGTAATACACAATTAATTACCCAATTAACATTTCTAAAACATCAATTAGCCTAATTAATCATGCATTTCTACATCAAATAGTGTCCAACACAATTCAATCAAAATCAAACCCAATTTACATTATTAAAGTCTCGACAATTAGGGGTTTTTCCAATCCTTTCGGTTTCAATCCAATTGAATCCACAATCATCATTTCCCAAATCAATTCAACTCATCCAATGAATCAAAAACAAAAAACACAATGAATTTCATGTTACATTGAATTCGGCCAAGCCAACTTTTAAAAGGAAAATTGTTCCAAATCAAAATTCAATCCAATTGAACTTCAAAACAACATTACCCTATTGTTTTAAGTCATCCAATGATCAAAAAACAAAATTATGCCAAGACAAATTTAGGGTTCTAAATTCGGCCAGCCTCCATTTTGGGGAAAAATTGATCCAACCAAATTTCTTGAAATTGATCATGCACAACATCAATTCAACCTCATTCAAGCATACTCAATCAAACAATTCAACCAATTCATGCTCAAATCGAGTTTACCCAATTTCACCTAAAATTTTCATGCTTGATCAAAGCTCTGATACCATTGTTGGTTTCTAGATTAGGTCCCAAGATCATGAAATCAAGCAAGATGAAACCGTGAATACCATCAAAGGAGGTGCAGAATATACTCACATTGACCGGATCTTGCGACGCGAAGAAGACAACTCCTCCAAGAAGCTCGGCAGTGGCTCTTCTAGCTCGTGGACTGCTCGGTTTGGGCTGTGAAACTCCTCCAAGAATTCGGCCATTGATGACTCCATGGAAGCTCCAAGCTTCAAGCTTCAAAAACGGATTCCAAGCTACAAACACTGCCCTAACCACCTTAGGATGACTCATGGTGTGTGCTAGCACTTTGTATTTGCAATAAAATACTCTTTGCTTCTCTTTTTGGCTCGGCAGAACCAGAAAATGGAAGAAGAAGAAGATGGCTCAAGCCGCCTGTGAGAAGAGAGAGAGAGAAGAGAGGGAAAAGAGAAGAAACCGAAAAGTGGTAAGAGAGAGAGAAAAGAAAAAAGAAATGTTTTATATATTTATTTGATTTTCCAAAAACAAATAACAAATACACAAATCATTTTCCATTAATCAAAAGTCAAAAAGCAAAAAAAGCAATTAATTCTTTTCAACTACCACATCAATCACTCAAATCAATCAATCAAATTGTCACATCACTCAAAGTGACATGTGATTTGACGCTTGATGTGACTTGCGATTTGACGCACGATTTGACTTGCGTGCGCACTCGAATTCGAAATGCGAATGCGCTCGCAAACAATCCTGGGCTCGGGTTCGCTAATTCCAAATTAACGAATTTTCTATCGCGACATAATTAAACGATTACGCCTAGCGAAATCACTATTCACGTCGCTAACGAATTAATTCTAAATTAATTCGTTCGCCCGAATTAAAATCTAATTTTAATTCTGCGTCGAAATCCAATTTCGCATAATATATCGAATATATTATTTTATCGATTAATTCCAAATTAATCGTTCTTTCTCTTTAATTAATATTTTATCCCAGATAAAATATCTCTGTAATTAATCCCAGATTAATTTTCTCTCTCTTCTAATTAATCCCAGATTAATTAAAGTGTGAGTCATACGTCATCGGTGAATCTTCAGGAAGTGACCCATGAGATCCCCGGATATATTGGCAGTAAATATGGTCGTCGGACTATCCGAACACGTAAGTACCTAGTACTACGTTTGTACCGATTTACAAGACAAGGTTGGCTTCTAGCAAAGCGTCATGCCTACCCAATTCTCCAGAAATATCCTTATAGGAATATGTGATCTATATCAAGCGTAGTATACCGTAGTATTGTGTATGTCGATCCAGTATCGGATGTTCACGTGCTAGGACCGGGGCTGGAATTGTGTCTGCCCCGTACGAAGCACATATCAGATGTCTGGCAACTAGTCTCTATAATCGAATATACATGACCTAGTCATAATATCCCGATAGCTCGAGCATTTAAGAGAAGGAGTTCCGTATCCTATGTAACCATCATCTCCATATGACTGGAGTGATACTTCCGTCTTAACATCACACCCAATACACTACGATTCTCAATATACCCAGCATTGGCGTACACAGAACCTGTTAAAGCCCTGGACGACCTCAACCAAAGTATATTGATTGTCGCAAGTATTAGCGGTGCAAGTCTCAGGTTAAGACCAAATACACCTACCCTGATTGCAGACTCCCATAGACACATAGTCATACTACCAATGGGATTCCGCAGGGGTATATCCAGAGCGAAGCTGTTTCCCGTACCATCGGTAAAACACAACCTCCTATCACACTTGCATGAGTATCATATACCCAAATATATGAGAATTATGCCGTTGTGCCCTCACAACGCGCACAAGTGTAATACTAGTCTTTTACATATTTATCGATGTCCAATCTCGATAATACTCTGACTAGGGATATTTAATGGTTTATTCTTCGTGGACTGATACTGTCTCATATCATTCTCCGTCCAGGAACAAATCACAGGGACCTCCTCATTTATACATCTAGGTGATCTAATCACAAATGATAAGAGTGCAATCTCATTTGTCACATAGTTAATTTGTACAACAATACTGTGATCTGTACAAATAGTGACGCTATTGTCATAATTGTCCAACAGTGCGTACCCCGTACCACGTTCTTACCGATTTACAAGACATAATTGGCTTCTTGCAAAGCACCGTGCCTACCCAATTCTCCAGAAATTATTATGTTAAAGAATACATAATCTATGTCAGGCGTAGTATTCTAAGTATTGCGTATTGCGATCCAGTATCGGATGTCACATGCTAGGCCTGGGGCTGGAATTATGTCTGCTTCGTATGAAGCATATATCGGATCACTAACAACTAGTCTATTTAATCGGATAATCATGACCTTGTCATATTATCCCGATAGTTGCAACATATTAGAGTACCAGTTATGTATCCCTGCGTGATCATCATCTCCATATGACTGAAGTGACACTTCCATCTTGACATCACACCCAATACACTACGATTCTCAATAAACCCAGAAGAGGCGTACACAGAACCTGTTAAAGCCCCGGACGACCAAAACCAAAGCGTATTGATTATCGCAAGCATTAGCGATGCAAGTCTCAGGTTAAGACCAAATACACCTACCCTGATTCGGATTCCCATAGACACATAGTAATACTACCAATGGGATTCTGAGGGATCTATCCAGAGTGAAGTTGTTCCCGTACCATCGGTAAACAGAACCTCCTATTACACTTGCATGAGTATTCAATACCCAAATATATGAGAACTATGTCGTTACGCTTCCATAACGCGCACAAGTGTAATACTAGCCTATTCCGCATTATCGATTTCCAGTCTCGATAATACTACGACTATGAATATTTAATGATTAAACCTTTCATGGATTGATAATGTCTCATATCTTATTAATCCGGAACTAATCATAAGGACTTTTATCATTTATATATATTCAAGTAATCTAATTACAAAATGATAAAATAGTAATTTTCTTTGTCACATAGTTAATTTTTACAAAAACCACAATGTTTTTACAAATAGTGATGTTTTGGGTCATAATTGTCCAACAATATCCCACTTGGCCTATAGCCAATCACTCAAGTATCTAACACCTGAACTATGTACATGTCGCTCAAACTTTTGCTGAGAAATAGCCTTCGTCAGCGGATCTGCAATGTTGTCATCTGATGCGACCTTCTCGATCTTCACATCGCCATGATGTATGATCTCATGAATCAGATGGAAACGTCGAAGTACATGCTTGGAT
Source organism: Zanthoxylum bungeanum (assembly GCA_019454045.1). Classification (NCBI taxonomy): domain Eukaryota; kingdom Viridiplantae; phylum Streptophyta; class Magnoliopsida; order Sapindales; family Rutaceae; genus Zanthoxylum; species Zanthoxylum bungeanum. The sequence continues at coordinate 216,027 of SKCR01026712.1, forward strand.
CGTTGATGAGACCTCGGTTCCTTAGCCTGCGCTATAGCCCTGTTATTGTCACAATACAAAGGAACGGGCTCAGCTGCTAACGGAACTACTCCTAATCCAATTAGGAATTTACGGATCCAAACTGCCTCTTTTGCTGCCTCAGCTGCAGCAATGTATTCCGCTTCTATTGTTGAATCGGTAACAATCTATTGCTTGGAAGATTTCCAGCTCACTGCTCCGTTGTTCAAACAAAATATGTACCCGGATTGTGACTTACAGTCGTCTTTATCGGTTTGGAAACTTGCATCGGTAAACCCAGTTACCTCAAGTTCTCCATCTCCATAGATTAAGAAAGCATCATTAGTTTGTCTAAGATACTTAAGGATTTTCTTAACCGCAACCCAGTGACCATCACCTGGATCGGCTTGATAGCAACTACACATGCTCAAAGCATACGAGACATCAGGTCGCGTACATATCATGGCATACATGATCGATCCGACTACAGAAGTGAACGGGATCCGAATCATGTTGTCTCTCTCATCTTGAGTTTTAAGACACATGTCCTTAAATAGAGAGACGCCATGTGATACTGGCAACAGTCCCCTCTTAGAGTGATCCATGTTGAATCTCTTCAACACTTAATCAATGTACGTGCTCTGGGAAAGTCCAAGCAGCTTTCTAGATCTATCCCGATAGATCTTTATTCCCAGAATAAAGGTTGCTTCTCCCAGATCTTTCATGTAGAATTTTAATGAAAGCCAAGCTTTCACCGATTGTAGCATGGGAATGTCATTGCCAATAAGCAATACATCATCTACATAAAGGACAATAAATGTCAGTGCGCTCCCACTAACCTTCTTATATACACAAGGATCATCCTCGTTTTGAATGAAATCATATTATTTTATGATATCATCAAAATGTTGGTTCCAAGAACGCGAAGCTTGCTTCAATCCATAAATGGATCGATTTAAATTGAAAACCTTGTTTGCATGTTTTGGTACGATAAAACCGTCAGGCTGTTGCATATAAACATCCTCCAAAAGGTTTCTGTTAAGGAAAGCAATTTTGACGTCCATCTGCCATATTTCATAATCGAAATATGCAGCAATAGCAAGCATTATCCGAATGGATTTAATCATGGAAACAGGTGAAAAAGTTTCGTCGTAATTGACATTATATCATTGACGATACCCTTTCGCTACAAGCCTAGCTTTGTACATTTGTATGTTGCCATCCATGCCAGTCTTCTTCTAAAAGACCCATTTGCAACCAATAGGCTTTACGCCTTCTAGTGCATCAACCAGTGTCCAAACTTAGTTGGTGAACATGGAATCCATTTCGGACTTCATGGCTTCTTGCCATAAAGTGGAGTCGATATCTTATATCGCTTCCTCATACGTAGCCGGCTCATTATCCTCAATAAGATTAATATCTATGTGAGGTGAGATCAGAAACCCATACCTCTCAGGTTATTTTCTGACTCTCTCCGACCTACGCGGTTCTTGTGTATTAGAAGATTGTGGTACAGTCTCATCCCTGATGAACTGTTTATATTCCGTTAAGGAATCGGTGCCAGGAACAGTATCGCTCCGATTTTCATCGAGTTCTACTTTCCTCCCACTTACCACTGCATTTAGGAATTCCTTTTTGAGGAAAATCGCATGTAGAGCAACAAATACCTTGTTCTCTTGTGGGTGGTAGAAGTAATATCATTTGGTTTCCCTAGGATAACATACAAATACACACTTATCTGATTTGGGTTCTAGTTTGGTACCATCCAAACGTTTAACGTATGCCCAGCATCCCCAAATCTTTAGGAATGAGAAACCTGGTTTCTTTCCTGTCCATATTTCATATCGAGTCTGTTAAACAGACTTTGACGGAACCTTATTCAAAATAAGTATTGCACTGTTCAATGCATATCCCCATAAGGAAATTGGTAGCTCAGTGCGACTCAACCCTTCCGACGGCCGTGTAACGCGCTTTCGAGAGACGACAAAAGAGGTTAGACCTGAGGGCACCTTTTTATTTATTATCATTCGTTTTTATTTATTTTAATACTTTATTTCGCATGAATGTTATGGATTTATGCATGATGTGAATTCTGGATGAACGGAATGCGTGTTCTCTTTTGTGGTATATCGGATGGAAACTCGGACGTAAATTCCGTAGCCGATTCCGAATGGATGACCGGCATAAACACACACGTATAACGCAAGCGTACGTATCGTTCAAGTAGTATAAAAATATCGATCCCACGAGGACTTAATTGCTACTGTTGTTATTAATTATTGAATCTATTTATTTACAAATATCTAATTGAGGGTGAAGAGAATGATTGTTTGATTGGTTAAAAGTGGTTTTACAAAATAAATAAATAAATAAAAGACAAAAGAAAATACTAAGGAAAATAACAAAAGACACAAAGATCTAAGGGTCGATCTAAGGTTGAAACATTCCTCCTTCTTTTCATCATCTGGGAAATTCATGGCATTGAAAACATTAAATGTTACTTCTTGGTCCTGTACCCTCATGGTTAGTTCTCATTTTTGTACATCAATAATGGTTCGACCTGTAGCCAAGAACGGTCTCCCGATGATGATTGGCACGTCTGTGTCTTCCTCCATATCAAGGACAATAAAATCTGCTGGGAAAATGAATTTGTCAACCTTGACCAGCACATCCTCAACTACGCCTCTTGGAAATATGAGCGTTCTATCAGCAAGTTGCAGTGAGACTAAAGTTGGCATTGTTTCTCCAATCTGTAATTTCCTGAAAATAGAGAAATGCATCAAGTTAACACTCGCACCTAAATCACACAAAGCCTTACCAAAGTTATTTTCTCCTATGACGCAAGGAACAGTGAAACTGCCAGGATCTTTCAACTTCGGAGGAAGTTTCCTCTGAATGATAGCACTGCATTCTTCTGATAATGCTACTGTCTCGTAATCTCCCAATCTCCGCTTTCGTGAAAGAATATCTTTCATGAATTTGGCATAGGTGGGCATTTGTTCCAATGCTTCTGCAAATGGAATGTTGATATGCAGCTTTTTGAAGATTTCCAGGAACCGAGAAAACTGCTTGTCCAATTTGTTCTTCTGAAGACGTTGAGGAAAAGGTGGAGGTGTAGTGATCTGTTCTTTTTCCTTTGCTTCTTTTTCCTCCATCTGTTGCTTTGTTTCTTTTAGAACTTCCTCAGCAGTTGTTTTGGCTCCAACATCTTTGTTGATTTCAGTACCGCTTTTTAACATGATGGCATGACATTGCTCCTTCCCCATGTTCCTTGGATTTGGCTCTGTGTTGCTAGGAAGGGTACCTGGCGGTCTGTAATTCTGAGCATTGGCTAGTTGTCCGATTTGATTCTCTAGTGCTTTGATAGAGGCTGAATGGCTTTGAGTCAATGCTACTTGATTTTGAAACATAGCATCATATCTTGCTGCTTGAGAGTCGTGTTTTGCTTCCATCTTTTTCAAGTAAGTCAACACTTCTGTTATTCCTGATTCATTTGCCTGCTCCTGGATTTTGTTCTGTTGCTGGAATTCAGGTAGTGGATAGTTCTGCTGTTGGCCTGAATTGTTGCTCCATGAAAAATTAGGATGATTCCTCCACCCTGGGTTATAGGTGTTGGAATATGGATTGTTCCCCTGTCTGTTGAAATTGTTGACATAATTCACCGTCTCTTCCTACTGAACTGGTTCTGGTGCTCCTCCATATGGTGAACTTGTGGATCCAGTGATGCTTTGAGTGTTGAGAGTCTCCATAAATTTGCATATCTGATCCAGCTTGGTGTTGACTGCTGTATTAGCTCCAACTTCATAAATTCCTGCAATTCTTTGAAGTATGCTCCTTTCTGTTGGCCATAAGGAATTGTTGTTGGCCATTTCTTCAATTAGGTCTCAGGCTTGATCTTTTCCTTTTTCCATCAAAGCTCCTCCAGCAGCAGCATCAACTGTAGTTCTCATCAGTCCAGAAAGTCCATTATAGAAAGTTTGGACTTGAAGCCATTTTGGAATCTCATGCTGAGGACATTTCCGGAGCAAATCTTTGTATCTTTCCCAAGCTTCGTACAAGGATTCTGAATCTTGCTGCACAAAGGATGTGATGTCATTTCTCAACTTTGCAGTTCTGGCTGGTGGAAAGTATTTTGCAAGGAATTTGGTGGCTAGAGTGTTCCAAGTTGTGATGGATTCAGCTGGTAGTGAATGTAGCCAAGCTTTTGCTCTGTCTTTCAAGGAATAAGGGAAAACTCTCAGCCTCATAGCTTCTTCAGCTCCTCGGTTGTAATTGAACGTGCCGTAAACTTCCAGGAAGTTGCTGATGTGGGCATTAGGATCTTCAGTTGCATTTCCCCCAAACTGAACTGTCTGCTGAATCATCTGAATGCAAGTTTTGACGTCACCCGCATTTGATGGTAAAGGAGGAAGTACAATACAGGAAATGAGGCCATCTACCACCGGAATGGTTCTGTCTCGAATGGGGATTGGTGGTGCAACCTCCAAAGGTTCAGGTTCCATGTTGACTAAGGCTTCTTGGCCTTCTCGCCTTTCCCTTCTCAACTGTCTGATGGTTCTTTCAAATTCTGGGTCAAGCAGTCGAAGTTCAAAGCTTCTGGTTCGTCTCATGAAGTTTCTGAGAACCTGAAACACAAGAAAACAATAACAATAAGTAAAAAGAAATTAGATACAAGTAAAAGTATCTAACCCCTAAATTAATAATAAAATATAAATAAGTCTCCGGCAACGGCGCCAAAAACTTGACCGGCGTAAACACACACGTATAACGCAAGCGTACGTATCGTTCAAGTAGTATAAAAAATATCGATCCCACGAGGACTTAATACCTAAGTTATTAATTTTATAAGGTCAAATTATTACTAGTATCTAACAGGTTGTTTAATTGATTTAAAATGGCGACGATTCTAAATTTAAAGACAAGTAAATAAAATTGTTTGAAAGTAGATTTTAAGAAAATTCAATATTAAAAACTATCTAGGGTTGTGATTTATTCCAATATTATTTAAAGATGAAGTGGTTATCTTATAGTTGGGTAAAATATTGATTTATTAACCTGGAACACTAAATTATGTAAAAGCCTCTTCCGATGGTCAATTACAAATACCTAGTATAATCCAATTGAACCATATGTCTATGTCAACCAAATTACCTAGATTCATTAAGATTAAGTTCCAATTATGGCTACCCCCGCCCGAAAGGCGCCAAAAACTTGACTGGCGTAAACACACACGTATAACGCAAGCGTACGTATCGTTCAAGTAGTATAAAAAATATCGATCCCACGAGGACTTAATTCCTATTGTTGTTATTAATTATTGAATCTATTTATTTACAAATATCTAATTGAGGGTGAAGAGAATGATTGTTTGATTGGTTGAAAGTGGTTTTACAAAATAAATAAATAAATAAAAGACAAAAGAAAATACTAAGGAAAAGACACAAAGATCTAAGGTTGTGATTTCTTTTAATATCATTTTAAAGATGAAGTGGTTATCTTAAAGTTGGGTAATATATTGATTTATTAACCTAGAACACTAAATTATGTGTAAACCTCTGTCGATGGTCAGACACAAATACCCAGTTTAACCCAATTGAACCATATGTCTATGTCAACCAAATTATCTGGATTCATTAAGATTAAGTTCCAATTATGGCTACCCCCGCCCGACAGGTATATTCCTATCCTGTAAGGAAATCTATTAAGGGTTATCTATCCTCAAGGAAGATCGTGGGCTATTAAGTCTAAGGCTGAAACCTAAAATCCATATGTCTAGTTCATTTTAGATTTACCACATCAATCTTATTGGTGATCAGACAACAAGAAGCATTAAGCTTAAGACTTAATAAGTAAACCTTTAAATTACCCAAACTATAAAATAACCTCTTATAAACCGGTGATATTAAAAGTCATCACAACCCCAGATAACTAACACATAACTAGGGCTAGTAAATACATAAAAGTAAAAGACATAAAGTAAAAGCTGAAAAGTAAATTACAATAAAATGCTAAGGTAAAAGGAATTACTTTTACTACTACTAATTTAGATATCTCCCATAAAATAATATATAAACTTGTGATAATATTACCAACCGACCAATCTGGCGGTATCCTGATTAAGTCAAATTAAGTCCAACCAGCCATTAAGGCGGAACCAAAATAAACCTGCCATATAGGCGGTAAGGTAATTTAATTACCAACCGACCAATCTGGCGGTATCCTTTATTAGTCAGGTTTAAACCAGATTAAAATTAAATTACCAACCGACCAATATAGCGGTATCTTTTTTAAGTCAGTATTTTAAATAGTGAATATATTATTTTTAAGGGAGATTAATCTAAATAGCAATAGTAAAAGAATTACCTTTCACCCTAGCTGAGGAAGTTACCTTATCATGGTGAATAGTAAAAACTGTAAAAAGTAAAAAGTAAAAATTAAATTACTATTATTACAAAACGTAATTAAAATTATTTACAAAACTAAAAACTAAAAAATAAAAAAAAAACTAAAAACTAAAGAATCTTGAGAGAGAAACTCTCTCTTTAGAAAGAATTTAAGAGAGAGGAAGGTACAATGAAATCTGAAATTCGAAGCTGAATTTATAGGCGCAGATAGGCTTCTGGCGTCGCGACGCCAAGGGCTTCAGCGTCGCGACGCTGGAACAGTGAGGCGTGGCACGTTGATGAGGCGACACGTGGCAAGGCGGCTGACTGTTAACGCGACATGTGGCAAGGCGGCTAAGACTCAATTATTGTGATGACGTCATTGATGACGTCATGCTGATGTGGTGCTGACGTGGCAAGGCGGCTGAGATCAATTGTCGGCACCATAGGATTGAGACACGTGTCACGCTGTGATTGGCAGATGATGACGTGGCATGTTGACTCGGTTGACCAGTTGATGTGGACGATGACGTGGCATGACGCGTGGCATAGTTGACTCGTTGACCGGATGACGTGGTGACACGTTGGATGACACATGGCACACGTGGCGATGGCGACTATCGGCACCGTAGGATGATGACACGTGGCACGGCGCACGTTAGCATATCGGTTGTGATGGTGACACGTGGCACGGTGCATTTTAGCAAAGTCAAACTTCTCAAATTCTGACCCGTTGACCCGGCGCATATTAGCAGATTCGGCGCATGCTGGGTGTCGCGACGCGGGAAATTACCAAAAATGCCATTTTCGTCCAATTTTCACTGTTTTGCCCCAAATCACCTCCAGAATGTCCTGAAACTTTATTTATCTACAAAATAACACAAAACACATCAAAACGTTCACAAAACTCAAGTAACTATACAAAATATTAAGTTAAATGAGTGGGAAATAGTGATAGATTTACCACTCATCAATGGACGGTATTACGGTTTGCACTCGGGATACAATGCCACGTACTACTTAAGAGACACACGTATTTCGTTTCATCCAATCTTGTATTTGAGCATGATGTAGTTAATAGATTATTTATTTATTTAGCATGATTTATTCTAGTAGGTTATTTATTTATCTAAGCATGATTTAGTCTAGAATATTGTTTAGTTTTAAGTATGACTATATTATTTCTTTATGCATGATTTAATACTTTGATTTTGCATTAGGAATTTAGTTTACGTTTTGTTTGAGTAGTTATTTATTTGTTCTTTGTGTTTGATGATTCAACATGCTCGTTGTGTGATATTATATGCTTCCCGTTATAATGACTTATTTTTAAAGCATGCAAACTTAGTCATAGGATTTATTTTGATGAATGCGGACTAGATCTAAGTTACCTTTGAGCATACATGTTGAGTAGATTCGGTTAGTTTATTGCACAAATCATATCATTACAAGTGACATAAGTAGGGACCATTCCGAACCCAACGGTTTGAGGTCTTCCCTTGTGAGGGGTGAGTGCGGCCTTAAATCACATTTTCCCGGTTCACACCGGGTGGCGACTCCATGTTATTTCACCGGTTTAGTTCCCCCGCGGGCTATTCCGTACTCCCAACCGGGCCGCGAGCCTGGAACAGGGTCACTGATTTCTGTGTCCTAAAAGTATGATCTTGGTTCATCATATTGTAGTTCATGATGAACCCGCTCCAGCTGTCAGGAAGAGACTGTAAGATCAAATCTATGGAAGTCTCAACCTCGAAGACTATGCCTAGTTGTCCCAGCTGTTCGATGTCAGTAATAATTTACGACACATGGTGCTCGACAGATGTACCATCTGACATTCGAGAGCGAAAAAACTTCTTCTACAATTCATACATTTGCGATCTAAGGTTAGATCAGTGAAGGTCCTTCAATTTTGCCATCATTTCATATGGATACAATCCCTAGTTTTGACGATGAAATTGTGGGGTCATTGCAGCAAGCATGACAGATTGAGCAGTTGAGTTGTCATCGCTATGATGCTTCCAAAGCTTAAGCTCAAGCGGCTGCTGAATTTCGGGCTTAGGCCCGAGAGGTCTCTCTACAGTATAGAGCATCTTCTCAGCCTCTAGGACAATCCTGAGGTTCATATCCTAGTCAGAAAAGTTTGCACCATTAAAGACATTTTCGCCCATGACGATGTCACTAACACTGTTCATTCCAGTCATCTTAATTGCACTAGTCTAACTATTCAATTAACGATTTTGGGTACAGTTCAACTGTTACAAGAAAATAATAAAAATATTAGTCCAACTAATATAAATATATAACGACGAAAATAATTTGAAAGCGCGTATTTGGCAAGTATTTAAATGAAATTGAAAATTCAATATTGGCCTCCCACTATTTTTCGGCGAGCCTCTAACCCTCTGTTGAGTACTTGGGAAACCTAGTTTCCTAGTGGGCTAGGATCCCGTTAAATAACACACAACCTTGACTTTGGCCAACAAGCTGTATGATATTTAACTAGGTAGATCTCTAAAATCAATTGGATCTCATCCAATTCCTAAATCCGGTAGGTGGACCTCCAAGTCCGAAACATATATGCAATATATATGTCAATATATCCAATATATTTCCTAACATTTTCCTCTGAATCAACTAAGCATTGGCTTTGGCTCAACAAGTTTAATGATTCCAGTTAAGCGAACCCATTGACAGTGGGAAAGCTTCGTAATCCACGTCGATGAACAAGAAGTGACCTTGACTTTGGCCAACAAGTCACAACTTACTCAAGACATGCGTTATGGAACAAAGCTTTCGTGGTTCAAACACATCCGCGATGGACATTGATTTTGACTTTGGCCAACAAACCAATGACAATCTTGGATCTTGAGAGAGAACCACTCAATGGAAGGAATTCGCTTAATATTTGTTTCAGGGTTTTTCATGTAAATTGGAAACCAATTTATTATCTTTGATTAGGTCTCATCATACACCCTTAAGCAAGCATTCTAAAAGCATAATAAGGCGCGAAATAAATAATAATGATATGCGGATGGATATTTAACAAATTGTTCCTAGAACAAATCTCTCTATTTCCTGTCCCCGGCTAGCACTATTCTTACTTCTACCCAATTACATAATACAATAAAGAAACCTCATTAACATTGAAGGGAATTGGTGAGAAGAGAAATACAAAGAATTAAGAGATATAAGGCTGGACATGCAGGTCCAATTTAATAAATTCTAAATTTATTACAACAATTTCCAAAATTGCCATTACCCATCTAATATCCATATGATATACATTATTCATACAATACATCCATGTATTCACACAAATCATGTTATTCAATCAATCTAATCCAATTAATTAATCTTTGAATTAATAATCATCTAATGTTCAAACAACGATTTGATTTGCGCGAGTCCAACTCGTTTAAGAATAAGTACTCAAAGTGCGTATTCTTGAATTATATCGAACTACAATTTTAAATCCAATTTGATTTGTATTCAATACTAATTCTAATTTAATTCCAAATTAAATAATTACACTTATATTTGTGTCTTTTAGACTTAGATTCTAAATCCAATCTTAATGGGTCTCAAAGGCCCAATTAACATCCAATGTCAATTTAATTAAAGTCCAATGGGCTTTTAATTAATTCTTAAGGCATGGACTTTGGCAACCAAAGCCCAATTAAGGAATCACCCTATTTGCCATAAAATTAATTTTGGCCCATTAGGCCCAATTAAATAGTTAAAGGCCCAATTATTATACTTGGACTTTATGGAATGGTTTTAGGCCCAATTTGGATCCAATCTAATTGTCCTAAACCAACTTGGCCCAATCAAGCCCATTAAGCACAAATACAACAATATTAGCCCAATTCAAAATTAAAGGCTTATTTTAATTAATACAAAATTCCAAATTTCACATTAATTTTTAATTAAAGTGTATTAGCCACAATTAATTAGTTAAATTAATATTTTCAAAACACTAATTTATCTAATTAATCATGCTTTAATTTATCAATTCATGTCCAACATAAATTTAAGCAAAATCAATCTATATCATGCTTCTTCACTCACGGCAATGTGCATAAAATTTCAACCAATTTGATTTCAATCTAATTAAATCAACAATCAATTTATTTCATGCTATTAAACACATCCAATGGTCTAAAATCAAAAATCACCATGATATATCTAGGGTTCATGGTTTCGGCTAAAGCAAGGAAATTATGGGAAAATTTATCCAATTCATTTTCTCAATTTTTAAAATGCAAAAATCTAATTCATCATCATCCAAGCTCAACCAAACCATCAATTTGAAGAAATCATGCATAAATCATAAAACCCCAAATTAAAGTATATAAACCCTAAATTCATTTCTTGCTTAGAAAAGGCTCTTGATACCATTGTTGGGTTCCTAGAACATGCCAATGATCTTCTAACATGAAATTTGTGTGAATACTCAAAGAAGTTGCGGAAAAACTTACATTGATCGGTTTGCTTGGATGTAGAGATTTCAAGACTTTTGATGTTGATGAAGAGCTCCAAGCTCTCCTTGTGTTCCAAACTCTTGGGAATAGTTTCCCTAAGACCTTGGTTGACTCCTTTGTAGTGCTAGCTTGAAGAAAAATTGCAACAAAATTTCTTTCTAGGAGAGAGAAGCTCACGACATTTGCAAGATGGAGATGAGAGAATGTTTTTTCAATTTTTGTGTATTTGATTTTCAAAAAATCTAATACCTTTTACCAAATCAAATTTGGTATATGTCTTTCAAATGAAATAAAATAATGCAAAGTGTGTAGAGATTGTTTAGAGTGTTGAATAAGCAATCTAATGCTTACACTCCATTTCAACCACTTCCATCACTAGTCAAAAGTGTGATGTAAGTCAAGTGGGTCCCACCACTTATAAATTCCGAATTTAAGTCGAACAATCTCAATGCGCAACTTCGCTCGGGCTCGGGTTCGTTTAATTCTGAATTAACAAATTTATCGTTGCGACATAATTCTAAATTAAAGTCGCTTACGAATTAATTCTAAATTAATTCGTTTGCCCGAATTAAAATCCAATTTTAATTCCGTATTGAAATCGAATTTCAATTAATATATCCCATATATTATTTCATCGATTAATTCTGTTCAAGTTAAACGTCATCTGTGAATCTTTGGGAAGCGACCCATGAGATCCATGGATATGTTGGCAGTAAATCCAGTCGTCGGACTATCCGAACATATGCGTACCCCGTACCACGTTCTCACTGATTTACAAGACATGGTTGGCTTCTAGCAAAGCACCGTGCCTACCCAATTCTCCATAAATATTCTTTTAAGAAATACATAATCTATGTCAGGCGTAGTATACTAAGTATTACGTATTGCGATCCAGTATCGGATGTCACATGCTAGGCCTGGGGCTGGAATTGTGTCTGCCCCGTACGAAGCATATATCGGATCACTAGCAACTAGTCTCTTTAATCGGATAATCATGACCTTGTCATATTATCCCGATAGTTGCAACATATTAGAGTACAAGTTATGTATCCATGCGTGATCATCATCTCCATATGACTGAAGTGACACTTCCATCTTGACATCACACCTAATACACTACGATTCTCAATAAACCCAGAAGAGGCGTACACAGAACCTATTAAAGCCCCGGACGACCAAAACCAAAGCGTATTGATTGTCGCAAGCATTAGCGATGCAAGTATCAGGTTAAGACCAAATACACCTACCCTGATTCGGATTCCCATAGACACATAGTCATACTACCAATGGGATTCCGATGGGTCTATCCAGAGCGAAGCTGTTCCCGTGCCATCGGTAAACAGAACCTCATATTACTCTTGCATGAGTATCCAATACCCAAATATATGAGAACTATGTTTTTACGCTTCCATAACGCGCACAAGTGTAATACTAGTCTATTCCGCATTATCGATGTACAGTCTCGATAATACTACGACTAGGGGTATTTAATGATTAAACCTTTCATGGATTGATATTGTCTCATATCTTATTAATCTGGAACTAATCATAAAGACTTTTATCATTTATATATATTCAAGTAATCTAATTACAAAATGATAAAATAGCAATTTCATTTGTCACATAGTTAATTTGTACAAAAACCACAATGTATTTTACAATTAGTGATGTTATGGGTCATAATTGTCCAACAACCACAAGTCAAATCACAATATCTCTATATTCTCTTTCCAATCATTATTCGGGTCATTGTCACAGTACAATGGGATACAAGTACAAGAATAAATAGAAACGTTGGATTTTTGATTGAGAATAATTTTATTATTAAATTGAATAAAAAACGGATAAATCTATAAACTTATTTATCAAGTAAATAAGTGATCCTCAAATCAAAACTCCTCTCTCCAATCTCCAAACAAACCCTGAATCTCAAAGTTTGCTCATTTTTTTTCAATTCATTCAGTAAACAAAGGAACCTTTTATATTTTTCTTCTATTTAACTATAATATACAATTCTATCTGTCGATGGTGATTTTTCAGCCCTGATGAGGTTCAAGTACCGAGAATGGGCACAATAGGTATTGTATTTAGCCCAAAATGGATAATAAAAGCCCAAGGGCTCAGAGTGAGATGGGTCAGACAGATAGACTCAACCGCAAAGCAAAAGAGTTCTCTTGAGAGCAGAGCCTGATGAGGAGGATGCAAGTGATGATACCGAGCAGACCTGGTGAAAGAGTTTGGAAGAGCTTTGAAAAGTATCATCCACCTCGGGAACCCGACCCAACGGTGTGATTGCAGGCTGACATGTGCTGAGGTCATATGACATGTGCCCATACTAGAAGGTGTGCATCTAGATTTTTAAGTTATATGACGCATGCCATAACTAGGAGTTTGGGCTTCTAGAATGTTAATAATGACAGAAGTTCATCGATGACTCTCAGTGGAGGATGACTCTGCCAGCTATTCATAGGATGAAATAATACCAGAGCAGTTGAATCATAGGTTGTCGCATCAACAAAGTGTGCAACGGTGGTTAAAAGGTTGTAATGATGGGTTTTTATTGACAGTGGTGGTTGAATCCAGTGGCAGTACAGCTGTTTGTTAAGTGGTTGGGGAAAGCAACATGAGGGTAATGATAGTCTGGTGACGACGGATGACATCATGAGTTGGTAGAATAGTGGATTTCGGAGCCTATATAAAGAGGTTGAAGTCTCTGATTCAAAGGTTGGTAAATTTTGTATCTCAAAACTTCTAGAGAAATTGAGAGTTAAAGAGTTAGTGATAGAGAGAGAAAGCAAGTCAGTATCCGACCACCCGAGAGATTTATACTGGGCTTGTTGTAAGACCCGAAGTGCTTATTTTTATATTCTTATATCTCTCACTTGTAGCTCGGGTTAGTCTTGACCCCGAGCAGAAATAAAATACACATCATTTCTCTCGTGGACGCATGTTGGAGCCACTTTTTATCGAACCAGGTAAATTAATGTCTTTGTGTTTTTCTTGCTTGCTTGCTAAATTTATTTGTGATTCACTACCAACCAAACAAAATCACTGCTGATGGAGGTTTGTTTGAATGGTTAATTTCCCATATTTACCTTAGAACGAAAAAAAAACTGTCAACAGTAGGCGCAGTCCATGAAGAGTGTACAAAAAACAACAAACACACGAAGATGATGGCAGGAGACGAAAATCATAGAGTTCTGGAGGCCTCAACATAGAAGTGGATGGAAAATATGGAAGAGAAATTATGGCTGGAAATGGAGAATGCTCGAAAAGAAAGGGAGATAACCCAGACCTTCATGAAAACCATGATGAAGAAGATTGAGAAGTTGGAAAGGAAAACGGTAGAACATGCACAAACGGGGCCCACTATAAGGAGAGAAGAGATCGCCAATGGGAAGATGATAACCAGTGTGGAAGGGGATCAATAAACAGTGAGAAAGAACGCTCACAAGTTGAGATCAGTGGTTGTGACCAGTGCTGCACCAATAGAGGACCCTCATGAGGCATATGATGATAGACAAGCTCCGGAGTCATCCAGTGACAGCCCATGTTTTGGGAAAAGTGACCAAGGGCATTATCAGGAACATGGGCGTAGACCTCCAAGTGGCAAAAGATATCACGCATAAATGAGATGAAGAAGTGGGAGATGAGCACGCGAGGAAGTTATCATGATGATCAAGATGTGGGGACAACGTCTCCTTTCACTAATGAGGTGTTGGAATTAGAGATCACTATGATGTTTTCCATGCTTACGATGGACATCTACGAGAGTAATACAAACCATAAGTCTCATGTTGAAAGGATCGTCTTGCTAATAAAGATCCAAGGCATGGTTGGGGAAGTAGCCTACAAGGTTTTCCCATTGATCTTGGGGGAACCGACCAACTTATGGTTCAGAAATCTTACACCGGGGAGTATCAACAGCTTCCAATTCAAATGAGCATGTGCACCGAGGAAGATGATTGCATCGTTGAGGATGATGAAGCAGCAGGATGATGAGCCGCTGAAGATTTTTTTGGATAGATACCACAGTTTGGTATTAGAAGTAGAGGCGTATGAGTCCCTAAAAGCGTTGGAGAATTTTAAATGGGCCTTAAAGGTTAGGAGATTGTGGTCCCACCTCAGGATTCAAGAGATTCCAAACTATGCAACGACCCTGGAATAAGCGAGGAGGTTTGTAATGTTGGAAGAAGAAGAGAAGATAGCCCGAGGAGGTACGGCTCAGAAAAAGAAAGAATCAAGGCCAGATATCTGCCGTGATGGTGGCAGTGGATGAAGGGGATCGAGCTCGATGAGGCAGAAGTTTACGGAAAATTAGGTAGGAATTACTTTTGGGATTTTTAAGGTGATAATTTAGTTCCTAATGGTATATAGGATGAAAACTCTGATATAAATTTCATAGCCAAATCAGAATAGATGTTAATATGGTCTGTACTTATGAGTTATTAAATTTCCTGTACTTATTGGGAATTTTCGAACCCGTCCTAAAATTTTAGGGACGAGACAGACACAATAAAATATTTTGGGACCGAACGACTACAGTTTAAGTGTATCTTAATAATTACTGCTAGGTACGAGAAATTCTCGAGTTGGGTTCAGGAATTTCATCTTTATTTTTTAAAAAAGTTAACATATGAAATGATTTTCCATTTTACATTAATTGTAAAAATTTACTTGATTCTTGACTCATTTGAATTCAATGACCATAAAAAAAAATGGAGCAGTTTGTCTTTACATATTATGTCTTTACAACATAATGTTTTAAACAAAAAAAAAATTATAAACTATATATTAAGTGTAAATGGCCGGTAGACCCGGCCAAGGTTCCGGTTCCGGAACCGGTTGGAGGAACCGTAAGGTTCCGGTTGGAACCGGTTTGAATTTATATAATAATTTTTTTTCTTAGATAAGAATTTTTTTTGTAATTTAATGTAATTATGTAATGTAAGTATATTATATAAATTCAAATTTATAATTTTAAATTATATTGATTTATCAATCTTAATTTTTTATTTTCAATAAAGCAAAAAAAAAAACGAATGGAACAGAAACCGGAACCGAACGGTTCGGTTCTGGTAGCTGTAGTAGTATTGAATATCTCCCATAAAGTTTGGTACTACTCTAACCTTTTTTTTACGATATGGCTTCACTCCAGGTACTCTATGTGGAAAAAAAAAGTATAAGATTATATAAGATATTTTTTATATGGCATTATTTAAATATGGAATAGGAAATAATTACCTTAATATATTTAGTCCAAATAGTTTCTGATACTGTGTCTGTATTCATAATATATAGGATCCTAACCAAACCCAGTATGAGCTAATAAATCGGAAAATTCTACAAAAGTAAAGGTGCCACTTTTCCAAGGGAAAAAAAATTAAATATAAAAAAAATCATGTAAAATCTCTATACATGCTTCAATATTGATTCACATACAAAATTATTGAAATATATGCGTTGTTAAACAAGTTTAACATGCAAATTTATCACTAACATACCAAACCATAATATAAATTATAAGACTTAGAGGAAACCTGGAAAAATATTGAAGATGATTGAAATTGAATTCAAGTCGAGTTGCCTCTGTCCTTGAGAACTTATTAGCCCCACCTCGGTGCTATACGGATGTCTTATGGCTAAAGTTCTCCCAGGAATACTTAGATGCTTCTTGTATAAGGGGGCACTCCTTTCACAAGAACTTGAACAAGGAAAATGAAGGAAACTCTCTCTTAAACTTGACTCTCTAACTATTAATAAATGTTGAAATTTCTGGATTGAAGAAAATGAACCCAATGCCCCCCTTTTATAGGCATGGAATGATGCCTTTGTGGGCACCCTTTGGTTTATGGTGTAACCCTCCTAAAGGGTAATACCCCTTCCTTATACCCTTTGGAGGATAGAGGTGTGTTCTTCCAATTTAGAGGACATGTCCCTTCAACTTGTGCATTTCCCATAAGGCATTTCTTAAGTGACACGTCTCTCCTACACTTATACTATATATTTAGAGAATTGAAAACAGTCCCCCACAATTCTCTAAATATTAATGCAAACACTTAAGAGAGTTTCCGTGAAATAAACTGCATCGAAATAGGTAACTTCCTTGAACTTTTCCTAGTGAATGACAATCGGGTTTACTTGGCGAACCAATGACCCATAGTCTTGAATTGTTCCGTTGTTGGTGTAAACCAAGACAATTGCCAACACACATCTTCACATCGACCATTTCCCGCTCTACGGTTGTGTTCAATTCGGCCATGAACATCGATCCTGGATTCATCAAGTACTTTAGGGAATTCAACCTTCAAAAAATCTCATGGAAGCGACATCACTTCTTACTTGAAATAGATAATCTACTATGAAAGGTAATCTACATTTACCCTCATTAGGATTCTTATCCTAATATAGTGATCATTAAAAGCATTTGTTTACCCTAACCTTAACAAACAACACTCTGCGTCATTATAGAAATGGGAAAGAGTATAGAACTCTACATTCTTGTTTTGAATTGCAAAAAGTTTCAGTTGTTCATTTTGAACCTAGATCTTGGGATCTCCAGTCAGTTACGTTGGGTTTCCACATTGACAATTCATAATTTATAGGATTCAAGCCTATTCCACTCGATGACTTCTCAACTTACTCTCTAGGTAAACCTTTATTAAGTGGATCTGCTAGGTTTTCCTTTGATTTGACATAATCTATTGAAAATATGCCACTTGAGAGCAGTTGTCATATGGTATTATGTCTGCAAAGTATGTGTCGAAACTTACCATTATACATTGTATTTTAGGCTCTCCTAATAGTCGATTGACTATCACAATGTATGCTTATAACTGGCACTGATTTTGACCAATTTGGAATATCCTCTAGGAAATTTTGAAGTCATTATGCTTCTTCCGCTACTTTGTCTAATGCTATGAACTCAGATTCAATAGTAGACCAAGTCATACACGTTTGCCTGGAGGATTTCCATGACACGGCTGCACTACTAAGTGTGAAAACAAATCCACTTGTGGATTTGGAATCCTCTGTATCAGATATCCAGTTAGCATCGTTGTATCCATATAGACCAGCATGATATCTTATATAATGCAGACCATATTTTGAAGTTTTTCTCAGATACCTCAAAACTCTTACTATGGCTTTCCAGTGGTTATGTGCTGGATTACTTGTATATCTGCTAAGCCTGTTTACAGCTTGAGCGATATCTGGTCGTGTGTAATTTGTAAGATACATCAGATTTTCGATGATTCTTGAATACTCTAATTTCGATACGCTTGAGCCAGTATTATTTGATAAATGAAGAGTTATGTCCACATGAGTTCTAGTCACATTTAGATCTCCTTTATTATATTTCTCAAGTATCTTCTCAACATTTTGAGCCTGAGATAATATGTACCTCTTTGATGTTCTGGAAATCTTAATTCCTAAGATCACATCAGCTACTCCTAAATCTTTCATATCAAATTTATTGGTCAATACTTTCTTAGTAGACTGAATCTTCTCATGATTACTACCAATTATCAGCATATCGTCTACGTAGAGACACACAATGATATATCATTTTTGAGTTGATTTGGTGTATACACACTTATCGTACTCATTGATTTTGAACCCACTTGATAATATTTCTTTGTCAAATTTTTCATATCATTGTTTAGGCATTTGTTTTAATCCGTATAATGATTTTACAAGTTTGCACACCTTCTGTTCTTGTCCAAGAACATTGAAACCTTCTGGTTGTTCCATGTAAATTTCTTCATCCAATTTACCATTTAAGAATGTCGTCTTCACATCCATTTGATATATTTCAAGACCAAATATAGCTGCTATGGCTATGAGCATTCTTATTGACGTGATACATGTCACTGGTGAATAAGTATCAAAATAGTCAAGGTTTTTTTTTTGTCTATAACCTTTTATGAAAATTCTAGCCTTGTACTTATCTATTTATCCATCTGACTTCATCTTCTGTTTGAAAATCTATTTGTAGCCCAGCGACTTACAACCTGAAGGAAGATCAACCAACTCTAAAGTATGGTTTTGAAGAATAAAATCAATCTCACTATTGATAGCCTCTTTTCACAAAGGTACCTCCGAAGAAGACATTGCTTATTTATAGCTTTGAGACTCATTTTCTAACAAGTATGCCAGAAAATTAGGTCCAAATGACTTAGACGTTCTTGCTCTTTTGCTACATCTAGGCTCATTTTCCTCAACATTTTCATGCTGACCTGATTCTTGGTTAACTCGATCACTACTTGTAGCAGTATCAATGGTTCTTTTAAGAGACTTTGTTCTTTATTTTTCTTTACAAGGAAAAGTCTATTCAAAGAACGTCGCATTTCGTGACTCAATTATCATATTTGGATTGATGTCAGAAATTTCAGACTTATAAACCAAGAATCGATATGTACTACTGTTGTGAGCATATCCAATGAATAAACAATCAACAGTATTTGGTCGTATTCTACCTTCTTAGGTTTAGAAACCATCACTTTGGCGAGACAACCCCACACTTTTAGATATTTATAGGAAGGTACGCGACCTTTCCACAATCCATAAGGTATCTTGTCCAATCTTCTGTGAGGTAGCTTGTTCATAACATAGTTGGCGGAAAGCAAGGTTTCCCCCACAAGTTCTGGGGTAAACCAGAGCTTGTCAACATGGCATTCATCATTTCCTTCATCGTTTGATTTTTGCGTTCTGCAATCCCATTTTGTTGAGGCAAATAAGTAGTAGTAGTTTAGTGAATAATTCCATGATTTGAACAATATTCACTGAATGGTGACACATATTCACCACCCTCATCACTCCTGATTTGTTTGATTTTCTTGCCAAGTTAATTTTCAACTTCGTTCTTATAATGTACAAAGCTCTCAATAGCTTCATTTTTGCTCCTGAACAAATACACAAAATAGAATCTTGTGTTATCATCAATAAAAATGAAAAAAAATACTTTTTACCGCCTCTTATTTGCACAGCATTCATATCACATACATCGGTGTGTATAAGATTCAAGGGTTCAGAACTTGGTTCTATGGAATGAAATGATGCTCTATTCATTTTAGCTTCAACACATGTTTCACATTTATGTTGGTTATCAATTGTAAATTTAGGTATGAGGTCTATGTTAATTAATTTACGCATTGTATCATAATTAACATGTCATAACCTCTCATGCGATATATTTTGTGACTCAATAATATAAGCAGAAGATGTAGCTTTATTATTAGTACTGTATCGATTGACAGTTATTAAGATTGTGGAAATATATGTTATTAAACAAGTTTAACATGCAAATTTATCACTAACATACCAAACCATAATATAAACTATAAGACTTAGAGGAAACCTGGAAAAAGGTTTAAGATGATTGAGACTTAATCCATGTCGAGTTGTCTTTGTCCTTAAGAACTTATTAGCCCTGCCTCGGTGCTCTAACATTCTCTCATGAATACTTGGATGCTTCTTGTATAAGGGGGCACTCCTTTCATAAGAACTTGAACAATGAAAATGGAGGAAACTCTCTCTTAAACTTGACTCTCTAACTATTAATAAATGTTGGAATTTCTGGATTGAAGAAAATGAACCCAATGCCCTCATTTTATAGGCATGGAATGGTGCCTTTGTGGGCACCCTTTGGTTTATGGTGTAACCCTCCTAAGATTTATACCTCTTCCTTATACCCTTTGGAGCCTAGAGGTGTGTTTTTCCAATTTAGAGGACATGTCCCTTCAACTTGTGCATTTCTCATAAGACACTTCTTAAGGGACATGTCTCTCCTACACTTATACATATATTTTGACAATTTACAACAAAAATCACTTCTATAATCATAATTTTCTAAACCTTATATCTATATAACTATCTCCATTGTTAGTGAAGAAAACACAAAAATCAAAACTTAGAAAGAATAATTACCTGAATGGAGGTTTGGTACACTGTAATGGGGTATGATTCTTTGTAATGGAGATAAGAAAAATATTAATTGAACCCAAAAATTAAATGAGATAAAAAGAACTATTAAATGATATAGTAAAAAAAATTAAAAATGGAGAAAACTTTACCAAAGAAGAACAATGACAATCAAAATAGAAGGGGAAATAGACTGTATAAGGTGAGTGAGTTGGTGTTGGTGAGATTTAATGAATTTAGGTTTTAAAATTTATTTTGCAATCTCTTTTATTTTATTTATAAAAGCTTAAGAATATTTATGTTCTCATTCATCCTCACACAAATCAAACTCCTTCTTTATTTCAAGGGTTACCATTAATGTTAATTTCATTGTTGAGTTGCTAATAAATTAAATTAGAGAAATGGCTATTGATTTGTTGATTTATTTTTTATTAACTATCATTTAACTATTGAAATTGAAAAGCATAAGAAATATGGATCTATCTATCTATCTATCTAAACCAAAAGAAGCTCTCTCCTTAATTCAAGGGAAATATTGAGCTCTAATTGGTTGAGTAATTTTTTTTTTTTTTTTTAATGATTTTAGTTATTCCCTCAAATACATGATTTATGTTAATGTAACTATGAAATATTCTTTCAAAAAAAAACTATGAAATATATTATGGACAATTCGAAACTTTAAATTATTATTATATATTGTACTTAATTATAAATTAAGTAGTCTTATTATATTTTTTGTATTGTGAAACGTATAAATCATATATTAGATTTATGCAAGCATTTATCATGCATTGTTATCATTTAATAAGCGAATACAGTACAAAGAATTTTGTTGGGGGAATATAATGAGATTATTTATATGCAAAAGATTCAGATGCCCATTATATATTTCTCACCCAATTTGATTTGTAATATTTACACGGTTTACAGAACCTATAATGTACCTCATTTAGCAGTTTAAATTTGTCTTCTGCTTATATTGATCATGAAATATATTGTGTGTGCATATGAAATATATTTATTTTACATTGCTTAAAATGTTATGTGTGCAATGATTTCTTTGATTTGCATGTATTTTTAGCCTATGTTGATATTTATGAAATTTGATTGATATACGTGAATTAGTTTTGTATGATATGTACATCAATTTATTTGGATTGGACGTATTTTTTATTTTTATACATGCTTTTGAGATTAATTTGTTTGATATATATGAATTGGAACTATTTGCAATTTCCTATTTTTAAAATTAAATTTTTCTTTGTTGTTTCAGTGTTGTAAATGTTTCATAATAAAGCAAGTAAGTTTTTCTATTTCTTTATATAATTTGATTTTTTTCACAACAAAAAAGAAAAATAATGTCAAGTGATAAGGCTATAGAGAGACAAAAAGGGGTTCATTTGTGAAGATTAAGCAAAAATTTAAGGATTGATATTTGTGATTTGGCTTCTTTTTTATTTATTTGAAATCTTGTGTCTCCACTAAATTGTCACCGAAATCATAATCTGCCGACTCTTTTTCTTTTCTTATTTTGCTAATTATTCTGTGAGTATTCTATATTTGCCAATATTGTATGTGAGTTTTATGTGATTTGAGTATTTTTGGTATTTTTGGTTTTGTGTTTGAAGATTTAAATATTTTACGCTTTGTTTTTCATCATTTTGTCTAATGATATGTTTTGTTTACAATTATTTTTGAAAGAGTTTTGTTTACGTATTTGGTTAGACTAAAATACCAAGAAATGGAGCAATACTTCAAAAGCAAATCAACGATTATGTAGACAGGTACAATGTTATTCATTGACATGTTGGTTTAATTTGTTGTTTGGCTTTCCAATAATTTTTGTGACAATTCAAACATGCTTATGGTTATTGTTTCTTCACTTACTATACTTGTTCGAGTTTTATAATATTTTAATAAATTACCTTTTGTTTTTAGTTTATATACATCTAATTGTTTTTGTCATTCTCAATATACGTATGTAAGAATATTATTTAAATATTTTATTCCTTTGAGAGTCCGCATGAGTTCTATTTTATTAATCGTCTCGAGGATAATAATATGATGATAGTGATGATGATGTATTTTAAGAATTGTGAGGTGTTATCAATACTCTATTTATAATAATGATTCTTATTTACTCAAAACCACACTACTTTTTGTTTTTTATTTTCTTATATATATATACTAGTTTTTGCCCGTGCCTACGGCACGGTGTTACATAATTAAATGATTTTATTTTAACTTTCTGTTTTTTAATTTGAAAATTTGAACATTTTTTACCCTTTCCATCAATCAATTCACTTTCTTTCCTCCAATTACCAATGAAATGATATGGGCCGTCAATTAAGCCACATAAAGAGAGCCGTTGGATACATTATCTTTCCTCCAACACCATTCTCCTTTATTATATAGATATATGGATTTTTTTATGATTTGACCCATCGAACATGCATTACGCTTAAATTCAAAAAAGAAAAATAGAAATGGGCTTTCGAAAAGGACACTCGAACACTTTTTTTTGGAAACGTTGGAAACCCCACCGCCAAACCATCCGACCCGAGTTTAAGTGAAGCAGATAAAACCCCTGACTGTCCCAGACTCCTATAAGAAACGTACCCCATGAATTCAAATACAGGACTTGGAAGCTAAATCTTAATCCCTACACCACCAAGTCACGCCTCTTGGGTACAAAAGAGACCATGCACGCTCTTAGCATCTTGAGTAGTTAAAATTTTGAATTTTGAACTAGTAGCTGTCATAGTTGAATTTTTCATTGATTTGTGTTTATAAATTAAAGAATGACTTAGTCAATTGTCATATAAATGTCGGTGCAAAGATGGTGGTGGTTATAGGTGATTATGCTATTCTTGATGAGCTAACCCAACCTATGTGTCTTATAACCACCAAAGAGTAGTTACATGTTACTGGGCTTGTGATGGAAGTAACCATTTGGTGGTTATAATACACTTCATAAACGTTCCACCCAAGAACCCAAATCCTATATCTCTCACTCACATATGATAGATGATGTTATCCACCAGAGCAAATGAGTAGGTGATATCTTGTAAACTTCCAACATGCTCTTTAACGTGTAACCATTATAGTAGTTACTTGCCACATGAACTATGTAGGAAATTTTCTAAAAAAATTATATATATTTATAGGGAATGAACGGGTAAGTTCCTTAATGAGAAATGACATAACCCTTTTGGTTGAAATGGTTTATTAGAAATGGTATGTTTTTTAATGCGAAACCCTTAAGGTTGAAAGTTTTCTTGGAGAGTTATAACTCTTAAAGGAATGTATTCATTGACATAACGATACCTTTTCAAAAGCAACTCTCAATGTCTATAAATAAGTCAATTGAGTTCTTCTTTGATATTCATTCTTACATTCAATAATTATTTCATAAGTGTTAGACATATTAAAGAGTCTAAAGTCTTCATAGAGAAAAGAGAGTTTCCACAATTTATTCATAGTTTAAGTTCTTAAAGAAAAGACAGTCTTTTCTACAAGAAGCAACCAAGTATCCTGAGATAATGTTAGCCAAGAGATCCGTGAGTGCACCGAGGCTGGGCTAATACGTTCTTAAGGATGGAGTTTTTCTTGACTTGGTTTCAAGTTTTCATCTTCTATAATTTACAGGTTTTTTTCTAAGTTTTTTTTTTGTGTGTTAAAAAATAATAAATAACACATCCCACCAACTTTATTAAGAACTTATTAATTTACATGTATTGTGTTGATGGTGTTTTCAGGCACTACAGCATTTAAGACAGCACGACAAGGACAAAAGGGTAAGTTCGCTATCTGGTTGAGATCATGAGGCCGACCCGACCAGTTCATATGAAGACCGACCACTTTGGTTCAAATGACCGAGCACTATAGATGTCGGCAGGAACGTCCTCAGCATAAAAGATTGTCATGGCCGACCTCATTAGAAGACCGACCAGATGACGGACCGTGTTCAAGACAACAGCACCCCATTCTTATGGATAAGATAAGGAAAGCATCCTACTTTCACAAGGAGAGAGAGTCAGAGTCCAAAAGGGAAAGCGGAAGAAGAAGGCAAAACCGGATCAGGAAACCCTACAAGAAGAGAAGATTGGGTTCAAATAGGATTTCTTATACAAATAGGAATCTGATTTCTGTATTATTATAAATAGAAGGGTAGAGCATGTGTAAAGGATCATCTGAAAATCATCACAAGAGTGAGAGATTAGTGTCATAGAGCTCTGATTTGTAGAAGCAAAGAGGAGATCTGAGGAGTGAATTTGAGTAATAAAAAGTACCATCCTGTTCTTGCCCGTGGACGTAGGTCGGATCCCAAAATCCGCCGAACCACGTTAAATCACCTTGTCTGATTGGCGTATTTTCTTGTTTTCCGCTAAATTTGCCTTTGGTCCCCCATAACCAAACAAATTCACAGTTGGAGGAGGATTTCTTCGGGAGTGATATTCCAAAATTACCCTGAGACCAAAATCCACCGTCAACAGTTGGCGCCGTCTGTGGGGAACTTCACAAAAAGCAGTTCACGTGATAAGAAAAATGGCGGAGGACGGAAATCACCAACCAGGAGGTCCGGCAATAGACTGGATGAAAAGAATGGAAGATGGGATGAGGTCTATGATGGATCGACTAGAAAGAATGGAAGGAGCAAACAACGAGAGAACTGAAACCGAGGCCGGACAGAGGAGAGAAAGAGGGAAAAGAGTAGTAGATGTAAGTGAAGACGAGGGACCCAGAAAGAGAGGCCCATATGGGATAAGATCTGCGGTGGTAGGAAGATCAGAAGACACATGGGAAGAAGAAGAGGAGGAACAATCACCCGACCCCTCCTCCGACAGTTTTTACAACTCCAAGAGGGAGGATAGAAAGTATAACGAAGACGTACAGGAGACCTCTGAGTTTAAAGAACGCCACGCCCGGGGCGACAGGCGAACAGAAGAACACAGGAGGCGGCACGGGGGCACAACCCGTGAAATAAAATCTTGGTTGAGAAAAGAGATGACCAGATGGGGAGAAAGCCTGAAGATCGGGGCGGGAGACACCCGAGGCGAGGAAGAGGGGTCTCCCCTTACGGAAGAAATAAAGGCAGCACAGTTTCCGAAGCGATTTAACATGCCGACCATGGCACCATACAAAGGCCACTCCGACCCAAAATCCCACATTGAAAACTTTGTCCTCCTGATGGAAGTACAGGGAGTAACGGGCGACGCCATATGCAAAGTATTTCCCTTAACTTTAGGGGGACCTGCCATCCTATGGTATAGAAGTTTGGCCCCGAGGAGCATTCAGAGCTTCTCCCAACTTAAGAAGTCGTTTATCCGACATTTCAAAGGAGCCTGCACCCCTAAAAAAACAATAGGAGAACTAAGGCTCATGAAGCAAGAAGACGATGAACCTCTGAAGATATTTATTGAAAGATACCATAATATGGTACTCGAGGTCGGAGGGTATAAATCCCCCGAGGCCCTGGAAAGTTTGAAATGAGCCTTGAGGGTCGGAAAACTGTGGACCCACCTGAGGATCCATGAGACACCAGACTACGCTACCCCACTGGAGGTAGCCAGGAAGTACGTCCTACTAGAAGCGAGGAAAAAGTATCCCGGAGAGGGACAACCACCAGAGAAAAGGTAACCAGGAGAGAAGACCATCGGCGACCGGAGAGAGAATTCCGGAAGTTCAATCCAAGACCCAAAGAGTTCAAACCAATGGCACAAAAGGATCAAGGCAAAAGGCCCGCAACTCAAAACCATGTGGTCGGGGAAGATGCATACATTCCCCTAAAGAAACCACTAAGGCAAATTGTCATGGAAATCCAGGGGAAAGGCCTCTTAGTAGAACCCGACCAAAGGAGATTCCCCCCGGACAAAAGAAACCAAAGGGCTTATTGTGTACACCACAACGCCAAAGGACATGCAACTGACAGATGTAAAGATCTGCGAGAACAAATGGAAGACCTGGCACGGAGGGTATCTCAACAAATACATCGACCACGAGGTCATGACAGCCAGACAAAGAGCACGTGGTCGCCAAATCAATATCATCGCAGAAGGAAGAACACTGGCCGGAAACTCTAACCGGTCAAGGAAAGATTACAGCAGAAACCAAGGACCAGATGTCTTACAAACAGAGCGGGGCACAGGGCTACCGGGAGGCCGGTCGGTACCAATGATGTTCACTGATGAGGATACCCGAGGAGTAAGTTTCCCTCATGACGATGCATTGATAATCAAAGTGGTCATCAGCGGGTCGGAAGTAGACAGAATCCTAGTGGACCCCGGGAGCGCAGTTGATATAATTTCTAGAGAAGAACTGGACAATCTAGGGATAGAATATGCAACCCTTACCAACGATAGCACTCCCTTATACGGTTTCGGAGGAGCAGCCGTCATCCCACTAGGAAGAATACAATTGGCAATAACCGTCGGGACACATCCCCGGACCCGGACAATCATGACAGACTTCACCGTGGTAGACTGCATGAGCAGTTACCAGGCCATCGTCGGGCGACCCTTCATGATGAAAACGAAAGCCGCGATGTCCTGCTACCACCTAAAACTGAAATTCCCCACTCGAGAAGGGATTGGAATTGTGTGCGGAAGCCAGAAAACAGCTCGCAGCTGCTTCGCAACTCTCTCACGAGAAACCCTATGCATCACAGAAAACAGTCGAAAACGACAAAGGAACCATGGAGAAGAAGAAGAAGAAGACAGAGGCCCAGGGGCCTGGCCAAACAAAAGTGCTCAACTCGCTGCAGCTGAGGAAACCGAGGAGATAGAACTTTAAGGGACAGGAATTCAAATACAGAGCCTCTCTCAAAAACGACCCACAGAGAATTGTAGCAGGGCAGTATGTCCCCAAGTATCAATAAAAACTTTTTTTATCCGCTCTTCAAAAAAATAAAAAGTTTGCAAAAGAACTCCGGGGACATACTTAATACAAATCCAAAAAGGAGAAATTCGCCCTTAATATTTCAAACAGCTCGGGTTCGGGTACATCCCCCAGTCAACCCTGCGGACTGGGGACGTAACATTCCCCCAAGTCCAAGTGCCTTCTTCAGCTCGGGGTCGGGTACATCCCACCGAGTCAGCCCTGCGGACTGGGGACGTAACATTCCCCCAGGTCCAAGTGCCTTCTTCAGCTCGGGGCCGGGTTACGTCCCACCGAGTCAGCCATGCGGACTGGGGACGTAACATTCCCCCAGGTCCAAGTGCCTTCTTCAGCTCGGGGTCGGGTTACGTCCCACCGAGTCATGATCATTAGTCTGGGGACGGGACATTCCCCCAGAACCATCTCTCTCAGCTCGGGGTCCTTAGGGACATACTCGACGCATAGGATCCGTGAGAAGCAACGGGGAGGGATGATACCCCCGTGGCGATCGCTTACTCCAGTGTTACCGAACATAAGGAGGAATATGCCCTTAATGTGTCGAACACTCTTTGATCCTCATTCACCCGATGTAATGGATCCGTGGGAAAGCATAGCACGGGGAGTGACGAGGCCCCCGTGACGATTGCTAGCTCCAGTGATACCGGACCTAAGGAGGGATATGCCCTTAGCGTCCCGGACACTCTTTGATCCATTCATCACTCGGATCCGTGAGAGGCACAGCACGGGGATGCGTTGAGCCCCTGTAGCGTGTGCCTACTCCAGCGTGGTAAGGAGGAGCCCTCATGAAATACACAGGCTCCCCAGTAGACCGACGTGTAGAGGATGTGCCTTTACCAATCAAACGCTCTTTTTGATCCGAATCCTGGTTCGCCGGGACGCTGAATTGAAAGATTCAGAACTGTGTTTTGGAGACCTCAGGCAGGACGCTGTTTTGAGGCATCCATGTTGTTGTTTATGCTTACAAAAAACATTTTCGGGATAGGTGCTAAGTCACCCCCACCTTTCAAATTTATTTAATCTTGTTTTCGTTTTTCACCGATCTGGCAGAGGGACGCCCATGCCAGATTCGGCAGGGCTTCGCAAAAAGGTTGATTCATTTCCCTTCTGTACAAGTCCCAAAAATTATTCGGCTCGGGGCTGGATTCGCTCCGCCGAGGCCACTTGGATTACCTGGCCCAGGGCTGGATTCGTTCCGCCGAGGTCACAAGTCTTTCACACAGCTCGGGGTCGGGTTACGTCCTACCGAGTCAGTTTCTTTGGACTGGGGAGGCAACATTCCCCCAGGTCCAAGCCTTTCACACAGCTCGGGGTCGGGTTACGTCCCACCGAGTCAGTTTCTTTGGACTGGGGAGGTAACATTCCCCCAGGTCCAAGTCTTTCACACAGCTCGGGGTCGGGTTATGTCCCACCGAGTCGGTTTCTTTGGAATGGGGAGGCAACATTCCCCCAGGTCCAAGCCTTTCACACAGCTCGGGGCGTTACGTCCCACCGAGTCAGTTTCTTTGGACTGGGGAGGTAACATCCCCCAGGTCCAAGTCTTTCACACAGCTCGGGGTCGGGTTATGTCCCACCGAGTCGGTTTTTGGACTGGGGAGGTAACATTCCCCCAGGTCAAGTCTTTCACGCAGCTCGGGGTCGGGTATGTCCCACAAGTCGGTTTCTTCGGACTGGGGAGGTAGCATTCCCCCAGGCCGGCCTTCGTTCGGCTGGGGAGGTAACATACCCCCAGAACCCAAAACGTCTCACTCAGCTCGGGGTCGGGTTACGTCCCACCGAGTCAAACTCTTTCGGTTTGGGGAGGTAACATTCCCCCAGAACCCAAGTCTTTCACTTAGCTCGGGGTCGGGTTACGTCCCACCGAGTCAAACTCCTTCGATTTGGAGAGAAAACATCCCCCCAGAATCGAAGACCGTTACCCAGCTCGGGATCAGGTTGTACCCCTCCGGTTCATGGTGACCTCTGAAGGATCTCATATTGTTCGGACAAAAAAAAAAAAAAAAAAAAAGGAGGAGAAATAAATAAAGACACAAATATACATATGCATATAAAATTTTAATGTTGTTACACAAAAGTTAAAGTGTACATAAGGGCCCCGGTAGGGTTACCCTTTTCATTCAGCCCGCGCAGGGGCAGGAATTTCTTCCTCTGATGGTTCAGGTGGCGGAAGAAGCGGCTCGACATCGGGAGGAGGAATAGCTGCTTCATCCTCGGCTCCACGACAGCCCTCTACTTCAGGGGCGGGAGGAGGGATTTCAAGGCAGTCCTCGCCAGAGGATGGAATATCAGATCGCCCTTCCTGGGAAACTCCAGAAGCCGGGACAACCAAAATCGGATCAGGATTCATCACCTCCTCAGCAGGTGGAGGGAGCCATTTCTGGAACTCCTCCTCAGAGATGTCCCCCTTGCAATAACTGATGGCCGCACGGATGGGGTCCATGTTCAGACTCGGCAGCACCAACGGAATCAGCTCAGCACAGTCACCACCCCCTCCAGGCGGATGGCTCCTTCTCTTCTCGGCCTCAAGCTCACTCTCCCTCTTCTCGAGCTCGATCTCTCTCTCCTCGAGATCAACCTCCCTATCCTCAAGCTCGGTCTTCTTCCTCTCAAGGCTATCTCGGGCCCGTGCAACCTCCTCGTCGTTGTTCTTCAACTTGGCCTCAGCACTTGCTACCCTCCCCTTCAAAACGCCAATCTCAGATTGGGCGGCCTTCAAGTCCTCCCGGGCATTGTCAGCAAGTTTCCGCTCCAGTGAGGCAGCAGCCTTAAGAGCCTTATTCGTTTTGAAGTTCTCAACGGCAGCCAACTGAAGGTTCTCTATCGTCCCCTCCCGGTCAGCCAGCTTTGCCTCCACTTCGGAGAGACGATTTTGAAGCCTCTGGGCCTGACCACCCTCGGACAACAAAGTCAGAAGAAGACCCTTATTCTTGGCCATAAGATAGTTGGCCTGCACGCAAAAAAGGAGAAAGGAGTCAATACACAAAATAAAAAGAACCAAAGACCCAAAAACCGAGAAGGGAAGTGAAAATACCTTCGCCATCTGAGAACTCATCTCAGCCACAACACCTTCAGGAGATACATCCTCATACCTCGAGACCTCCTCAGGAGGAATCACCTCGGCCAATTCATTGAAGGCCGGCACTAAATGGGAAGTGGCCTCCCGGATGTTTTCCCCCAAGTCGTCCACCCCGAGGACCACAGGGCCCTTCCGTTTTTTAGAGGAGCCTTCAGAAGACTTCCTCCCCCTACGGACATCCTTCCTCTTAGCCGGAGCAGCTTCCTCTCCCTCCTCCTCTTGGACCAGCTCGGTCTCCTCGGCCCCAAATTGACGCCTCCTCTTCCTAAGAGGCTTTGGCGGACTGGTAAGACGGGTGGACCCCGATGATTGTGCACCAGGAGAAGAGAGACTCCGAGCAGCAGGCTGGACATCTCCTTGAGACACCCGCTCAGTCCCAGCAGTGTCAGGCTGTGCCCGGGAAGTTCCAACATCAGCACGACCGGCTTTTTTCACGGTACTGGCCAACTTCTCAAGAAACTTAGGCCTTTTCGACATGCCTACAAGAAAAAGGAAGGAAATCAGGGACAGAGCACATAACAAAGATATCAAACATTATGAAACAAACTGGAAAGATCATCAAAACAGCCATCAGACACCTACCTATCCGACCTGAGACTTCTGAAGGGACGGTCCGAGTAAGGCCTGATTCAACAAAGGCCGCGTCATTAACCAATTCCCTCCAGTGGGCAGCATACCGACGAGCCCAGCCTACCCGGACCCGCACCCGATGGGGAACCTTTGGAGCATCCCTCCAACAAGCTGGGAGGAACCAGAAAAGTTAGAAACCTAAAGAGACTAAAGGACAGGAACAGAGAAAAAAATAAAGGGGACATTAGACTCCTAACCTCCAGCCCTGAAGATATCCGGTACCAAAGTCTCCCCTTCATCCGACCTCAGGGTCCGTCCCCAATCCTCAGTGGCCCAGAACCAGAGATCTTTGAAGTTCTTATTGGAATCAGGGAGCTTCTGGACAATGTTCATAGAGCTGTTGTAAGCAGAAAGATAATACCAACCATGATGAGCTTTTGGGTTGGCTTTCAGGCGATACACCCTCTTCACCTCTTCAAAAGAGGGCTCCCCGAGCCCTGCTCGATGCCAAGCCACATACAACCCGGCCAGAATTCTCCAACTATTTAAACTCAATCAGCTGACAAGGAGCGATCTCCATCTCGGCCAACATCCAAGCGAAGTAAGGTTGAATCGGCAGCCGCAGCCCACACTCAAAGAAAACAGGAAGAAGCGCCACCGAGCCCTCATCAGGTTGGCTAGCACGATCCATAAGACCAGGAATTTCAAGGGCAATATCTATAGGTATGTTATACCGCAGCCGAAGAAGGGCAAGATCGTCCTCGGTTATTTTAGAAGGACGGTTCATATCCAGAGCCGACGACCCAAGTTCGCCAGGCTCTGGGTCCTTCCGAGGAACTCTCTGGTGGTAGGAATCATTTTCAATCTCGGAAGCAGTAGGGGTAGTGTCAAGGTCTTCTACACTAGGTGCCCCTGAGCCCGAGGAGAGCTCTTCAGCGGGGGGAGTTGAAACCTTGGCAAGCCTTTCGGAGGAAGAATTACTGTCAGACATCCCTGACACCCAGAAAAACAGAGAAAGGGGGAGAATCAGTCTACGAGAAGCTACCCACGGTGCCCGTGCTAAAACTAGATTTGGAGTCTCTAAAGAAGTGCCCTAAAGCAAAACCCAATAAAACCACAAGTCTCTCCCTAAACAAAATAAACAAATAGAACCACGGCACATCGAAAGAAAAAAAAAAGAGATCGCCCAGAAAACTTACTTGTTCTTCCCAAAAGCAGGAGGTTATACGGTGAGGTGGTGTTTGTTCTTTAGGTGCTCGGTAATAAAGAAGGATGAAGACCGCGGCTTGAGCTTCGAGAACACGGAGTTAAGTGGATCACAAAGAAAAGAAGCAGACGATTGCCAAAAAAAAAAAAAATGGGAACAGTGAAACCCTCGTTTTTCTTATAGTCATGACTGGGAGGCACATCACCGTCGATTTTAGCGGGAACCCAGCGGATGTTTGACAAATGTCGAAAGTTAGAAGAAACCCTAAAGGCTGATTTGATGGGCATTTAAAGAAGACATGATAGTTGTGCGTCTCGAGGAAAGATGAACGAAACAGCAAGAGGATTCTTTTTTGCATTCTGGGACGACTACCAGCAAGAACAATCAGCACACCCTCTTCATATAGTTCCCGGCACCAACTCACATACTCGTTGGAACCGAGAACTAGGGGACAGATGTTGATGGTGTTTTCAGGCACTACAGCATTTAAGACAGCACGACAAGGACAAAGGGTAAGTTCGCTATCTGGTTGAGATCATGAGGCCGACCCGACCAGTTCATATGAAGACCGACCACTTTGGTTCAAATGACCGAGCATATAGATGTCGGCAGGAACGTCCTCAGCATAAAAGATTGTCATGGCCGACCTCATTAGAAGACCGACCAGATGACGGACCGTGTTCAAGATCAACACCCCATTCTTATGGATAAGATAAGGAAAGCATCCTACTTTCACAAGGAGAGAGAGTCAGAGTCCAAAGGGAAAGCGGAAGAAGAAGGCAAAACCGGATCAGGAAACCCTACAAGAAGAGAAGATTGGGTTCAAATAGGATTTCTTATACAAATAGGAATCTGATTTCTGTATTATTATAAATAGAAGGGTAGAGCATGTGTAAAGGATCATCTGAAAATCATCACAAGAGTGAGAGATTAGTGTCATAGAGCTCTGATTTGTAAAAGCAAAGAGGAGATCTGAGGAGTGAATTTGAGTAATAAAAAGTACCATCCTGTTCTTGCCCGTGGACGTAGGTCGGATCCCAAAATCCGCCGAACCACGTTAAATCACCTTGTCTGATTGGCGTATTTTTCTTTTTTCCGCTAAATTTGCCTTTGGTCCCCCATAACCAAACAAATTCACAGTTGGAGGAGGATTTCTTCGGGAGTGATATTCCAAATTACCCTGAGACCAAAATCCACCGTCAACATATTGTTTATTCTAATTCATGCATGTTCTTATCTTTTTTCTTTGAAAATGCGCTATGCACATGAAATTTATGTAAGGGCGTTTGAACGCCCAACGAACACATAAGAAATATATTGTATTTCGTATTTCGTTCGAACGTGGTGAAGAATGTAAAACGAACGTAAGCTCTCTGAAAAGGTTGTTCGAACGAGTTATCAAATGTTACACGAACGTTAACTCTTTGGAAAGAATCGTTCAAACAGTTGAACGAACGTGATTCTAACGCAAGTCATACATGAAATTTTTCATATTTGAATTAACTTTGGAATAATAACATATATTTATTCACAGACTTAGATTAATCAATTAATTCACAGATTTTGATTTAATTGTCATATGATATACATATGCTTTAGTTATGGAATTTGGTAAGATAGACATAAGTTATATATATATATATAGTGTAATATTAACTTAGTAAAAATCATATACGAAAAAAATTTTAAACTTGGTAGTATATACTTTAGTTATTATTAGGATGTTCAATTATCACATGGATACACCTAGTTGATTATGTGATAAAGTTAAGAATATTGAATCTTGGTTATTGATTGTTTGTTGTATACTTGGTTGAGAATTAAAAGTGTATCACAAAGACTTGGTTCGATTTATATACAAGTATTTTCGTCCAAACTTGACTGAACTAATTTACTTATATTGAGAAAGTGTAACACTAAGATTGAATGCCTAAGATTTTCTATTGAGAAAGTGATTAAGGAAATTCTGACAGCAAGGCGATAAAAGCCTAAGAGGGCAGTGATTTAAGTGGTTACATCGAACCCCCTCGTTGTGGGAACACAGAAACTGGGCGACGCATGCTGTCCCGGGCTCGCGGCCCGGTCGGGAGTACGGAGTAGCCACGGGGGACTAAACCGGAGAATAATGGAGTCGCCACCCGGTATGAACCGGGAAAATGAGATTTAAGGCCGCACTCACCCCTCGCAAGGGAAGACCTCAAACCGTTGGGTTCGGAATGGTCCCTTACTTATGCCACTTGTAATGAAAGGATTTATATGATAATTTAATCAGGCTTAAGTAACACTTATTTCTAAGAATATCATGCTTCTAAATCCACATACATACATCAACAAGTTCATCTAAATTTATATGTAACACATATTCGAATTTGCATACAGCCTATTTGCATGTAATCTATGTCTCAATTTGCATACATAAGGATTATCATCCGGCAAGCATACAAGTTAATGAACACATTGGTGGACACAGAAGCGCAAACAAATAGCATTCTTACTAGCATGCATATTAAGAAAAGATATTTAAGCGCATAACAGAAATAGACAATTAGAGAGGTAATACCAATGCATAACGTAAAAAACGGGTAACTATGTGCTAAGATGGACATGTCGCAATGTGATGCAAGAGGATCTGTTTACCGTGGGCGTTCGTGAAGCGTTCGTATACGCGTTCGAACGGTAAACAGAAGGTTCTCGTTCGAGTAGCGTTCGTAAACGCGTTCGAACGGAAATGAAACAGAATGCTCACGTTCGTATGGCATTTGTGAACGCGTTCGAACAGAAATGAAACAGAATACTCGCGTTCGTATGGCGTTCGTGAATGCGTTCGAACAGAAATGAAACAGAATACTCGCGTTCGTATGGCGTTCGTGAACGCGTTCGAACGGAAATGGGACCTGATGCATGATAAGGTAAAATGCTTGCGCGTTCGAGTTGCGTTCGTAAGCGCGTTCGAACGAGAACAGACCTGATGCATGAAATGGGACGCAATACATAAATGGCGAATAGTACAATGCGAGGTACGGCAAATCGTCGTGGTAAAAGGCTTTAACCCCTCCCCCTAGGGGA
This sequence comes from Zanthoxylum bungeanum, assembly GCA_019454045.1. Classification (NCBI taxonomy): domain Eukaryota; kingdom Viridiplantae; phylum Streptophyta; class Magnoliopsida; order Sapindales; family Rutaceae; genus Zanthoxylum; species Zanthoxylum bungeanum. Next base: position 251,622 of record SKCR01026712.1, read on the forward strand.
TCTTTCATTCCACTTGCTAAGCCCTTACGCTCGATCACATCATGCATGCAAACATAAAGACAATCATATCAAACCAAGTATGCCCGATTGAACACATCTTACATCCAACCGAACACACATCAACCGGCGCGGCAAAGCATCGTGGTAAAGGGCTTTAACCCCTCCCCATAGGGGACCTTTCATTCCACTTACTAAGCCCATGCGCTCGATTGAATCATGCATGTCAAGAATTAAAAGTGATAACATCAAACTTGGTGTGTCCGATTGAACGTATCTTGTATTCAACCGAACACACATCAACCGGCACGGCATAGCATCGTGGTAACGGGCTTTAACCCCTCCCCGTAGGGGATCTTTCATTCCAGTTACTAAGCCCATGCGCTCGATTGAGTCATGCATACAGAGAATTAAACGCAATAATGTCAAACTTAGTATGCCCGATTGAACGTATCTTGCATTCAACCGAACACACATCAACCGGCACGGCAAAACATCGTGGTAAAGGGCTTTAAACCCATCCCCATAGGGGATCTTTCATTCCACTTACTAAGCCCATGCGCTCGATTGAATCATGCATACATAAGCAACATGCAAAATTCAAATGACGAAAAGTAAATAAACCAAAGCAACACAAAACAAAAGAGAGTGCCGTTTACTCAAGCGGTACGTGGAGTTGTGTCCCGAGTACAGATCATATTACCGTCCATTCGGAATCGGCTATGAAATTTATGTCCGGGTTTCTATCCGATATACCGCGAGAGTTGACACATCTCTCATTTTATTCCACAGCCACAACATACAACATCTCACAATCCATGCATATTCATCTACTCAAGGGCCACAACATGCATTTCAACATGACAATCATGCAAGCAATATTTAATAAATAGTACAAAAAGTGAGTGTGAAAGATACCCTCAGGTCTAACCTTTTTTGCCAACTTTCAGGCTTGCGTTTCACGGACGTCGGAAGGGTACAGCTCCTCAACTTCTCCGGTTCACTGGTTTAGCGTCCTAGCTCACCGTTTTGCTGTTTTGCTTGCGGTTTGAACTCCGTTCTGCTACTGTTCGGCCTCTGTTTTGCTACTCACTGTTCAGGTCACATGTTTGACGTTTTAACGGACTGTTCCAAGTCTTTGTGTGGGTTCTTAGTGTAGTCTTGTGTGATTATTTTAAGGATTATGAATGCAGTTTTTATATTACTGTTTTTAAGTTTTTTAGGGACTGTATGAGGCTGTGATTTTCGGTACTTGTGAGGACTATTTTGGGGCTATATTTTTCGGTGATCTAAGGTGTTTATGGGGGTGTAATTTTCGATAATGTGTGGAGGCTTAGGGGGGCTGCTATTTTCGGTTATGGAGTGGAGAAGATTTGTGAGGTTTATGGACGTGTAGGGCTGATTGGTTTGTGAAGGTGCTTTTAATGTGAAGGCTTGGGGTTATTTCCTTTTCTCTTGTGAGTTGTGTGAGTTTTGTGTGTATTATGTGTATGAGCTAGGGGTTGGAAATTCTTTTCTTCTTTTATTTCTTGTGATGGGCGTGAACTAGGAGTGGGATGGCTTTGGTTAGGGGTTGTTTATATAGAGAAAGGCTAGGGCTTCACCTTGTCTCACAAGGAAGGGATTTTGGCATTAAAATGAGGATTTGATTTGGTGTTGAGCAAGGAAAGTCAAAGATTGAGGGGGGACAAATCTTGGCTAGAATAGGAAGTCAAAATATTTAATTGGTTATGATTGATTTTAATTAGGCATGACATCTTTTTAATTTAGTATGTGATTTGTTTAGTTAGGAAGTTAATATATTTGATTTATCTTTATTAGGTATGATTATATTTTGTGTTTTATTTAATTGGTAAATGGTTTAGATATTTTATTTAATATTTAATGTTTAATTTAATTAAATTGGGATGTGTTTTATTTGCTTTGGGGAGCTAATTGGGCTGGGGTGCGAGGCTAGCAGCAAAACCAGAAATACCGAAGCCGTTCGAACGCCAATTCGAACACTACACGAACGTCCGCAATCTGCCTGACGTTCGAACGAAGTAACGAACGCAGCACTAACGAAGACAGTGAACTTGTGAGATGAACTTGATGACATACTTATTCTGAATTTCCCCTTCCGACCTCCGTTTCCCGCAATATCCTTAGCTAAAAAGGTAGTGCCTCCAACTGAGACTCATCATCGGGTTTCACATGCAAAAATGCAATGCCTACACTCGTCCTCTGGGAATTTTCCTTTATTCACCCATTGTACGAAATTTTAGTCACAAATTCAAGGTTTTTGTATTATTTGGTACTACTATCCAAATTAATAACAAATTGATTCTTAATGTAACCAATAAAAATGATCATAAAGTTGATCATTGTGTGATTTGTTTGTGTAAACTTATTGAAAATTATTTTATTTACAGTTACACATGGCTAGTGGAAATATCACAGTGTAGATCGCTCATGGAGAGAAACCAGATAAGTTTGGTGGAACAAACTTCAAATAGTGGCAGAGAAAAATATCGTTCTAACTGACCACACTACAATTGGCTAAGTACCTTAAAGAAACTCCCTTGGGTCTTGTGGAAGGAGAAACTGAAGCAGCTTGACAATTGCGAGTTGAGCCATGATCGCAAGGCGACTTCTTGTGCAAGAACTACCACTTGGGTGGTCTTGATAATACCATATACAATGCGTACCAAGACACGAATTTTGCAAAGAAACTCTGGGAATCCATTGAGGAAAAATATAAGACAAAAGATGTCTGACAAAAGAAATTTATCGTAGGTAGGTTCCTGAACTATAAAATGGTAGATTCAATGACAGTAATGTCTCAGTTGGTTGAACTACAATTGATCATTCACAAAATATTAGATGAGGAAATGAAACTCTATGAGATGTTTTAAGTGGCCACAATCATTGAAAAGTTTCCTTCATCATGGAAGAACTTCAGAAGTTATCTGAAACATAAAAAGAATCAGATGAGTCTTGAAGAGGACAATAGGAAGTCCGAGAATGCTAGCTTCAAGACAATGGAGTCTAAAGCCAACATCATTGGGCGAGAAAAAATGACAAAAAGAGAAAGAATAATGAAGCTGGTTCTTCCCAAGCGAGCAAGAAATTCAAGGGGAAAGTGACGTCTGTGGGAAAAACGATCACATGATAAATGACCGCAGACACAAGAAATCTCATGATAAGGGTAAGAAAAAAATGATGCATGTGTCACTGAAGATGAGCTGATAATTGATGAGATCTTAAAGATGAACCTCTCAACAGTGGTAACTGAAGCTAACTTAGTTGGAAACCCGAAAGAATGGTGGATAGATACTGAAGCTACTCACCATATATGTGCAGATAGTATGATGTTTTCTACATAACAAAAGGTCGAAAATTGAGGCCAATTGACCATGGGAAATTCTTCCACCTCTAAAGTGGTAGGTCAAGGCACAATGATTTTGAAGATGACTTCTGGAAATGAGTTAACATTGAGAAATATACTGCATATTTCGGACATCAAGAAGAATCTAATTTCAGGATCCCTTCTTAGCAAGAATGACTTTAAGCTTATATTTGTTTCTGATAAATTTATTTTGACAAAAAATGATGTCTATGTGGGAAAATGATACCTCAGTGAGGGCCTTTTCAAGTTCAATATAATGACTGTCAATCAACACAGTGCTAGTAATAATAAAGTTACATCTTCTGCTTATATTATTGAGTCACAAAATATATGGCATGATAGAATAAAGCATACTAATTATAATATAATTTATAAATTAATTAACATGGACCTTATACCTGAGTTTACAATTAATAACCACATAAATGTGAAATATGTGTTGAAGTGAAAATGAATAGAACATCATTTCATTCCATAGATCGAAGTTCTGAACCCTTAGAACTTACTGACAATGATGTGTCTGATATGAATGTTGTGCAATCTAAAGGTGGTAAAAATTACTTTGTCACTTTTAATGATGATAACACAAGATTCTGCTATGTGTATTTGCTGAGGTGCAAAGATGAAGCTATTGAGAGCTTTATACACTATAAGAATGAAGTTGAAAATCAACTTGGCAAGAGAAAATGAATCAGGAATGATATGGAAGGTGAATATGTGTCACCATTCGGGAATATTGTTCCAACCATAGAATTATTCATGAAACTATTGCTCCTTATCCACCTTAATAAAACGGGATTGCGGAATGTAAAAACCAAACGTTGAAGGAAATGATGCCATGTTAACAAACTCTGGTTTACCCTAGAACATATGGGGGGAAGCATTGCTTTCCGCCAATTACGTTCTGAACAAATTACCTCAAAAAATATTGGACAAAATACTAAATGAATTGTGGAAAAGCCATACACCTTCCTACAAATATCTGAAAGTGTGGAGTGTCTCGCCAAAATGATGGTTCTTAAAACTAAGAGGGTTTGAATAGGACCCAAAATGTTGAGTGTATATTTATTGGATATGCTCACAATAGTAATGCGTATCAATTCTTGGTACATAAATCTGAAATTCCTGACATCAATCCAAATATAATAATTGAGTCAAGAAATACGACATTCTTTGAAGATACTTGTCATTGATACTACTACAAGTAGTAATCAAGTTAACTAAGAATCAGATAAACATGAAAATGTTGAGGAAAAAGAACATACCTATTAGAAAATGAACCTCAAAGTTATAAATAATTAATGTTTTCTTCGGAGGCACCTTTATGAATAGAGGCTATCAATAGTGAGATTGCTTATATCCTTTAAAATCATACTTGGAAGTTGGTTGATCTTCCTCTAGGTTGTAAGCCTCTGGGCTACAAATGGATTTTCAAATGGAAGATGAAGTCAGATGGATCAATAGATAAGTATAAGGAAAAACTTGTCATAAAAGGTTATAAAAAAAAGAATGTCTTGATTACTTTGATACATATTCACCAGTGACTCATAACACTTCAATAAGAATGCTTATAGCCATAACAACCATTGGTCTTGAAATACATCAAATGGATATAAATACGACATTCTTAAATGGTGAATTGGATGAGGAAATTTATATGGAACAATCAGAAGGTTTCAATGTTCCTGGACAAGAACATAAGGTATGCAAACTTGTAAAATAATTGTACGGATCAAAACAAGCACCTAAACAATGATATGAGAAATTTGACAAAGAAATATTGTCAAGTGGATTCAAAATCAATGAGTGCGATAAGTGTATACACTAAATCAACTCAAAAAAGATATGTCATTGTGTGTCTCTATGTAGACAATATGCTGATAATTGGTATGAATCATGAGATTTGATTCAGTCTACTATGAAAACTTTGACCAACCAATTTGAAATGAAAGATTTATTAGTGACTGATGTGATTCTAAGAATTAAAATTTCTAGAACATCAGAGTGATACATATTATCTCAAGCTCATTATGTTGAGAAAATACTTGAGAAATATAGTAAATAAGATCTAATTATAGCTAGAACTCTGGTGGATCTAATTCTGCATCTGTCAAAGAATACTGGTTCGAGCGTATCGTAATTAGAGTATTCGAGAATCTTCGCAAGTCTAATGTATCTAACAAATTACACACGATCAGATATCGCTTAAGTCGTAAACAAGCTTAGTAGTTATACGAGTAATCTATGACATAACCACTGGAAAGCCACAATAAGAGTTTTGATATATCTGATAGAAACTTCAAAATATGGTCTGCATTATACGAGATATCCTACTGTTCTAGAGGGATAAAACGATGCTAACTGGATATTTGATAAAATGGATTTCAAATCCACGAGTGGATTTATTTTCACATTTTGTGGTGCAGTTGTGTCATGGAAATCCTCGAGGTAAATGTGTATTGTCTAGTCTACTATGAAGTCCAAGTTCATAACATTAGACAAAACAGCGGAAGAAGCGGAGTGACTTTATAATTTCTTAGAGGATATTCCGAATTGGCCAAAACCAGTGACAACTATAAGCGTATATTGTGATAGTCAATCGGCTATTGTGAGAGCCTAAAATACAATGTATAATGGTAAGTCTCGACACATACGTCGAAGACACAATACTATAAGGCAACTGATCTCAAGCGGCATAATTTCAATAGATTATGTCAAGTCGAAGGAAAACCTAGCGGATCCACTTACTAAAGGTTTACCTAGAGAGCAAGTTGAGAAGTCATCGAGGGGAATGGACTTGAAGGCTATAAATTAAGAATTGTCACTGTTGAAACCCAAACCTAGCTGACTGGAGATCCCAATATTTAGGTTCAAAAGGGATAATTAAGACTTCGTGCAATTCAAAATCAGCAATGTAAAGTGCTTTACTCTTTCCCAAGTAAAAACCCAATTGCCGCTCATTTTTACAGAGGTTTACGGTTATGCTTAAGTAAGAACTACTGAAAAAAAAATAACACAATTAATTAATACTTAGAAAAATATTTATCAATTAATTAGATAATGGATAATTTATATATATATTTTGAATATTGTTAATCTATCTTTTTCGGGACTTATTTAGGGTCTCACTAAATATTGGGAGTGCCTACAGTCTCGATTCAACCAATGGGGCGAGTCCTACCTAATAACCCACTCTTATATTTACCCTCATTTTTTAAATTCTCATAAAAAAAGTATCGAACTCACGAACAACTAATTTATAATAGTTAGAGATTGCAACATACATATTACTTATTATATAATTACTTGTTGTTAAGAGCTTGAGGTAGTAACAGGTTTTACCTGATTCGTTAAGTTCGGGTCGGGTGATTTGATAGCGAGGTTTCCAATGTTTTCAAAAAAATATTGTTAAAAGTTTTAATAATTAAATATAAAAATCCACTATAACTAACCCTATATTTTTATACCCCTGAATTTTCCTGAAAAGATAAAATGACCAACAATTTTGATAGACAGAATAAGCCTCGGCCCACTCTTTAACAGACCAGCCCAGTTCATTATAGATTGTAAAAGCGTTTACCCGTGCTTTAACGGACCAGCCCAGTTTATGTAGTACAGCAAAACGCGAATCAACAGACCCAACTTGCACACCGACGAGTCACCGACTCAACGGAATTGTTTAAACCTAAAAATTTATTAACGGTTGGTAAAAGTGTTTTATTAAAAGAAATTAAGAAAAATGGAAAAAAGAGATATATATATATATATATATATATATTTGCATTTCATAAGCAAAAAAAACAGGAGATCGATAATCTAGTTTCTTATTTTTTATTTTACCTCCGATCATAAGCACCAGAAACGGCGTCTTGATGCTGCCGTTCTCTTGGGGTATTGTTAAGGTGGTTTTTTTTTCCTAATTGAAAACTCGATACATTTTCCATCAAAAATTTCGTGCTCATTTGGTGGCAATGTAAAGCTTTCATTGTCGAATTATCAAGATTCTTGAAAATTCGCTACGCGAAGCTTTAACAATAGCAAGAATCAACGATTGCCACTGCTCACTACCTAGCGCAATTCAGGTTTTTTGATTTAATTAAAGATTTTTTTAGAGAGAAATTTAAAAAAAAAAAAAAAAGGCACGTGACTTGCACGCGGTATTCAAGAACACGTGGGTTCCTGCAAATATTTACTGCATTTTCCCTCCTCCTATCCCGCGCTTTTTATTTTCAAATTTCGCTCCATTTTCAAGAAAAGCAAAGCAAAAAGCTAGAGAAGAAAGAGGGCAAACGAGGAGGACAAAAAAGCACAGAGATGGTGATTGAGAACAAATTTGGAAAAACAATATGCTCAATTTGTTATGAAGATCTCAAGCCAATCGTCGAAGACCTCCAAGTTATCTCAATTTGCGGCCACGTCTTTCACGAGCTCTGGTCAGTGCGCTTAATTTTAAATCACATATTTTTATGTTCATTGTTACGAAACTGATTTTTAGTTCTGATGGTTATTTTATTGAAACCCTAGTTTGCAGCAGTGGTTCGAGTACTGTTCAAGTTCGAAGAAGTGTACGTGTCCCGTGTGTAAGCAAAGATGTTCGTCGAGTCATGCAAATCGACTTTATTTTCAGTCAATTGGGGACCAAATCGATTCGATTAATTCACAGAAGCCAAAAGAGCACGAAGTCGAAGATCCAGAGGTTTTGCGTGGTGAAGTGAAATTATTGGAGGTCAAGGTTTCGAGGCTCAATTCGGTTTTGGAGAGTCAAGGGAAAGAGATTAAAGAAATAAATGAGGAGGTGTTTCTGTTTATTGATTATTATTGAAAAAAAAAATGAAAATTGAGTTTCTTGATATCATTTTGTCTTTGATATTAACAGGCTATTGTTCTTTCAGTTGTGTCTTTGCAAGGAGCGTATTAAGGAGGAAGCATCATTGAAGAATGAAGCCTTGAGACAAAAAATATCTATTGAACAGTTGCTTCATTCAAAATCTCAGGTGACCTACTGTCTTTGTCGTTGTTCTGATAATTTGTATTACATTTTTGTTTATATTGATCACTGGGTATACTTTTTGAAAAGTTTTATGGATATTGTGTTATAGGAGCTTGATAAAGTAACATTGGAATGCTTGAAGCTGAAAGAAAGGAATATGGCCTTGGCCAAAGAGCTTGCTTCTCTCAAATTGTAAGTGTCGTTGTATTGCAAATGAGTAATATTTTGATTAATTAGAATCTTGTTGTGATTTTTATTTGATTACTGACTCAGTTGCGTGATATTCAATTTAGAGTATCAGATTTGAACCTAGGTGAAGATGAAGTTCTCAAATTTGCCTCTTTGGGTAATGGGGCTAACAACAAAGATACAATAGATATTCTAAGAAAGTCTTTGGTAATTCGTAACAAGTGAGTAAAATGTTTTTTCCCTATTCATTTATTTGCATATATGCACTGAGCAAATTGTTGGAGTGTTCACCATGGCTTCTGATCTCAACTGAACTAACATCCAGCTCTATTATAGAAATGATTGAATCTTTATAGATCACTAGATAACACTTATCCACAATGTTTTTCAAGAAAATTTGTAGCATGTACATATGATAAGCAATTTTTTTTTTTTTTGGGAAATGTTGAAAACCCCCCGCCAAACCACCCAACCCGCTTAAACGAAGCAGGTTAAACACTCGGCTCCCCAAGCTCTTATAAGAAACACATCCTCTGGATTCGAACCTAGGACCTGGAGGCCAGATCCTGAATCCTACACCACCAAGCCACTCCTCTTGGGGACTCGATAAGCAAATAATTGCTGCTTAATTGTATTATCTGTTATTTCATTATGTTGCAAGATTCTTTTTTCATTGTCGGAATACAGCAAGACTAGTCTTTAACACCACAAGACATTATTGTTAGTTTCTTCCATGATTTTTACCTATATTTAATTTTTCTTTTATAATTGGTATTGAACATACTATATGGCTGCCCACTTTTGAACAGGAATTATACAGAATTGATGGCCAAGTGCAATCTTCTAGGAAGGGAGAAGGCTCGTTCTTCTGAGAAACTTGAGAAAGCTAAAGGAAAAATAGATAAACTAAAGGTTAGTCTATGGTGAGAACAAATGCAAAACCTTATGATGGGTTGTTCTAATTTGACTCATCATACCTTTTCTTGCATGGACATTTCCAGACAAGGGTCCAAGAACTGGAGACAGCTGTAGAATTAAAAGATAACGAAGCTTTGAGAGCTTTAAAAGTCTTGAAGAAAACCAGTCAGAAAGAAGAGATTTTTAAGGGTGCTGCTGAAGGTAACTCTACTTCTTTCTGTACCAATAATGTTTCACCGGAAGATCAAAGTGAACAGCATTCTGTATCCATCAATAATTTGGATTGGACTACAAGAGTGCTCAATGATTTTTCATGCTCCACAAAGAGAGAGAACTTCAATGCCTTTAAGAATTTTGATGCAAATCGAACTAAGGAAAGTGTAAGTACCAAGGCTCATAAAACGGAGAGAAGTGCTTTACTATCTGAGGATACTTCAAGGTTTTCTTCAGCTGTGCTTGGACTTTCAAGTCCTCATTTAAAACATCAAACCATTGTGGATGTTGTTCAGAAGTCCACTCCATCAAGATTAGATGCAGCTCCTACTATTGATATAGACGAGGATGTTACTATGATTGTTGATGACAGTGCAGAAGTTCAGTCCATTCTCAACATTAAAAAAAATCCCCCATCACCTGTTTCACTTGCCAAACCAGGTATATTCTTGTTGGTACTATAATTTGAGTTTACATTGAGTTTTCAGGGAGTGGATTGATCTGGAAAACTATAATGCAATGACATTAGTCTTTGTTTTTTGTCCTCTTGGTATTTATTGCTTGAAGGAAGCTGGTGTCTAAAATTTTAATACCTTTTCCATTTTGACTTACAAAAATTTCCAGGGGTTGTATGTTTCTCAAGTGGAGTGCTTGGTCCAGATGGAACAAATCGGTATTTAGGGAAATGGTGCAGGCGTGGCCAGAAGGGATCAAATAGCGGTGATCTGATTACTGTTGGAGCTGATGGGAGAGGTGGTAGAGTTAAAGTCCTGAGGTCTGGAAATCAGTCTTCAATGGTGGGTTCAAAGAGTCATTTCCTCATTCAATTATTTTTGTCTAAGCTATTTTCTTTGCACAATGAGCCATATTTCTTATCAGTTTGATAGTAGTTACTCTACTCCTATCAGAGAGTTGATCTTAGATTCTGGATGGTTTTAAGAATCTATACAAGTGATAGTTGCATTTCATTTCTTACAAATTTTCTCTTAGTGAATTAATAAATTCTTTGATCAATTTACTCAGATTTTGTTCAACTCTTCCCCCCAACCTCTTCAAATATTGTAGTTTTTGATGTTTTTCTTATATAGTTCATGGGTGTTACTTGGTCTAGGATTACAATTTTTCATATTTTATCAATTTATGACATTAAAAGTTTAAAAGTATGAGTAGCATCCTTCTCTTTCATTTCATGCAGGATGGCAAGGAGAATTTGTTATGTGCCAAGAGGTTAAAGTATGGAGCAAAAACAAGCAGTGTGCAGTCTCAAGGGTGCTTGCAAATAGATCACTTCTTTGGAAGGGTCAGTCACTAATTGAATGTATGGAGTTCAAATCACTAGGTATGCAACTTCTCAGAATCTCAGTTATGATGATTGTTGTGTCCAAAAAGAAAGGATGAAGTTCATTAGTATGTGCTATCAATATGCTGAAGAGAAACACTATTGTTGGTCCTTTTGTTTTGTATCAATTAATTTATCATAGATCTGGAGATTCAAATTTTGAACTTGTGCTCCAGTTATAGTGTCCATTGCCAGCTAGTTGGATCAAGTGGCAATTCACATTGTGTTCATTCAAGTTTAAATTGTGTGGTCATATAGTCATATTCGACAATGCAACACGTAATTTTGGGACAGGTGCTACGAAAGTCTTGCGATGTGAATATTTATTTGTGTCCAAGTAGAAGAGAAGAGTCACTTTTTGTACTGCCTTGCTGTCCAATTTTATCTTGAAATAAATTTGGTGTCTGAATCAATGTTTAAAAATACGGGGCGGCGCCTCGAGGCGGCCGGCCATTGAGGCGCGAGGCGGACCTCCTCGAGGCGGTGAGGCGGGCGCCTCGATCCGAAAATCGGAAAAATAATCCAAAATACATTCATTTCTTCATAATTCATAGTATGTTCAAAAAACTATTGATAAGTAATCCAAAATACATTATTTTCTTCATAATTCATAGTATGTTCCAAAAATTATTGATAACTAATCCCTAAATAAGCTATCATTAGTGTCTAGCGGCATGAAGCTTGGGTCAAAATCTGTCATCATCAGATGGGTCATCATCCAAAGAACCTCCTTCACTTGTATTGTCTTCATCCACTAATTGTGGAGCTTTCCCTTCCCTTACAAATAACATAAAGTCGTATTATTTTTTAATTTGATTATATAAATTGCATTATTTGTACAAGATTAACTTACTTTGGTCTCTGCTCCTTTTTTGTGCAAGTGCTCTACTGCCACTCAGTTGTTCAATGGAACGACGACGTTTTGGAAGCCCAAAACATCGTCGTTTCATTTTAGAAAATTTAAAAAAAAAAAAAAAAACCTCTGCTGGTGAGGCGGCCGCCTCACCCCGATTTTGCGTGAGGCGGCCTGAGGCGGCCGCCTCACCAGTAGAGAGGCGGGCGCCTCAGAAAAACCGCATAAGGCGGCCGCCTCGAGGCGCCGTCGCCGCGAGGCGGCCGCCTCAACCGTTTTTTTAAACACTGGTCTGAATTGCCATGGAGATACTGTTGAGTTTTTGGGTAGAAATTTGGTACAATCTCATAAAAATGGTAGTCTTTTTTTTTTTAAAAAGAAAAAAGAAAAAAACCTTAGCTTTTAGGCTTGCATTCAAAAAATGTTTGAAAACCATAAAGCAAATGTATTTGTTTCTCGTTATCCAGTATATTCAAAATAAAGAACTGTGTTTAGATTTTAAATCAACCATGATCAAAGTTTCTCATCTCTGCTATTTGTTCATATCATGTTTGTGATAATGCTGATGCACTTAGTGTCTTGACCAACTTAGATTGATATTGAAAATTTTAAATTGAAATGACTGAAGATTCTGTGCACATCGATTTTTTTGGTCTAGTGAACATTTTTTAAGATCCTTTGGAACTCTTAACAAAATGAAAATGAATCACCTTGTGTTGCCTCAGCTGTTTCATTATGCTTATTGAGTTACTTCATTGATATTAGCCGTGGTTTCAATAATCATTTTAATTTCTGTGTGCTGTGATCATGTTGATGATTCTAGATTTCTATGTTGCTCCATTTGACAAGATGAAATTTTGCTACCGGTTATGCTAACACCAGCCAAACAATTTTTTTTCCCACTAGATATTTTTTGATGTCATTATGCTAGCATAATTTTATTTAGGATCCATGTCATAGAAATTCGACAAGTTTTATGTGGGTTGCCGAAATGTATGGTCAAAGTACTAAAGTTTGACATTGAGGTAGAAAAACTTGTATGCGTGTGTGGAAACATGATCTATGAAAGTTCAGTTTTAACCAACCATTACACCTGTGCAATTATCAAAGAAATGACAGTTTCTCTCAGCACATGAATGACCGGTATCTTAAAATATTTTGTATAATGTTTTTTTTGGGCTAAGAATGTTCAACATTCTTGCAGATTAGGTGTTGATTTTTCTTTAGTTTTAGCCTGCTGATTTTGCAGGTTATTGGTGCCTGGGTTCTTGTTGAATTCCTCATCCTGTCTGTTGAATGGAAACAGGTGCAGTTAGAAGGTTCTGAACAGAAACCAAAACTGTTATTTTTTGAATAGTCTCAACTAAGCGGGAGAAACTTAATAAATTATAACAAACAAATAAAAGGATTAAAAATTGTATTATTACCTGCCTAAAAGACTTTTAAGAGTTTTAAGGAAGTACAGGATGTAGAATTGACCATTTTATTTGCTTAATTTTGGTCTCTAGGTGTCAATAGTTAATCTTAGATATGACAATTTTTTTGGGTAAGCATGTTCATTATCGTACTAAAAATATGAGATGGTACAACACACGAGGTTTTCTATATTGTGGGTTTTGGAGAGTATTTAATATGTATGTAGTTTTATCTTCTTTTTTTTTGTAAAGAGACTGTTTCCGTGACTCGAATCTGAATTTCATGTCATAATAGAGTAATTTTACTATTGAAATCATTATCATACTCAAATTCGGAAAATTCCATTGAAATCACAAAACACTTGTAAGCATTGATGGTTTGTAAAAATAGGGTCGCTTGCATTTTTATGTGCAATTGGTTGAGTGAGAAGTGTACTTTGCCAAGTGAATCATAGCATAAACAAACTTTTAGGTCGGAATCTTGTTAGGTATTGATGGGTTATTACACCAATTTGATAGTTGAAGGTATCTTAAGGAACGAGTGAATCATACCAATTGACAACCGTGGAATTTCCTCTATCATTGGTTCCGTTCCGAGTTCGTTAGGGAAATGATAGACCCCCGGAAGCGTAAGAACGACTATTTTGGAGCTAGGGGTTGAGGTTGTCGTCAGCTCGTGTCGTAAGGTGTTGGGTTAAGTCCCGCAACAAGCGCAACCCTCAGGCAAGCGACCCCATTCTGCCATCGAAGTTGTAGGGCCTATGGTTGGGCTGAAGGATCCAACTGCCAATTATCATTGCAAGTTTCCAAGATACTTTAGGTGGAGTGTTGAAAATGGTGCAAGCTTACAAACTATTTTAAGTGGACCATTATTCTTTTGTTGAATTTTTGAGTTTAAGTTTTGCTATAAATATAAAGCTCATTTGTGAGTTTTAATCATCCCAAAATATTAAGATTCAAGACAAGAAAACTTAGAGAGTGAGGTTTTTTGTAAAGTTTAAACACTTTGTAAATTATGTTCTTATAGTAATAGAATTTGGTTTTTCCTCATAAACACTCTTTAGTGATCAGAGAATCACAACAAGTGGTATCAGTCGCTTTGATTATACATTGGGGTCGTAAAATCGAAGAACATAACTCGGTTCGGAAAATTTGAGTTTCAGGAAAGTTGTCAAAAATCAGTTTTGAGCATATTATCAGTTTTTTCACGTCGAGATTAGCACGGTGGTAATTTATGGCGATCAAACGGAGATCAGAGCAGCCCTTACTCCAGACAGTAGCCAATCGATGTGCTCTCACGTGCATCATGTGCCACACGCGCAATTGAAGGTTGAAGACGACACATGTGTCAGCCACGTCAGTGGCACATCATCAGATCCGGTACAGTCAGCAGCACAGTCAGCAGACACGTCATCATTCAGGTACAATCATCAGAACAGTTAGCTGCCACGTCAGCAATTTCGATCCAATCAGCTGACATGGCAGCAATTCTGATCTAATCAGCTGCCACGTCATTTGCCATGTCAGCTTTTCTGGTATAGTTAGCTGTTACTTCAACAATTCCGGTCCAGTCATCTTCCACGTCAGTTTTTCCGGTACAGTCAGCTGTCACGTCAGTAATTCTGATCTAGTCAGTTGTCACATCATCTGCCATATAAGCGGTTCCGGTACAATCATTTGGCACGTCTTTAATTTTGGTCCAGTCAGCAGACATGTCCTCTGCCGAGTGTCCGACACGTCAACATACCTGGTAAATTTTATTGAGTCCTCTGAAATTTTTGAAATTTATATTTTAGCCCCAAAATTTTTATAAATTTACATATCGAACCCTGAGTGGGATTTGGACCAACGAAGAGTCAGATCCATCATTTTCGACCGTTCCTAACGAAATGGTGACCTCCGATTTGTGAAAATGAACTCCGATTTTATCTTATTTTCATTTTAAACTTTAAATTTAAAATGGAAATGAAAGATTCCTCTTCTGGTGCGATGATCAAGCTGACAGCAACCAATTACTCACTCTGGAGACCTCGGATGATAGATTATTTGCATTGTAAAGATCTGTTTGATATTATCAAGGTGAAAAGAGTGAGACTAGATTCTGTTAAAGAGAGTGACTGAAATAAACTCAATAACAGAACTCTGAGTCAGATTAGGCAGTTGATCGGCCACAGTGTCTTCCACCACATAGCACATGATACAAATGCTTAAGAAATATAGATAAAGTTGGAAGACATGTACTAGGTCAAGACAGTTAGGAATAAAGCCTTGATAATGAGACGTTTGATGAACTCGAAGCTACGAAGTGGAACTTCCGTTGCAGAACACATCAGTGAATTCCAAAGTCTGGTGAACCAGTTGTCTACAATAGATATGCAACTGGGAGATGAAGTACAAGTCCTCTTACTACTCATTTCTCTTCCGAATAGTATGAAGACATTGGTGGTTACTCTGAGCAATTCAGCTCCAGGAGGTAAATTTACCATGCCTAAGGTAAAAGATGTCTTATCAAATGAGGATGCCAGAAGAAAAGAAATAGGCACATATCAGACACAAACCTTTGTCACGGAAAATCGAGGAAGATAACGAGATAAAAATTGAGGTAGAGGGAGAGGTAGAAGTAAAATAGAGGCAAATCCATTAACGAAAGAAAGTCTACTTACAAGTGCTACCATTGTGGCATAGAGGGCCACTTAAAGAAGAATTACTGAAAGCTATAATGAGAGTAGGGTCAAAGAAATTCCCAGGGGAAGAAAAACGATGCAGAGACATTAATAGTTGCCTAATGAGATGTAGTTATATTCTTCATCCAAGAAGAGACATGTCTTCACACCGTAACTCAAGATGTTGAGTGAGTGGTAGATATTGCAGCATCCTACCATGTCACCTCTCACAAGGATTTCTTCACAACATATAAAGTAGGAGATTTTGGAACAGTGAAGATGGGAAATACCAGTTCCTCTCAGATAGTGGGAATTAGTGATATTCAGATGCAGGCAAATGTAAGGTATAAAATAACCCTGAAAGAGGTGAGACATGTTTCAGAACTTCGGCTCAATCTACTCTTGGGGGTAGCCCTTGACAAACAAGGCTATGCTAGCCATTTTAGCATTGACACATCGAAAATGATAAAATATATCATGGTCGTCGTCTGAGGATATATTTGTTGAACTTTATACAAGACTCATGTGAAAATATGTACAAAGAGCCTCAATATAGCTGAACATGAGGCTTTTCAAAATCTGTGGCATCAGAGACTCAGTCACATGAGTGAGAAATAGTTCTCTACCTTGACAAAGAATGATCTAATCACTGTCTCTAAGAATGCTGTTATAGATCCTTGTAATAAATGGTTATTCGATAAGTAACATACATTCTCTTTTATTTCTCTTCTACGAGAATATTAGAGTTTCTCAGTCTGATGCATTCTGATGTTTGTGGCCCTTGGAGGTTAATTCACTAGGTGGTAACAAATACTTTCTGACTTTCATTGACGATGCTTATCGGAAAGTGTGAGTGTATTTTCTGAAAACAAAGGATCAAGTCCTAGATTATTTCAAATTGTTTCATGCCATGGTGAGCGTGAAACATGGAAGAAACTGAAGTTCCTCTGCACAGATAATGAAGGCGAGTACATTTCCAGAGAGTTTGATGGCTACTGCAGAAGATACAACATTCGACACGAAAGGACTGTTCCACGCACCCCACAACATAATGGTGGTGTTGAATGAATGATGTTTGGATATATGCCATAGAGTTTCATGTATTGTGAAAAAGAATTTATTATTGTAATAATAATAAATCCATTATTCATTTATCAAAAGTGTTGAATTTAAATCGCATATAGTCCAATTGTCTTGTTTACCTTGATTACTCTTGTATTTTCAGACTTAGTGTATGTTTGATGCACAAGATGCTTTAAGTCTAAAGTTAGTAATCTAAATAGTCCATAGAGAGCAAACAAAGAGGGTACTTTGTTTGTGATATATCTATAGCTGCGGTCCATTCTATACTTGTATGACGACCTTGATCCGGGATCGTACATGTAGTGACATGGGATGGAGGTACCTTGTATGATGAGATCATATAGGACTGGACTCAGATAAATATGATTTTCTTTTAATATCCGTTAACCGAAAAAATTTATTTTATCTACTAGATGGTCATATATGGATTTGATCTTAATCCTGAGTGTATTACGAACTCATGCATGTCAGGCTATGCCATTTGATTTACTATGATGAGGTTGTTATAGCGTTCCCGACCAATAACTACGTATTTTGGGGATATGGTTTGGTGTGTAGTTGAGAACGTTTTACATAGATATGAAATTCACTCATTCTTTCGAGAAGTAGTAGAATATCTCTTTTAAGAATTGATTCGGGACTTGAACAATTTGAGCGCTCAACTTATCTATTACGAATAGAAAGTTTTATGTTCATAATTGTTATGAATTAATTGTTCATTATGGAATCAATAATGCTTAAGAGATAAAATATTTAGAGGGGTATAACAGACTTATGACTCGGTTCTATTTATGAGATATTCGTGAAGGGTTATTTACATATGTAGTGATTATATTGATGGACACTGAAGTTGTTCGGCTTATTTTCCATCTACGATAATGAGAGTTCAACTTTGAGTTTTTAGTGGAATAACGCGGAGTTAATAATTCGTAATATTTGATTAAAGAGTTTAATTAATATTTCAGAATTATTGGAGCTCGGAACCGTACGTTCATTTGGTTCCCGTGCTAGCTTGATTAACTGTAGCAAACCTAATATAATTAGATTGTCTAATAATATGCTCATATTATATTTATATATTATTAATATGATTAATAATATTTTTGTCACAAATGAAAATAATATTAAATTAGTTTAATATTATGTTTTCTAATATTTTTTATTATGAGATAATCAAATAATAATTATGAGATAATTATTATATCATAATTGATAATGCATAATTATGAGATAATTATGACATCATTATTTGATAATGGTAAATGCATTATCAAGACAAGCCTTAATTGTTTGCCAAATCATCCACTAAGTTTTTGTTAATTAATTTTGACCTAATTACCTAACTTGTTCCATTAATTCATTGATTTGGTTAACACTCCACTCAAGTGTGTTTGCCATTCAAAGAATGAGTGGATGTTGGTGGAATGACTTTAGTTTATATTCTCTACCATTCTTATTCAAAGGTTGAGTAACCAAGGGTAATTCATTCTTAGCATTTGGAAAAATAAATTCAAGAGAGAGTAAAAATATTCACAAAAGTTGTGAGTAAGGTAGAGAGAAAATTATTATTTCTCAATTGTTGAGATTAGAAAGAAAAACAAGAGTAACAAGATACTAGATCTTCTTCTACATATCTTTCTTTAAGCCAAAAGAATTTGTGACAACATAATTTCTCTAAATAGTTTAGAGTTTTAATATTTCTCTAAAAAGTTTAGAGGGTGATCTTTGTGAGTGCAACCCACATTTCGATTTATTGGTTTCGGGACATAGCTCGGAAGATTGGGTGGTTGATCCAAGCGTTGGACATCAAAAGAAATTCATCAAGTGGTGGGTGGAGTTCGGATTCAACAAAAGAGAAGGCAAAGAAAATTTTAAAGGTCCATACCGGAGCCGGTGCCCACTATAGCAACTTCTAATGCGCTAAGAAAAAGATGTTTCCTACAAATGAACCGCGCCATTATGGAGAAAGTCAGAAGCATGATCAACATGACTAAGCTGCCAAAGCCATTCTGGGGAGAAGCTGTATGTGCTGTTTGCTATCTGATCAATAAATTAATATCTGTACCGTTGAATTTTGAGATTCCGGAGAAAGTGTGGTCTGGTAAGAATCCTTCATATTCTCACCTTAAAACATTCGGCTGTTTAGCCTTTGCACACGTATCCAATGAGCTCAGGCAGAAGCTCGATGTAAAGACTATTTCATGCATTTCATAGGCTATGAAGACGAGGAATTCAGATACAGGTTATGAGACTCGAAGGAAAAGAAGGTCATCAGAAGTAGAGATATAGTGTTTCTTAAAGATCAGACAATAGAAGACATTGAAAATCCCAAGATGTCTTCTAATACCAGTGCCGACAAAATCAATTCAAATCAACCCCAGCACTAACATAAATGGCCATAGATAATGATGAGGTGCATGATATGTCAGAAGTAGAACCAGAAGAGGAAGATGTTGTTGAGTAGAGGGAGCTGTAACCCGCTCTATCAAAGGCTACAGAATCATTCACAGATTTGGACGACGATAGACCTCTAGAAACCAATGAACCTCTAGTACGAAGATTTGAGCGAGGCCGGATTTCATCAAATAGATACTTAAGATCTGACTATATTTTGCTTACTAACGAGGGAGAGCCAGAAAGTTTCAAAGAAGCTGTATCTCATAAAGACAAAGGAAATTGGTTGCACACAATACATGATGAAATGAAATCTATGCAGAAAAATCATACTTATGAGATAATCAAGCTCTCGTAAGGCATGAAGGCAATGAAGAACAAATGGGTGTTCAAGCTAAAGAAAGATATCGACGGAAATGTGGTGAAACACAAAGCTCGGTTAGTAGTCAAATGATTTCTACAGAAAAATAGAATCGACTTTGATGAATTTTTTTCACCAGTTGTAAAAATGGTTTCAATCCAAGTTATCCTAGGATTGATAGCCAGTTTGAACCTAGAGCTTGAACAGATGAATGTTAAGACAATATTTCTTCATGCTGATCTACATGAAGAAACCTACATGGAGCAGCCAGAAGGTTTCAAGATTTCAGGAAAAGATAACATTGTTTGCAAAGTGAAAAAAACGTGTATGGCCTCAAACAAGCACCAAGGCAGTGATACAAAACGTTTGACTTGTTTATGGTGAGTCAAGGCTATAAAAGAACTGTAGTAGATCAATGTGTTTACATTCAAATGTTTCTGAATGGCTATTTTGTTGCTCTTTTATTATATGTAGACGACATGTTGATCATTGGACAAGACGCAACGAAGATCAGTCAGCTGAAGAATGAACTCTATAAATCTTTTGACTTGAAAGACTTAGGACTAACTCAATAGATTTTGGGAATGCAAATAGTTCGAGATAGACAGAACAAAAGGTTGTGACTTTCACAGGAGAATTATATTAAACGGACAATCAATAAATTTGATATATGAAATGTCAAACCTGTCAGCATTCCGCTAGCGCACCACTTCAAATTGAGCAAGAGTTCGTGTCTCTCATCTAATAAAGATATAGATGAGATGCCATCAATATCATATTCTTCAGCAGTTGGAAACCTAGTGTATGTTATGGTATGTACCGGGCTAGATATTGCTCATGCAGTGGGTGTATTGATCCGTTTTCTCTCTAACCCAGGAAAATAACACTAGGAGGCAGTTAAATGGATTCTCAGAGGGTAGGGGTGGCCGGCGGTTTGGTTCGGTTCCGGTTCCACTTTGTGTGGAACCGGAACCGGAACCGAACCGTTCCAATTCTATTCAGTTTTTTTTTTTTACATAAAAAATTGAGATTAATAAAATAAAATAATTTTAAATTATGAATTTGAATTTATATAATGAATTTACATTACATATTACATTAAATTACAAATAAAATTCTTATCATTTTTCATTTTTATTAAAAATTAAATTAAAAAACGGTTTGGAACTTTAGGGTTCCGGTTCGGTTCCGGAACCGGAACCAGAACCGGTTGGAACCGGAACCGTCCGGTTCCAACCGGTTCGGTTCCGATTTCGAACCGGAACCTTCACCGGGTCTATCAGAGGGTACATCGAAGTCATGTATATGCTACGGGGGAGCTGATCCAATCTTGGAAGGCTATACAGATTCAGATATGGCAGAAGATCTTGATGGTAGAAAGCTTAGAGAGTGTAGAGAGTGAGATTTTTTTGTAAAGTTTAAACACTTTATAAATTCTGTTCTTATAATAATAGAATTCAGTTTTTCTTCATAAAACACTATTCAGTGATAAGAGAGTCACAACATAGGCTAAGATAAGCAGTAGGACGTATGATCGACTCGCCAGATTTGAACTGGCATTGGCAGATTGGATTAACCGATTAAGGTCGGGATCGTGGTCGCTCATCTCCGATTTACCGGGCATCATGACCTCTGTTTCCCCTACCAGAAGACATGCTTCTTCCACCCCTAGTAAAGGCTCCTGACGGTATGAATATTCGAAGTATGAATCCAGCAGTAGCCGAATCTGGATCCCCATCTAGTAGTCCAAATTAGTCACTGACGGAGCGAGTATAGATTCCGCATGAAAGAAAGGGGTAGCTCTGGTTCCGCTGAGTAATACGTCTGTCTTAAATCTTTCCCGTG
This sequence comes from Zanthoxylum bungeanum, assembly GCA_019454045.1. NCBI lineage: Eukaryota > Viridiplantae > Streptophyta > Magnoliopsida > Sapindales > Rutaceae > Zanthoxylum > Zanthoxylum bungeanum. The sequence continues at coordinate 273,270 of SKCR01026712.1, forward strand.
TTTATATAATTAGGATAAAAAAATTAGTTTGGTCCTGTTAGATAATTTATCGGGGAAAAGTCATCTTAATCATATGGTTAAAATTTCATTCTGTTTCATCATGTGAAAATCTTGTTATGCCTTTTGTTTTAAATTAGTACATGAAATATGTTTCAAATCTTGTTCTAATTAGAAAAATTGTCGTCCCCACGGCCACGGATTGTTGAGTAAAGTCATAAACACGTGTTTAAAATCCGACTTTGTGGCTTACTGGCTGGCATTGAAAAATGAAAACAAGCATTTTTGCAAAAAAAAAAACACTTAATTTTTTTTTTTTTCCAAAAAAATCAGCAATAATGGAAGCCAGCGAGACTGGCGGGTCCAAATGAACCCCTTTCATACGATTGAGGGTTGACAACAAAAGTCAAATAAGAAATAGCCACCGATTTAGCTGACCAGTTTTTGTATCTACGACCATTAAAATTTCAAAGCGTCTTCGCTAATACTTAAATAAATATTCGTTTGATGGAAAACTTGTTGACAGACGATGGCTCGTGTAGTTGACTGGAAAATATGTTTGGTAATTCCAACGGTTCATACTCTCGCATAATGTTTTATGTTATAATTTCTAATTTTTTGACTTTATTTTTTAAAATTTTGCATTATATTTCGGATGCAAAAATAAAAAATTAAAAAAATAATTGAGATGAGTACCATAAAACTCAGATTCTCTAAAATAAACGGGCTTGTCTACAGTATCCAATGATACTTGATACCCTTTGGGTCAAACATACAACTTTTATCAACAAACATGCAACTTAAATCATTAAACATGCAAAGTCTATTAATATATATGAAACTTTTCAAAACATGAAATTAGTTGCATATTTATTGATAGAGTTTACACGTTTAATGGTTTAAATTGCATGTCCAATATTAAAAGTTGCATGTTTTGTACCCAAGGGTATTTGATACCCTTGAGTACCTTAGCATTGGCCAAAATAAACACTTAAAAATTGTGTTTTATCCTTTTGAGTTCTATGTCAAGAAATCGATGTGTGGCATTTGTCTTGAAACATGTGATTTGTCAAGCTGTTCTGACATGATCCTATTGTTGAATTGTTATCGAATATAACGTTAAATGTGTTGTTTATTAAATGAAATTAACATGTATCATTCAATTAATTATACATTAATATATCAAAAACCAGAACATAAATCATGAAATTCAGAAAAACCTGGAAATAGGTTGAAGATGATTGAACATTTAATCCAAGTCGAGTTCTCAACACTCTAAACTCTTTAGAATGAATGAATATTTTAGGACTTGTGTGAAATAATGAATGAATAAAATGAAGCCAAAGGCCCCTTTTTTATAGGCATGAAAAAATGTCTTTGGGGGCATCTTTTGGTTTAGGGTGTAACTCTCCTAAAGGTTATATCACTTTTTTTTATGCGGTTATGGCCTTTGAATCATAAAGACACATACTTTCACTTTAGAGGATATGTCATTTCATCTTTGTGTCTTTCCCATAAAGTATTTCTTAAGGGACATATATGTCCTACACTTTTACTATATATATTAGAGAATGTCTAACAATCTCCCACAATTTTCTAATATTAATGCAAACACTTAAGAAAGTTTCGTGAAAAAAACTACATCGCAATAGATGGCTTTCGCTTTGAACCTTTCCTAGTAAATGTTAGTCGGATTTACTTGGCAAACCAGTGACCCATAGTGTTGAACTGTTCCGCTGTTGGTGTAAACCAAGATAATAGCCATCGCATAGCTTTACTTCGACCATTTCCCGTTCTACGGTTGTGTTCAATTCGGCCATGAACATCGGTCATGGATTCATCAAATACTTTAGGGAGTGCATGACCTTTCGACAATTCATATGATGTCTTGTCCAGTATTTTGTGAGGTGGCTTGTTAAGAACGTAATTGGCAGAAAGCAATATTTCCCTCCATAGGTTATGGGTTAAACCAGAGCTTGTCAACATGACATTCATCATTTCCTTCAATGTTCATTTTTTGCGTTCCGCAATCTCATTTTGTTGAGGCGAATAAGGAGTAGTAGTTTCGTGAATAATTTCATGATTGGAACAATATTCACCGAATGGTGACACATATTCACCTACCATATCACTCCTGATTCTTTTGATTTTCTTGCCAAGTTGATTTTCAACTTCGCTCTTGTAGTGTATAAAGCTCTCAATAGCTTCTTCTTTGCTCCTCAGCAAATACACATAGCAGAATCTTGTGCTATCATTGATAAAAATGACAAAGTACTTTTTACCGCCTTTTGTTTTCACAACATTTATATCACACACATCAGTGTGTATAAGTTCCAATGGTTCAGAATTTTGTTCTATGGAATGAAATGAAACTCTATTCATTTTTGCTTCAACACATGCTTCACATTTATGTTGATTATCAATTGTAAATTTAGGTATTAGATTCATGTTAATTAATTAACGCATTGTATCATAATTAACATGTCTCAACTTGTCATGTCATATATTTTGTGATTCAATAATATAAGCAGAAAATGTAGCTTGATTATTATTAGCATTGTGTCGATTGATAGTCATCACATTAAACTAGAAAAGGCCCTTAGTGAGGTATCATTTTCCAACATAAACATCATTTTTGGACAGTACAAACTTATCAGAAACAAATACAAGCTTAAAACCATTCTTGCTAAAGAGTGAGCCTGAAACCAAGTTCTTCCGAATATCAAGAACATGCAAAATATTCTTCAATGTAAGCTCATTCTCGGATGTCATCTTCAGAACTATTGTGCCTTGTCCAACCACTCTGGAGGTCGATGAGTTTCCTATAGTCAGATGGTTGCCACCATCAACCTTCTGATATAAGGAAAACATCTTGCTATCTGCATAGATATGGCGAGTAGCCTCAGTGTCTATCCATAATTATTTCGGGTTTCCAACCAAGTTGACTTCAGTTACAACTGTTGAGAGGTTCAACTCTGAGATCTCACCAGTTAATTGCTCATCTTCAGTGACATGGGCCTCATTTTTTTTTTCTTGCCCTTGTTCTGAGATTTATTGTTTCTGCTGTCCTTTGCCATATGACTGTTTTTTCCACAGATGTAGCACTTCCATTTGAACTTATTGTTTGCTTGGGAAGAATCAACTCTATTATTCTTTCTCATCTTGCTATCATTTACACCTTCGACGATGTTGGCTTTAGACTCCATAGTCTTGTAGCTAACCTTCTCGGACTTCCTGCTGTCCTCTTCGATCCTCAATCGAACTCGAAGGTCTTTAAGACTCATTTGCTTCTTTTTGTGTTTCAGATAATTCCTGAGTCTTTCCATTATGGAGGCAACTTTTCAATAATTCTGGCAACTTAAAACGTCTCGCAGAGTTTTATTCACTCATCTAATATTTCATGAATAATCAACTGAAGTTCACCCAACTGAGACATTATCGTCATTGAATCTACCATTTTGTAGTCCAGGAACCTACCCACAATAATTTTTTTTTTGTCTGGCATCTTCTATTTTGTACTTCTTCTCAAGAGATTCCTATAGAATCTTAGCAGAAGCCATGCCTTGATACAAATTGTATATGATATTGTCAAGCCCTCACAAAAGGTAGTTCTTGCACAAGAAGTCGCTTGATGACCATGTCTCATCTCGCGGTTGCTTGGCTATTTTCGTTTCTCCCTCCATAGGACCCTGATGATTTTTGAGATACTTAGCCAACTGTAGTGTTATCATGTAGAACAATATTTTGCTCTGCCACTGTTTGAAGTTTGCTCCACCAAACTTATCCGGTTTCTCTCCATGAGCGACCGGTATTGTGATATTTATACTAGTCATGTGTAATTGAAAAATGACAGTAATCAATAAGTCTACAAAAGACAAATCACACAACGATCAACCGTATGATATTGTTTAAGTGTTACATTAAGAATCCACTTGTTGTTATATTGAACAGTAGTACCAAATAACACAAGTCCTTGAATTTATGACTAAGGTTTCTTATGATAGGTAAATAAAGGAAAATTCTCAGAGGACGATGGGGGTCAAGTGTAACCATTTAAATCCCTACCCACTTAGGCTCGTATCGCATTGTTGACAGAATTTCCTTAATCACTTTCTCAATTAGAATATCTTAGACATTCAATCTCAATGTTACACTTCAATTCACAAGTACAATAATAGATGGGTATATAATTATAACTTCAATCAAGCTTGGATGCAATTACTTGTGTATAATTACACTTTTAACTCTCAACCAAGTATGCAACAATAAATAATTTTCAACTTTATCACATTATTGACTAGGGCTATGCTTGTGATAATTGAATACCCTAATATTAACTTAAGCCTATACTATTAAGTTTACAAACTTTAGTATATGATTTTTCTAAGTTAATATTGTTATATATATATAAGATATATACTACTAGTTTTTGCCCGTGCTACGCACGGTGTTACAGTATTTGCCCGTGCCTACGGCACGGTGTTACAATATTTGCTCGTGCCTACGGCACGGTGTTACAGAATTAATGATTTTATTTTTTTATTAAATGATGTCCGTGCCTACGGCACGTGTTTCAAGTATTTGCCCGTGCCTACAGCACGGTGTTACAGAATTAATGATTTTATTTTTTTAATTAAATGATTTTATTTTAACTTTCTATTTTTTAATTTGAAAATTTGAAATTTTTTGACCATTTCCATCAATCAATTCACTCTCTTTCCTCCAATTACCAATGAAATGATCTGGACCATCAATTAAGCCACATAAAGAGAGCCGTTGGATTCACTCTCTTTCCTCCAACACCATTCTCCTTTATTATATATATATATTCTACAATGCCAACTCTATATCTATAACAAGTATATCACAATGTAATATAGATTAATCTAAGCCTATGTTATTATTTTTAAATCTAAAAATTCCAGGAGTAACTTGCTTTAGTGTCACGTTCGTTCAGACATTCGAACGAAACTTTCCAGTGAGTTCATGTTCGTGCAGCGTTTGAAGACGCGTTCAAATGAAACTTTCCAGAGGAATTGCGTTCGAGTTGCGTTTGAATACGCGTTCGAACGAACTTGCGTAATATAAGATTTTTGCTTACGCGTTCGTCGGGCGTTCGAACGCCAATGCATATTTTTCACGCACAAAACCATTTTCCAGGAAGAAGACAATTAAAACATATAAAATTCAGAGTTAACAACATATAAAAAGTAATAAGTTCTTAAGATTGTTGTTATGTATATGTTATTAAAACAAAATTAACATGCATCATTCAATTAATTATACACTAACATACTGTAGGCACTGCATTTTTTACACATAGTCCCGTATGGAGTCTCATTTTGGAGACACTACCTTTTAAGTCACGGAGGTCACGGGAAACGGACATCGGAAGGGGAAATTCAGAATAAACAAGGTTCACTGTTTTCGTTCGTGCTGCGTTCGTTTTTACGTTCGAACGTCAAACGGATTGCGGGCGTTCGTGCCGCGTTCGAGGAAGCGTTCCGAACGGTGTCGGTAATTCTGGTTTTGCTGCTAGCCTCACATCCAGCCCAATTAGCCCCCCAAAGCCCAAAAACACATCCCAATTTAAATAAATAAATATTAATTAAAACTATAACTAAGTAATATAATAATTAAATTAATTAAATAATTAAATAAAAACATAACCAAACATAAAATAAACAAATCACATACTAAATCAAAATATAATCATGCCTAATTAAAATCAATCAATAAATCCAATTATATTCCCAATCTAATAAGATTATTCCCAACTTAAAATATTGTATTCCTAATCCAAGCCAATCAAATATTCAACCTTCCCTATCTAGCCAAGATTTGTCCCCCCTCAATCTTTGACTTCCCTTAACCAAACCAAATCAAATCCTCTTCAATTAGCCAAATCCCTTTCCTTGTCAAGCCCAACCCTTTGCCTATAAAAAGAACCCTTCACCAACCTTCTCAACCCTAGTCCCCTAGTCTTAGTCCTAGCTAATTCACACAAAAACACACAAGAAAATTACAGGAAGAACACACCCAAAAAGAGTAAGCAAAAGATAAAGAGGAGACGGCAGCGAAACCACAAGGGAACAGTAGCAAAACGGACTCAAAACAGTAAGACAACGAACGAGAACAGTGAACCAGTGAACCGGGAGAGTTGCGGAGCATCCACCCTTCCGACGATCGTGTACCGTACATCCGAGAGTGATTTAAAAGGTTAGACCTGAGGGTACCTTTTCATTAGTTTATATTCGTTTTATTATTATTATTGAATTCTATTCGCATGAGAGTCGTTTTGGATGCATGTTGTGGCTGTTGAATGAAATGGAAAGAGTGTCGTCTCTTGTGGTATATAGGATGGAAACCCAGACGTAAATTCCGTAGCCGAATCCGAATGGACGGTAGTGCGGTCTGTACTTGGGATACAACTCCACGTACCACTTGAGTAAAACGGCACATTTCTGTTTTGTGTTTGTTGCTTTTATTTATTTATTTTTCGTCATTTAAATTATGCATGTTGCTCATTTATGCATGACTCAATCGAGCGCATGGGCTTAGTAGTGGAATGAAAGATCCCCATGGGGAGGGGTTAAAGCCCTTTACCACGATGCTCTTTGCCGCGCCGGTTGATGTGTGTTCGGTGGATGCAAGACACGTTCAATCGGACATACTTAGAATAATATGATTGTCTTTATGTTTATATGCATGATGTGATGTGACGCGCATGGGCTTAGTATGTTGGTCTAAAGGTCCTCTCTTTGAGAGATCAAGAGCCCAAAAGGCCACCTTTACGGCAGTACTTCGCCGCGCCCCTTTATTTGTTGTTTATGTATTGCGTCTCATTTCATGCATCAGGTCTGTTCCCGTTCGAACGCGTTTACGAACGCAACTCGAACGCGCATGCATTTTTTGCCTTATCATGCATCAGGTCTCACTTCCGTTCGAACGCGTTCACGAACGCCATACGAACGCGAGCATTATGTCTCATTTCCGTTCGAACGCGTTAACAAACGCCATACGAACGCGAGCATTCTGTTTCATTCCGTTCGAACGCGTTTACGAACGCTACTCGAACGTGAGCATTCTGTCCCATTTCCGTTCGAACGCGTTTACGAACGCTACACGAACGTGAACACACTGAACTGAGTCTGTCTTATCATATTCATGCATAATTGCCTCTTGGTTGATCTTTCTTGTGTTATATATAGCCAACCGTATTGTTTGTATTCCTGAATTTATCCATTCTATGTGTTCTTGGGATTGTATTCAAGCATGATTAGGCTGTTAGCATGTTATTTGGTTAATAGGTTCATGAGATAGTACTCAAGCATGATTATGTTTTTTCTTAGTTTTCCATATCATAGGATTGAAATATGTTCATGAGATTGCCATGTGATGTTGCATGTTGTGATGAACTTGTTGATGTATGCATATGAATTTAGAAGCATGATATTTTTGGAAAAATAAAGTTATTCAAGCTGGTTAAATTATTACATAAATCTTTTATTACAGTGACATAAGTATTGGACCGTTCCGAACCCAACGGTTTGAGGGTCTTCCCTTGCGAGGGGTGAGTGCGCCTTAAATCTTTGTCCCGGTTCACACCGGGTGGCGACTCCATATATTAGTACTCCCAGCTAGGCCGCGAGCCTAGGACGGGTCGCCCAGGTCCTGTTGTCTACAGTCTGGCGACTCCACTGGGGATAGAGGAATTGGCCCGAAATATGTCTTGTGATGATGTTGGATTTATGTTTTAATTGACCGTGTCTATAGTGGATAAAGTGATGGTTTAATCAAAGGCATTTTAAGGCTAGGTAATGGTTTGGTGTCTTCCTTCATTCACTACCTTTCTAGAAGGAAAAAGCTGTGAGGGCACCTAGATAGCCATCTACTTGTAGCCTATTGTGATGGACTAATTTGGAGGACTCGTTGTTTATTCCTGACAAACAAGCGATATAGAGCCTAAGAGGCTTGGGTATTTAAGTGAGCCTCGCTCCACATTCCCTCTGGGGGATCTACAACGGGAAATCCATTTGACAGTCCGTCACACACCATAGCTCATTGGCACGTACCTTAGTGTATAAAAAAGGGTGCGCTCACTTGGTTGCTCGAACCCTTGAGTGGGGAGACATAGTTGTGGGCCATCATTCGCCGGTGAGAGCCTTTGTCTATACTCTTACTAACCCACCTATAGACCGGGTTCGCTAAAGTAGCAATTATTTCCTTGAGTATGTGCTTGTGGACCATCCTCATTTGGATGCAGTTGGACTATTGTCAGAAATGCGGGCTTGCTGGGCCATTTAAAATGGGGCAAGTTCGCACCGTATGACTATTAGGCCAAAAGCTTCTGAAATATTGATGGGCCACTTTGTAAAAATTATTATGTCATGTTTGCATCATCTTGCTTGTGTTTGGGAACATCGTTGTTTGGATCCATTTGGACCACTTATCATGGGATATGGGCTTGTTGGGCCATTTAAACTGGGACAAGAACACATCTTATGACGATTGGGCCAAAAGGCTTCTAAATAACAATGGGCCATTTTATGATTATGTTCAGAATTTTATCATTTGGATTTAGTTGGGCTCTTTGCCATAAGACATGAACTCGTTAGGCCATTTAAACTGGGACGGGTTCACTCTTATGACAATTGTCCCAAAAGCTTCTAAAATGATAATAGGCCGATTTGTTTGAGAATTTTATTTGATTTAATATATGTTATATACTTCTTATGCACATCATGCATACATACATCATGTTCACCCTTGTGTTCTGAAAGCCATCATAGATTCCCGTTGGGTTAGAAAAAAGGGAAGACTCACCAAAATACCAAGAACAGACATGAGTGAATCAGATACTGAGGTATCCCGGATAGATCAGTTGGAAAGTGGCTTCGCCAAGATTACTGAACAGTTGCAAGCCTTGACTGCTGCCATGACAAATATGGATGTGCCCCGTGCTGGGGAAAATTTGAGAATGTAAGGCGCGAGAAGCCTCCGAATGGGTTGGGGGATGATATCCCCGCTTTTGATGATGATAATGCAGGGTATGCAACAGACAGAGTGATTGGGTCTCAGGCCGGGATACAGAAAACTCCAGGGATCAGGTTGAATCCGTTACCCGCAAGATGAGGGGTAAGAATGAAGATTTGCTAGACTATGAGACAATGAAGTTTGAGGAGCAGTTGCCAGCGCAGTTTAAGATGCCGGATTTGGCTAAGTTCAATGGGAATGGAGATCCGAGGGTGCATCTCCGTCAGTATATGTCTGTTATGAGTTCAGTTGGCCTGTCTCAGCGCCAAGTCCAAAAGATGTTTGGGATGTCACTCGAGGGGGCACCTGTGGTTTGGTATCATAGCCTTGAGAAGAAGGTTAAGGAAGATTGGAAGGAACTAGCTGATGCTTTTCTGAAGCAGTATGTTACAGACTTGGAGATTGATTTGTCACTCCGAGATTTGGAGAACACTAAGCAGAAGCCGGAGGAGAGCTTCAAAGAGTATGTGGACCGCTGGAGGAGCCAGCTTCTGAAGATGCAGACCGGGCCTCAGAAAAGGACCAGATCAAAATGATCATCAAGGGCACCAAACCCTCTATTTATGGAAAACTGAGGAGAGAATGACCTCCATGATTGCAGACTTTCGGCAGTTGAGGGAAACTGTCATGGATATTGAGGAAGAAGAGGCCGAGAATAGAAAATTCTATGGTCTAAACAGGAAGCCCATTGGGGGACATTCAGGGACTATGCCTGCTACTGCTGAAGTCACTGCCATTAAGAACAGACGATTTTCTAACCTTGGTAAGCCTCTTCAAAGGTATTCGAAAAGCTAAAGGCACATGGACTCTTAAACCCTTGGAACCTAGGCCCATTCCAATCATGTGCCACCTCACATGAACTTAAACTTATACTGTCACTTCCACCAAGAAAAAGGCCATGACACCGACAACTGCGCCCGCCTCAGGCATGAAATCCAAAACCTCATCGATGCCCATACAATACCCGACCCAGAAAAAGAACAACCCAACGCACACAGAAATCCCCTGCCCAACTACATGATCAACTCTGGCCTACCCGAAACCCTTGTCCTCCAACTCTCAACCACTCAGCTTCATAGGAATAAGGATAACAATGGTGAAGAACCATGGGCTGAAGAGAAGGCACTGTTGTTTCTCCTAGTTTATCTTTCACTTTTAATAAAGACATTGATTTTGTTCGAACGTTTCCTCAACATTAATAAAGGCGATCATTTCATTTATCTGCCTAAGACTATTACTTTCAAACTTGCAACATGAGTGTGTTCAATCTTGGTAATATGATACTCAGAACACGGGGAATCCTCGAATAAACAAGCAGGGGGGCAGTGAGAGCATCAGACTTGGAAGAGAATTAGTTCACCAAGCCGATCAGCGTAGACAATTTAAGCGGTGGCTTGCCTGAGGAAAGGAAGACTGAGCAGTCACCAAGAGAATTGGCAGAAGACCTAACCCGACGGGATAGGAACATTCATGCATGCAAACACGTAACACATTTTGCATCCTTTTGTGTTTCTTTTGTGTTCACAGGTTTTAAAATAAGAAAAGCGGCAAAGAACAAGCTAATCAGAAACGGTAAAAAGCACAGTATCGGATTCAGGTAATGATTCCAGGGTTGAGGCCCATATCAGTATCAGTCTGGGGGCGAGGCCCATATCAGTATCAGTCTGAGGGCGAGGCCCATATCAGTATCAGTTTAGGGCCAAGGCCCATATCAGTATCAGATCGGGGATAAAGCCCACATAGAGCACAGTTCGGGAATAAAGCTCGGGAGGAATAAAGCCTCATCTCAGTATAAGTTTGAGAATAAAGCTCCGGAGGAATAAAAACCTCATCTCATGTGTTCGGGAATAAAGCTCGGAGGAATAAAGCCTCATCGCAACAGTTCGGGAACAAAGCCCAGAAGAAGAAAGCCTCATATCAGTATAAGTCTGAGAACAAAGCTCAAAGGGGAAGAAAGCCTCATATCAGTATAAGTTTGAGAACAAAGCTCAAGGGGGAAGAAAGCCTCATGTCAGCACGGTTCGGGAATAAAGCTCGGGAGAATAAAGCCTCATCTCAGTATAAGTTTGAGAACAAAGCTCCGGAGGAATAAAGCCTCATCTCATGTGTTCGGGAATAAAGCTCGGAGGAATAAAGCCTCATCGCAACAGTTCGGGAACAAAGCCCAGAGGAAGAAAGCCTCATATCAGTATAGTCTGAGAACAAAGCTCAAGGGGGAAGAAAGCCTCATATCAGTATAAGTTTGAGAACAAGCTCAAGGGGGAAGAAAGCCTCATGTCAGTACAGTTCGGGAACAAAGCCCAGAGGAAGAAAGCCTCATCTCATCGCAACAGTTCGGGAACAAAATACAGGGGAATATAGCCTCATCTCAATACAGTTCGGGAATAAGCCCACAGTCCAAACAATCATGGAATAAAGCTATCTCTACACAGTAAGCAGTTCGGGAATAAAGCTCGGAGGAATAAAGCCTCATCTCAACAGTTCGGGAATAAAGCTCGGGAGGAATAAAGCCTCATCTCAATACAATTCAGGAAGGAACAGGCCGAGAATGACACTCTAAAAATGGAGCACGGTTCGGGAATGAACCAGGGGTCGCAGCACCTCACCACCAAATCAACGCAACTCAACACATGGTAAGTCAAGTGGCAGCTGGCGAGCCAGGTAAGTAGAAATGCATTGCAAACTTTGATAGGATTGTCACTGTTGCACATTACACAAGTCCCATCAAAGTGGGGGCGACTGTAGGCACTGCATTTTTACACATAAGTCCCTATGATGAGTCTCATTTTGGAGACACTACCTTTTAAGTCACGGAGGTCACGGGAAACGGACATCGGAAGGGGAAATTCAGAATAAACAAGGTTCACTGTTTTCATTCGTGCTGCGTTCGTTTTTACGTTCGAACGTCAAACGGATTGCGGCGTTCGTGCCGCGTTCGAGGAAGCGTTCGAACGGTGTCGGTAATTCTGGTTTTGCTGCTAGCCTCACATCCAGCCCAATTAGCCCCCCAAAGCCCATAAAACACATCCCAATTTAAATAAATAAAATAATTAAAACATTAACTAAGTAATATAATAATTAATTAATTAATGATTAAATAAAACATATACCAAACATAAAATAAACAAATCACATACTAAATCAAAATATAATCATGCCTAATTAAAATCAATCAACCAATTATATTCCCAATCTAATAAGATTATTCCCAAACTTAAAATATTGTATTCCTAATCCAAGCCAATCAAATATTCAACCTTCCCTATCTAGCCAAGATTTGTCCCCCCTCAATCTTTGACTTCCTTAACCAAACCAAATCAAATCCCTCTTCAATTAGCCAAATCCCTTTCCTTGTCAAGCCCAACCCTTTGCCTATAAAAAGAACAACACCACCAACCTTCTCAACCCTAGTCCCCTAGTCCTTAGTCCTAGCTAATTCACACAAAAACACACAGAAAAATTACAGGAAGAACACACCCAAAAAGAGTAAGCAAAAGATAAAGAGGAGACGGCAACGAAACCACAAGGAAACAGTAGCAAAACGGACTCAAAACAGTAAGACAACGAACGAGAACAGTGAACCGGGAGAGTTGCAGAGCATCCACCCTTCCGACGATCGTGTACCGTACATCCGAGAGGTGATTTAAAAGGTTAGACCTGAGGGTACCTTTTCATTAGTTTATATTCGTTTTTATTATTATTATTATTGAATTCTATTCGCATGAGAGTCGTTTTTGGATGCATGTTGTGGCTTGAATGAAATGGAAGAGTGTCGTCTCTTGTGGTATATAGGATGGAAACCCAGACGTAAATTCCGTAGCCGAATCCGAATGGACGGTAGTGCGGTCTGTACTTGGGATACAACTCCACGTACCACTTGAGTAAAACGGCACCTTCTCTTGTTTTGTGTTGCTTTTATTTATTTATTTTTCGTCATTTAAATTATGCATGTTGCTCATTTATGCATGACTCAATCGAGCGCATGGGCTTAGTAAGTGGAATGAAAGATCCCCTATGGGGAGGGGTTAAAGCCCTTTACCACGATGCTTTGCCGCGCCGGTTGATGTGTGTTCGGTTGGATGCAAGACACGTTCAATCGGACATACTTAGAATAATATGATTGTCTTTATGTTTATATGCATGATGTGATGTGACGCGCATGGGCTTAGTATGTTGGTCTAAAGGTCCTCTCTTTGAGAGATCAAGAGCCCCAAAAGGCCACCTTTACGGCAGTACTTCGCCGCGCCCCTTTATTTTGTTGTTTCTGTATTGCGTCTCATTTCATGCATCAGGTCTGTTCCCGTTCGAACGCGTTTAAGAACGCAACTCGAACGCGCATGCATTTTTGCCTTATCATGCATCAGGTCTCACTTCCGTTCGAACGCGTTCACGAACGCCATACGAACGCGAGCATTATGTCTCATTTCCGTTCGAACGCGTTAACAAACGCCATACGAACGCGAGCATTCTGTTTCATTTCCGTTCGAACGCGTTTACGAACGCTACTCGAACGTGAGCATTCTGTCCCATTTCCGTTCGAACGCGTTTACGAACGCTACACGAACGTGAACACACTGAACTGAGTCTGTCTTATCATATTCATGCATAATTGCCTCTTGGTTGATCTTTCTTGTGTTATATAGCCAACCGTATTGTTTGTATTCCTGCATTTATCCATTCTATGTGTTCTTGGGATTGTATTCAAGCATGATTAGGCTGTTAGCATGTTATTTGGTTAATAGGTTCATGAGATAGTACTCAAGCATGATTATGTTTTTTCTTAGTTTTCCATATCATAGGATTGAAATATGTTCATGAGATTGCCATGTGATGTTGCATGTTGTGATGAACTTGTTGATGTATGCATATGAATTTAGAAGCATGATATTTTTGGAAATAAATGTTATTCAAGCCTGGTTAAATTATTACATAAATCTTTTTATTACAAGTGACATAAGTAAGGGACCGTTCCGAACCCAACGGTTTGAGGTCTTCCCTTGCGAGGGGTGAGTGCGGCCTTAAATCTTTGTCCCGGTTCACACCGGGTGGCGACTCCATATTATTTAGTACTTCCCAGCTAGGCCGTGAGCCTAGGAACGGCGTCGCCCAGGTCCTGTTGTCTACACATACCAATAAACCATGAAACTTAGAAAAACTTGGAAAAATATTGAAGATGATTGAAAACTTGATCCAAGTCGAGTTGCCTCTGTCATTGAGAACTTATTAGCTTTGTCTCAGTGCTCAATGGAATTCTTGTGGCCAACATTCTCCCAGTATTACTTGAATGCTTCTTGTATAAGGGGCACTCATTTCTCCATGAACTTGAACTTAAGGAAGAATGGTTGAAACTCTCTCAACGCTCTAGACTCTTTAGAATGAATGAATATTTTAGGACATGTGTGAAATAATAAATGAATAAAGTGAAGCAAAATGCCCCATTTTATAGGCATGGAATGGTGCCTTTGTGGGCACCCTTTGGTTTAGGGTGTAACCCTTTTAGGGTTATATCTCTTCCTTATGTCATTTGAATCATAAAGACACATACTTTCACTTTAGATGATATGTCACTTCATCTTTGTTCCTTTCCCATAAGACAGTTCTTAAGGGACATGTCTCTCATACACTCTTACTATATATATTAGAGAATTTCTAAATAATGAAGAATTTAGGTAGGGTTTGAATCATATGAAGTATATATCATTAAAAAATTCTTAAGTATCGGAGTTTTAAAATTAGGTCATTCTAAATTATTAAAGAGGATAATAAATAAAATGGATAATCATAAAAAATTTTAAGACAGTCACAAGGTACTCTTATGTTGTGATTATTTGATCACTGAATAATGTTTGTGAGGAAAATTTTCTTTCAATTACTACTTGAATAAAATGTATAAAGATTACAAACTTTGATACAAAAAACCTCACACTTCATTCTTTAAGCTCTCTTGACATGAAGGTTAAATATTTGTTTGAGATGTTTGTGTTGTGATTTTCTGATCACTGAAGAGTGTTTTTGTGAGGAAAAATAAATATTCTTTATTACTACTTGAATAAAATTTACAAGTATTACAAAACTTGTACAAAAAACCTCACACGCTAACTACATGCTCTAAGCTATCTTACTTGGAGCTTCTTGTTGGGGATGGTTTTGAGCTCTCAATTAGCTCTCAGTTTATAGTGAAACTCAAGCTTACTATTACAACTACTCAATAAGTTCACCTAAAGCTATTTTGGTGGTTTGCACCAATGTCAAAAGATGGTGATCTTCTTTTTGACAATGGTGGTAATAATCTTGGAAAGTTGCATCCAAGTTGGTGTAAGTTGGATACTACAATTCTACCCCTCCAGCTGCATTCGAAACGATTGTCATCTGACAGCTATCCCGGTTATGTCTCTACACAACTCTAGTTTTTCCCGAGTGACTACCTTTGTTGACATGTCGGTTGTGTCTCTGTACAATACTCTTCTGCTATGTCTCTGCATATCACATTTCAATGTGTCTCCGCACAATACTTTTCTGTTATGTCTCTGCACAACATATTTCACCATGTCTCTGCACAATGCACTTTTGCTATGTCTTTATACAGTACCCTTATGCCATGTCTCTAGACAGTACTCTTCTTCGGTGTCTCTGCACAACACAGTTTCGCTGCCGTGTTTCTTCACCCATTCTTTCCTCAGTGCCTTCTTGGCTTTTGGAAACTCTCTGGCTCCCCCTCATCAATAATCATAATGTATTAAGATCTCGAATATCTGGTTGATGAAATCTTGCATCGCTCAAATCTTCTTGTCTGAGGTCCACTAGTTTTAGGAGGTCTGTCATCATCCAAATCTATGGATGATCCTTTAGCTTCTAGTGGAGCATGTTATGGCTCCCTCCGCTCAACACTCTCTTTTGTAGCTTCCGATGGAGCGGGCTGTGTCTCCCCCTGCTCAACATCCTCATTTGCCTCCTCTAATTCTGCTTATGAAATATCATATACTAAATCTGTGGCCAATTGTGCTGGTACTGAGTCAGGATTTTTGTTGGCACTGGAATTGGAAGATATCTTGGGATTTTCAATGTCTTCAATTGTCCGATATTCAAGAAACTCTACATCTTAGCTTCTGATGACCATATTTTTCTTCAAATTTCGTAGTATGTATCTAAATTCTTCATCTCCATAGCCTAGGAATATATACGGAGTTGTCCTTACATCGAGCTTCTGCCTAAGCTCTTTGGATATTTGTGCAACGTCTAAACAACCAAATACTCAAAGGTGAAAGTATGAGGGATTCTTATTAGACCACACTTTCTTTGGAATCTCAAAATTCAACGGCACAGATGGTGATCTGTTGATCAGGTAGCAGACGGTACGAACAGTTTCTCCCCTGAATGGCTTTGGTAGCTTATTCATATTAATCATGCTTCTGACTTTCTCCATAATAGTGCGGTTCATTCTTTCAGCTACACCATTATCCTGTAGGGTGCATGGAACAATTCTCTCATGTCAAATGTCGTGTTTCATGCAGTAGGTATCGAACTCTCTAAAACTCTACTCACCTTCATTATCTGTGCGGAGGCACTTCAGCTTATTCTCTGTTTCACGCTCTACCATGGCGTGGAACAGCTTGAATTGATCCATGGCATGATCATTCATCTTAAGGAAATATACTCACACTCAGACCTGGCCACCGGTCCGGTTCGCCTCCGAATCAGAACTGAACCGATCGATTTTCGGTTCCATAAGTGTGGAACCGGGAACCAGAACCAGAACCGAACCAAACGGTTCGGTTTGGTTTCGGTTCCATTCGTTTTTTGTTTACTTTTTTTTTTATTTTTTAAAATTAATAATGATTTTTTAAAAAATATGAGATTAAAAAATTTATTTAAAATTATGAATTTGAATTCATATTACATTAAATTACAAATAAAATTCTTATCTAAATAAAATAAAAAATAAAATTATTAAATTAAAGAGCTTGAACTTAATTTTTTTTTTAAACTTAAGTTGCCTACGTATCCTCCAAGGGTGAGAGGAATTAAAGCTCACGTAGTTCCATTATAATTTTAAGATAGTTCCCCATGATAATTTATAATTATTTACTGAGCTTTGATAATCATCAATCATCATTATCATCAGAATCTATTGATCATTCAGCTCGCGTTCCGCTTGCACTTGCAGATGCATTGTCGAACAAGTATTCAAAGTCATCGGGGGGATCTTCTTGTTGCCTTAGATCAGCTCTGGTCCAATCATCCACACATATTGTTGCTTCTAAAGTGCTTGGATGTAATGAAGATCGTCTCGCTTCCAATATATTGCCACCCTTGCTGAAGGCTTGCTCAACCGCAACAGTGGAAACAGGTGCTGCCAGTAACTCTTTAGCAATAATTGATAATATATGAAATATATTTTGATATCGGTTCCACCTGTCAATGACTTGAAAATTTTTACTCACTAAACTTTCAGCAGGAAACTCGAAATTGGTAGAAAATGGCTATCTAATTCCAGGTTATTAGTCGTGTTATCCCTATATTTTTTTTATTTTTTTGTAGTAACCAACGATCACATACGCTAAGTCTTGATTGTATTACGTGTTTGCTACTACTAGATTGTCCTATTGATTGTAAGTTATATCTACTAATAAAATCATTAAATAAATCTATTAAATCATTTTTATTTTAGCTATTATTCTTGTAATATTAATTTCATCTATTATTTCTAAATATCCATAGTAAACTTGTAAGATACTATTCAAATCTTTTAATTTAAATTTATGATAAAAAACCGTGACAATAAAATAAAGTAATGAAATTTCTCTAAAATAATGCAATCATTTTCGCTTCTTAACAACAATAGCTTCAAGCAAAACAATATCATTGGGATTAGAACTTTCAACATGTTCATATAGAGTACCAATAATATTCAAACTTTCAACAATAAATAAATGTATTGTAGGATAATAAACTCTGCTAAAAATATTTGTAGCATCATTAAAAACTTTTAAAATCTCTAAAAAAAATTCACAAATATCCCATTGACTAGGAAAAAGTGTGATATGTTGAACAAGTTGAGAAAAAAAATTACATAATGCATCTTTATATTAGAAAGCTTGACATAAAAGAAAATAAGTTGAATTTCAACGTGTTGGAACATCTCGTGAATTTTGTTTTTTTGCTTTAATACTATTTAATTTACAAAACTTGGCCAATTCTCTCATAACTTGAGAATATGACCAAATACAATTAAGTGCAATCTTAATAGGATCAATGAAAGGTGCTAAACTAGTCAGTCCATCTTGAACACATAAATTAAGGACATGTCATGAGCAACGAACATGAAAAAATCGACCCCCCCCAAATTTGATTCGCATATTTCTGTTAAATCTCTAATAAATACAGTATTTACAGATGCATTATCAAAACCAATTGTCAAAATTTTACCTAATAAACCGAATTCATCAAAAATTACTTTCATCATTCTATAAATATTTTGTGCAGTATGTTGTTAATCAAAAACTCTAAATGCAATAAGTCGTTTTTGCATGTTCCATGATGCATCAATCCAATGACAAGTCACACCCATGTATGAGTGTGTTCGCCAATGGTCACTTCAAATATCATAACAAATAGAAAGACGACCTTTAATATCTTTAAATGTTTCATTTAAAATAATTTTACCATCTTTATATAATTTAAAAATTTGACGTTTTGTTGTATTTCTAATCATTCTACAATCAGCAGGATTTAAAGCATTCTGAACGTAATTAGTAAAAGTAATTTTTTCACCAAAACTTAAAGAAAGATGTGCCATGTAAGTTAATTTAGCAAATTCTTCTTTATTTTTAGCATCAGAATATTTAAATAAATCTAAAGAACTCATACCTCTACTGGATGATGCGTACCTGACCATTTGAGTTTGCATTGTATCAAGTCCGATTTCAATGACATGATGTCTTTCCAAGTGCTTGATCATATTTTCATATCCACTAGTAAATTTGTAAGAAACCCCACAATAGTTGCATATTGCCCTTGCACCTTCATTTTCAGTATAGACTAAATGAAAATGAATTTTGAAAATATCGGAGGAACGAGACTTAACTTCTCTTCTCCGTGTACCAATACTATGGCCATTCTCTTGGGTTGGCACATTTGACATGGTGTTCTCATATGAGCTTGCCATTTTTTGTTAAAGAAATTTTAAAGAATGGGAGAATTGAGAATGAGAAATTATAGATAAGAGAATTGTGAATTAGTGTGTTTCAAAAAAATGAAAAATGACCCATATTTATATACTTTTGGAATATTTTGTGATATCTAAAATTCCCCTAAAATTAACCGTTATATTAATGTTATTAAGAGTAAATTAGTAAATTACATATTATATTTATTAATTTTTTTTTTGTAATTTAGGGCAGGGAGTCGTTGCTCTCTGCCCAAGCCCAACGGCTACTAGCCATTGGGAGCATACGGTTCAAACCGGAATTGTTTGGTTCCAGTTGGAACCGTCGAACCGCTGGAACCGAACGGTTTCAGCGGTTCAACTTCGGTTCGGCTAGGGGTGAACCTTATCCGAAATAAAAAAATTTGGTTATGATTCCGAAATCGGAATCGAAACCGGTTGGAACCGGAATCGTCCCGTTCCAACCGGTTCAGTTCTGATTCGGAATCCGAATCGTGGTTGGGTCTATTCATACTTTCTGAGAAGCATCATCAATGATAGTAAGAAAATACTTATTACCACATAGTGAATCAACCTCCAACTGACCACACACATCAGAGTGCACCAGACTGAGCAACTATGATATTTTCTTTGAAGAGAATTTAAACGAGACTATGTGTTGCTTACCAAACAAATAATGGTTGCAAAGACCTAGTGCAACATTGGTAAACTTCTTATTGGTTAGGGTAGACAACCTTCTCTCACTCATGTGACCAAGTCTATGGTTCCACAAACTTTGAGAAGCCTATTTTTCAGCTACATTGAAGTTGTCTGTACAAATCTTCACATGAGTCTTATATAGTGTAAGGGTGTTCATAGGGTCGGGTCGACCCGCGACCCGACCCGACCCGCAGCGACCCGACCCGACCCGGTCGGGTTTCTCCATTTAAAACTTTAATTTCGGGTCTGACCCGACCCGACCCGAATTTTCGGATCGGGTCACGGGTTTAGTTCAGCAAACTCGGGTCTGACCCGACCCGACCCGATGTAATGATACTGTATTATAATATATATATTTTTAGTGGTATGATTATTTCAACTCAAAAGCGTAGCACGAATGGCAGGTTACTGAGTTAAGATGAAGAAGGTTGAGGGGTCGAGTCCCACATTTTGCCATTTATTATATTAATTTTTCAACAAAAATTTCAGTTGTTATAGAGATTCGAACCTGCGATCCTTTGAAACTTTGTTAATGCTTTAACCATTTGTGCTGCATGCATTGTTGAGTATCTTCTCTCAATAAAAATATATATATATTATATTTACTATATATTATGTTGACCCGACCCGACCCGCGCGGGTCACCTCCTCAAATTTCGGGTTTCGGGTCAGACGACCCAAATGACCCGACCAGATTGGGTCAAAAAAAATTCTGAAAAACCCGACCCGTGAACACCCCTAATATAGTGTGCCAGAAACATGTCATCGGGCGACAACCATGACACATTTTGTCATTCTCTATGTGCCATTTTTTGAAATGATTGTCATATCCCTGTTTGTCAAGAGCTATCACCGAAAGTACATTTAGTAGAAGTTCTGGAACATGTAGGACATCCTTCAAAGTTAATGTACACCCGACATTTATCCGCAATTAAATATCACAAATTCCTACTATCCTAGAGGAACTAATATTTCTCATCTTCACTGAACCAAAGTCTAATGCTTTGTATGTTTTGAAGAAATCTTTGTGAGGAGTGACGTGGTAGGATACTACAATATCTATCACCCACTCAACATCTTGAGTTGCGGTGTGAAGACATGTCTCTTCCTACATGGAGCATATCTCTACATCTCATTGGACAACTACTAGTGTCTCTCATTCGTTATTCTTCGGCTGGTGATTGCTTTGGTTCTGCTATCGTTGCAGTTTTCAGCAATTCTTCTTTAAATTGCCTTCTATACCACAATGGTAGCACTTATAGGTAGGCTTTCTTCTACCTGAGGATCTACCTCTGATTTTGCTTCTGCCTCTCCTTCTTTCTTTTCCTCGAGTCTCCGTGATGAAAGCTTGTGTCTGTTCTGAGCTAACATTTTTTCTCCTAGACTCTTTATTCAACATGACATCTTTTACCAAAGGCATGGTAAGTTTGCCTCCTGGAGCCGAATTGCTGAGAGTAACCACCAATGTCTCCCAGCTATCAGGAAGAGAACTAAATAGTATGAGAGCTTGTACTTCATCTCCCAGCTGCATGTCTACTGCAGACAGCTAATTCACAGGCTCTAGAACTCATTGGTGTATTCTGCAACGGAAGTTCCACTCCGTAGCTTCAAATTCACCAAATGCCTTATTAACATAGCTTTATTCCGAGCTGTCTTGGCATGATACATGTCTTCCAATTTTATCCATATTTCGTAAGCATATGTGTCATGTGCTACGTGGTGGAAGACACTGTGGAAAATCCACTGTCTGATCTAACCCAGAGTTTTATTGTTGAGTTTATTCCAGTCATTCTCTTTAACAGAAACTGGTCTTACTCCATTCACCTTGATTATATTAAACAGATCTTTGTAGTGTAAATAATCTATCATCTGATGTCTCCAGAGGGAGTAATTGGTTGTTATCAGCTTGATCATCGCACCAGAAGAGAAATCTTCCATTTCCATTTTAAGTTTAAGGTTTAAAATGAAAATATGATAAAATTGGGGCTGATTTTCACAAATCAGAGGTCACCGTTACGTTCGGAACGGTCGAAAATGGTGGTTTTGACTATTCTTTGGTCCAAATCCGACTCGGAGGTTGATTTATAAATTTATAAAACTTCAGAGGCTAAAATATAAATTTCAGAGACTTCAGGGGCTACATGAAATTTATCAGGTATGCTGACGTTCTTGACATGTGGCAGATGACTGGACCGAAATGGTTGACGTGACAGATGACTATACCAAAAAATCTGATGTGGCAGCTAACTAGACCAGATTTTACTAACGTGGCAGCTGACTGGGCTGCTGATTATACGGGAATGCTGACGTGGCTGACACGTGTGTCGTCTTCAACTTCTGGAACGCGTGATGGCTCGTGTGCGCATGTGGGCGCATGGAGCTACTTCTGCCTAGTGCGTACTGTAGGAAACGACTTTCCTTAGCGCGGCGGAAGTAGCTTGTGGTGGCACCGGGTCTGGTATGGATCTTCAAAATTTTCTTTGCCTTCTCCATTTGTTGTATTAGCCAAGATCAATCCTTTAATGTCCAACACTTAGATCAACCACTCAATCTTCCGAACTATGACTCGAAACCAACAAACCGAAGTCTGGGCTTCACTCACAAAGATTAAACCTCTAAACTATTTATAGATTTAGGATGTCACAATGGTGTTTGGCCTTTTGGAATTTCAAATACTCTCACAACACTTGTGAATATTTGAAGTTCTTCTCTCTTTTCTCTCAATTTTTTCTCACAATAATTTTGTGAATGAATGCAAAGTGTTAACCTTAGGAAGTGAGAGAAATGGTAGAGATTATATTCTCTTACACAAGCCAACTAACCTTGTCATTAAGCATCTAATGCTTTCTTGCAATGGCCAACACAAAAATGTGAATGCCATACCAAAGCATAAGAAATGTTAAGCTAAAGACAATGGCTTTGTCATTAAGCATTCAATGCTTTCTTTCAATGGAAAACACATAAATGTGGAGGCCATACCAAAGCATAAAATGCATTAGCTAATGACAAATCTATTAGGTGTATCCAAGCCACCTAATAGACATAATTGTTTGGATTACATGGTAAGCCATATGGCTTTGTCTCCAATGGTAAATAAAATCAATATATTAATAATGATTTATTTACCTTCAATTATATTGTAGTAATTATCTCATAATTATTACTAACTTGATTATCTCATAATCAAATAATTCTAGAAACATTAAGTTAAACTAATTTAACATAGTTTTCATTTGTGACAATAAATATTATTAATCTTATTAATAATATATAAATAAATATAATGTGAGCATATAACTAGACAATCTAGTTATATTAGGTTTGCTACAGTTAATCGAGCTAGCACGGGGACCAAATGGACCTACAGTTCCGAGCTCCAATAATTCCAAAATATTAATTAAACTCTTTAATCAAATATTACGAATTATTAACTCCGCGTTATTCCACTAAAAACTCGAAGTTGAACTCTCGTTACCGTAGATGGATTAAATAAATCGAACATTTTCGGTGTCCATCGATATAGTCATTACATATGGATTAGCCCTTCACGAATATCTCATAAATAGAGCCGGGTCATAAGTCCGTTAAAACCCCTCTAAATATTTTGTCTCTTAAGCACCATTAATTCTATAATGAACAATTAATTCATAATAATTATGAATATAAAATATTTTCTATTCGTAATAGAAAAGTTGAGCGCTCAAATTGTTCAAGTCCCGAATCAACTCTTAAAAAAGATATTCATCATCTGCTTCTCGTAAGAATGAGTGAATTCCATATCTATGTAAAACGTTCCCAGCTACATACCAAATCATATCCCCAAAATACGTAGTTATTGGCTGGGAATGCAACACCAACCTCACCATAGTAAATCAAAGGACATAACCTGTCATGCAGGAGTTCGTAGTACACTCAGGATTAAGATCCAATCCATATATGACCATCTATTAGATAAAATGAATTTCTTCGATTAACGGATATTAAAAGAAATTCGTATTTATCTGAGTCCAGTCCTATATGATCTTATCATACAAGGTGCCTCCATTCCCATGTCACTACATGAACGATCCCGGATCAAGGTCGTCATACAAGTATAGAATTGACCGCAGCTATAGATATACCACAAACAAAGTACCCTCTTGTTTGCTCTCTATGGACTATTTAGATTACTAACTTTAGACTTAAATCCTCTTGTGCATCAAACATACACTAAGTCTGAAGGTACAATAGTAATCAAGGTAAACAAGACAATTGGACAATATATATAAAATCAAACAAATTTGATAAAAAGAATAATGTATTTATTATTATTACAATAATCAATTCCATTTACAATACATGAAGCTCTATGACATAAATCCCAACAATCTCCCACTTGGACTAGAGAAAATGGGACATGTCATGTAATCCTAAACCATTTAGGTGACCTTCAAATACTTTAGCCGATAAGGTTTTTGTAAACGGATCAGCCAGGTTGTCTGCAGATGGAATCTGTGTGACAGCGACATCTCCTCTCTGCACTATCTCCCTGATGAGGTGATATTTCCTCTCAATATGCTTACCCCTCTTGTGGCTTCTTGGTTCTTTGGAGTTCGCCACTGCGCCCTATTATCGCAATAAAGTGTGAGTGGTTTATCCATATCTGGAACAACTTCCAGATCTGCCAAGAACTTACGGAGCCAGATTGCTTCCTTAGCTGCTTCACAAGCTGCTACATATTCAGCCTCCATGGTGGAGTCAGCAATACAAGATTGCTTAATGCTCCTCCATACTATAGCCCCACCACCTAGGGTGAACACTGATCCAGATGTTGATTTCCTAGAATCGACATCCGTCTGAAAATCAGAGTCAGTATATCCTCTCAGAATCATATCCTGACTTGTATATACTAGCATATAATTTCTCGTTCTCCGAAGATACTTGAGAATATGTTTCACCGCTACCCAATGATCTAATCCTGAGTTGGATTGAAACCTACTGACTACTCCCACTGCAACAAGATGTCTGGTCTCGTGCATAACATAGCATACATAAGACTTCCAACTCGCAGAAGCATATGGTATATGTCTCATCTCCTCAATTCCTTGAGGTGTCTTAGGAGATTGTTCCTTAACAAATGAATCCCATGTCTGAAAGGTAAATTACCTTTCTTGGAATTCTGCATACCAAATCGCACAAGAATCTTGTCGATATAGGTTGTTTGAGACATTGCTAACAGTCGTTTCTTGCGATCCCGAATGATCTGAATCCCAAGTACATAACTTGCCTCTCCCAAATCTTTCATTTGGAATTGGTTAGCTAGCCAGATTTTCACGTCCGATAATATCTTTACATCATTCCCAATGAGTAAAATATCATCAACGTATAACACAAGGAAAACCACATTCCTATCAATGATGCGCTTGTAGACACAAGGCTCATCAATGTTCTGCTCAAAGTTATAAGCTTGATTGTAGTATCAAACCTTATGTTCCAAGATCTAGATGCTTGCTTAAGTCCATAAATGGACCTTTGCAACTTGCAAACTTTTTGCTATTGACCTTGGGTAATGAACCCTTCTGGTTGTACCATATAGATACTCTCATCAAGATTACCATTCAAGAATGCAATCTTGACATCCATTTGCCAAATCTCATAGTCATAATATGCGGCAATGGAAAGAAGAATCCTGATGGATTTAAGCATGGCTACTGGCGAGAAAGTTTCTTCATAGTCAACTCCCTCTTTTTGGGTATAACCCTTTGCCACTAGCCTAGCCTTGAAAGTCTGTAATTTCCCATCTATTCCTCTTTTTCTCTTGTAGATCCATTTACAACCTATAGGTTTTACTCCATTAGGTTGGTCTACAAGTTCCCAGACCGAGTTAGAATACATGGACTCCATCTCAAGGTTCATGGCTTTGAGCCATTCTTCTTTATCAGTATCATCCATTGCACTACGATAGGTCAATGGATCATCTATACCATCACAAGATGCAACAACTTGTACCTCACCATTTCCTAGATAGCGTTCAGGTTGTCTTACAACCCTCCCACTACGCCTAGGTGGTATGGTATCCTGATAAACTTGCATCTGACTTTCAGATGTAGAAGGTGTTATGTCTTTGTCAACATTTGATAATGATGTACTGGTCGTACCAGCAAGTAACTCCTCAAGTAACACTTTACTTCGAGGTTTGAACTCTCTCATATAGTCCTCCTCAAGAAATATAGCATTTGTCGACACAAATACTTTATTATCTTTGGACTATAAAAGAATCACCCCCTAGTTTCCTTAGGATAGCCTACAAATAGGCACACCTGTGAACGTGGTTCCAACTTAGTAGTCTTGTTCTTTAGCACATGTGCTGGACACCCCCATATGCGGAAATGTCGCAAACTAGCTTTACGACCATTCCACAACTCTAAGGGAGTCTTAGAAACAGACTTAGAATGAACTACATTCAGGATATACATTGCAGTTTGCAATGCATACCCCCAGAATGAACTAGGTAGATTGCTATAACTAAACATTGATCTTATCATGTCTAGTAGGGTTCGATTTCTCCTTTCTGCAACACCATTTTGTTGTGGTGTTCCAGGTGCTGTGAGCTGTGAAACAATTCCATGCTCGACTAAGAATTCCTCAAAATCTCTATCAAGGTATTCTCCTCCACGATCTGATCGTAGAATTTTGATGCTTTTACCTAATTGGTTCTCAACCTCAGCACGATACTCTTTGAACTTTTCAAATGTATCTGACTTGTGCTGCATTAGGTAAACATACCCATATCTGGAATAATCGTCAATGAAAGTGACGAAGTATTCAAAACCACCTCGGGCTTTTACATTCATCGGTCCGCAAACATCCGAATGTATTAGCTCAAGAGTTTCTTTGGCTCTTATCCCTTTTCCAGTAAAAGGTCTCTTGGTCATTTTGCCTTCTAGACAGGATTCGCAGACAGGTAAAGTACCAAGTTTTAACTGATTTAAAACTCCGTTCTTAATTAGTCTATCTATCCGGTCAAGGTTAATATGACCAAGTCTAAGGTGCCATAAATAGGTATCATCATGAGAAATCTTTTGCCGTTTAGTTTTAGATCTTTCAATCTTAAACATTTCAGTATTAAGCAGTGATTCATGCATTAACGGCCTTAATACATATAGATTATTTTCGGAGTTTCCCGTGCATATATTTAATCCATTTCTACTAATAATAACTGACTTATTATTAAATGAAACAGAAAAATCACATTCCATAAGTTTTGTTACAGAAATCAAATTCCTGCGAAAACCAGGAATATATAGCACACCATTTAAACATAAATAACTATTATTAAAGTTTAACTTGGAATCTCCCACTGCTTTTGCTGAAACAGCATCCTCTGTCCCAACTCTCATGGTGAAGCTA
Organism: Zanthoxylum bungeanum; assembly: GCA_019454045.1. NCBI lineage: Eukaryota > Viridiplantae > Streptophyta > Magnoliopsida > Sapindales > Rutaceae > Zanthoxylum > Zanthoxylum bungeanum. The sequence continues at coordinate 300,556 of SKCR01026712.1, forward strand.
CCTTCAGAAAGGTCCCTCCATGAGTTAAGTAGCTGCAAAGAACAACAAACATGGTTAGTGGCACCAGAATCAACAATCCATATGGATTTATCATCCTCCACCAAAAGAGTCTCAATGACAAGTAAATCATATTTACATGTATTATTCTTCTCTTTAAGCTCTGCAAGGTATTTAGGACAATTCATTTTCCAATGCCCTTGTTGTTCACAATGGAAACATTTTCCTTTGGCATTGGTTCCTTTGGAGCTTTTGTTGTTCTTCTTTTTCATTGGTTTTTCCTTTGCCTTCCAATTGCTTCTTTCTTCTTCTTCTTGCAGATTTAGAAGATTCGGCAACATTTGCCTCGGCATTTGGCCTACGAGGACCATTCATAACGGACTCGTAATTGGTGAGCTCATTTAGCAGTTCAGTCAACGTAAAAGTCAATTTATTCATAGAACAATTGCTTTTAAACTGCAGGAAACTCTTCGGAAGGGTTTCCATGATCATTGTCACCTGGCTTTGCACATTGATACGTGCACCATCGGTTTCAACCATATTAAGATGAGCCATCATCCTTAACACATGGTCTCAGACTGATGTGCCTTCCTTCATTCTAGCGGTCAATACAGAGGCAATTGCCTCATGTTGTTGCCGGTCTGAAGGTTGCCCAAACATGTTCTGTAATGACTGCATAATCATTGATGTTGTCGCCATAGGCTCATGCTGTGCAGCAAGAACCTCAGACATAGATGCTATCAAATAGCTATGGGCTTTCTCATTAGCTTTAATCCAATTATTATAGGCATTACGTGCAGCTCTGCCAGCATTAGGTGTTGGCTCAGGAGGACATTCCTCCATTAGGACAAATTTAAGATCTTCACAGACCAAGATAGCATTCATGTCACTTTTCCATTTAACATAATTATCCCCGGTTAATTTTTCTTGTTGTTTGATAATGGAGATTATTGCAGATGCCATGGCTGGAAAAATAATAAACGCACATTCAATATTGATTCGTCGCATATTAAAATTGTCAAACATTTAGGCATAAAATTAAACATGATGCATGATCAATGTATAATGAATTAGAAACCTAAAAGAATTACTATGCCACGATAATCTATCATCCCACAAATAAGTGCCGCCGTAGGGTAGGTCAAGTATTCGCATGATAGATTGAGACATTCTCAATTGAATAATCTATCTGAAATAACTCTTATTCCTATATTAATCAACTACCGTTATTTTGATCAAGGAAGCTTTGATTATAACTTAACCATTCCTTTGTGAGTGTGACCCATTATTTCGGAACCCTTGGACTTAACTAGTGAAGTGCCGCCGTAGGGTAGGTCAAATCACCAATACATCTAGAGTCCCTATCCTTTCGGAATCCAAACTTGATATTGACCCAATAAGGACACCATCCGTAGGGGGATGAAAGCAAAGCCGTCTCGAGGCGCCTATTGAATCTCACGTTTCTGGATAACAATGGAGATCGCGGGATATATTGTGGTATATCCCTCTCCCACTCACTATTTTAAAGTTTAAGGTTTCTATCTCACTAGTTTCTAATGTATTAAGATTATGCTTGGCTAAAACATATCTTTATTAATACTAGTGGATTATTAGTGATCTAACCAATTTTAACACTTAAAATTTTATTCATTAATACTTATTAGTCTCTACTAATCATTAACTTAATTAAACTAATTTAATCAAGTTTGTTTAAGTGATCTAATTAATTTTAACAATTAAAATATTAGTTCACTTATAGGTTTTAAAATTTTAGAATTCAACTAATGGACTATATGTCATTAAACCATTTAATAGATAATAGTACGTTATTTACTCCAAAGGTACGTGGAATTGTATCCCGAGTGCAAACCAAATTACCGTCCATTCGGAAGCGGCTATGGAATTTATATTCGGGTTTCCATCCAACATACCAAGGAAAATAATGTACTCATAATGTCCATTTGATCTTAAACTTGAATTCCTAATTTTTAGACCTTTAAACTAATTAATCTTATTAATTCATTTACATGCATCTTATATTCTAATTTAACTTTTAAATTTACATAAAATCATATTTTATAACTTGAATATCATGCATGTCTACATGTTATGGCATGTGAAAATGCAAGAGTAGGCACCCTAGGCTATATGGCATGTTAATAAACAATTTAAAACATATATATGCCCAGGTCTGGGCTGAAAACGTTCGCGGAACGTTTTCCAGGCAGTAGCAAAACGTTTGAGTTTCGTTTGACTGGCGTTCGAACGACATCGGTCTGGTGTTAAAACACTAAAACTTCATTTACTCCGTTCGGGAGCTTCCGGAGTCCGTTTTGGTCCCCGTTTTTTTTACGGACTCGTAACGGAATGAAGTTTCACATACATACAAAAATTGCATTCACCGGGCTCTTATTTTTTTTTAAAAAAAATACTAATCTAATTAGTACAATAAATCCAAGGCATCCTTTGGTCTTCAAATCTTGCTCCATGGTATGTTGTTGAGTTCTTCGCGGAATAGGTTCGTAATGAGTCCTTTGTGGCATCGGCTCCTCCAAGTTACAAATTGAGTTCCAAAATGGACTTATTACAAAAGAAATGAACTTACAACACTTGAAAGAATATGACCTTATGGTCTTACATTTCCAATACTAAAAATAAGAGCCGGAAAAATTAACGATCAACGCAATACATTCATCGCATGAATCAAAGTAAACATTCATCACATGAACATTAAAAAATCATTGATCTCATGAATCTAATTTGCCTACTCATCACAACATGCATATTAATAATTTATATCTAATATAAATTATTAAAACTTAAACTTAAAAAGAGAAAAGGGTTAAGAAAACTTTTCAACCTTAAGCTCTCGATGCCAATTGTAGGAAACGACTTTCCTTAGCGCGGCAGAAGTAGCTTGTGGTGGCACCGGGTCCGGTATGGATCTTCAAAATTTTCTTTGCCTTCTCCATTTGTTGTATTAGCCAAGATCAATCATTTAGTGTCCAACACTTAGATCAACCACTCGATCTTCCGAACTATGACTCGAAACCAACAAACCGAAGTGTGGGCTTCACTCACAAAGATTAAACCTCTAAACTATTTAGAGATTTAGGATGTCACAATGGTGTTTGGCCTTTTGGAATTTCAAATACTCTCACAACACTTGTGAATATTTGAAGTTCTTCTCTCTTTTCTCTCAAATTTTTCTCACAACAATTTTGTGAATGAATGCAAAGTGTTAACCTTAGGAAGTGAGAGAAATGGTAGAGATTATATTCTCTTACACAAGCCAACTAACCTTGTCATTAAGCATCTAATGCTTTCTTGCAATGGCCAGCACAAAAATGTGAATGTCATACCAAAGCATAAGAAATGTTAAGCTAAAGACAATGGCTTTGTCATTAAGCATTCAATGCTTTCTTTCAATGGAAAACACATAAATGTGGAGGCCATACCAAAGCATAAAATGCATTAGCTAATGACAAATCTATTAGGTGTATCCAAGCCACCTAATAGACATAATTGCTTGGATTACATGGTAAGCCATATGGCTTTGTCTCCAATGGTAAATAAAAATCAATATATTAATAATGATTTATTTACCTTCAATTATATTGTAGTAATTATCTCATAATTATTACTAACTTGATTATCTCATAATCAAGACTTGATTATCTCATAATCAAAGAATTCTAGAAAACATTAAGTTAAACTAATTTAACATAGTTTTCATTTGTGACAATAAATATTATTAATCTTATTAATAATATATAAATAAATATAATGTGAGCATATAACTAGACAATCTAGTTATATTAGGTTTGCTACAGTTAATCGAGCTAGCACGGGGACCAAATGGACCTACAGTTCCGAGCTCAAATAATTCCAAAATATTAATTAAACTCTTTAATCAAATATTACGAATTATTAACTCCGCGTTATTCCACTAAAAACTCGAAGTTGAACTCTCGTTACCGTAGATGGATTAAATAAATCGAACATTTTCGGTGTCCATCGATATAGTCATTACATATGGATTAGCCCTTCACGAATATCTCATAAATAGAGCCGGGTCATAAGTCCGTTAAAACCCCTCTAAATATTTTGTCTCTTAAGCACCATTAATTCTATAATGAACAATTAATTCATAATAATTATGAATATAAAATATTTTCTATTCGTAATAGAAAAGTTGAGCGCTCAAATTGTTCAAGTCCCGAATCAACTCTTAAAAAAGATATTCATCTGCTTCTCGTAAGAATGAGTGAATTCCATATCTATGTAAAACGTTCCCAGCTACATACCAAATCATATCCCCAAAATACGTAGTTATTGGCTGGGAATGCAACACCAACCTCACCATAGTAAATCAAAGGACATAACCTGTCATGCAGGAGTTCGTAGTACACTCAGGATTAAGATCGAATCCATATATGACCATCTATTAGATAAAATGAATTACTTCGATTAACGGATATTAAAAGAAATTCGTATTTATCTGAGTCCAGTCCTATATGATCTTATCATACAAGGTGCCTCCATTCCCATGTCACTACATGAACGATCCCGGATCAAGGTCGTCATACAAGTATAGAATTGACCGCAGCTATAGATATACCACAAACAAAGTACCCTCTTTGTTTGCTCTCTATGGACTATTTAGATTACTAACTTTAGACTTAAATCCTCTTGTGCATCAAACATACAATAAGTCTGAAGGTACAATAGTAATCAAGGTAAACAAGACAATTGGACAATATGCGATATAAATCAAACAAATTTGATAAAAAGAATAATGCATTTATTATTATTACAATAATCAATTCCATTTACAATACATGAAGCTCTAGGACATAAATCCCAACACGTACGTGCTTGTCCGGCTTCCGTTTGGTTGCCGGAAAATACCACTGTGCTCGTCTCAACGTGAACAAGCTAATGGTATGCTCAAAATTAATTTTGAGATTTTTTCCGAAATCCGAATTTTCTGCACCGAGTTTCGTTCTTCACCTCCAGGATCACAACGTATAACCAAAACTCTGATACCACTTGTTGTGATTAGGGGTGAGCAAAACCGGTTTCGGTTCCGGTTCCGCATGGAACCGGAACCTACCCGGAAAAATTCGGTTCCTAACTACGTGGAACCGGAACCTACCCAATTAAATAGGGTACCCTATTATTCGTTTCCAATTCGATTTCGGTCTGATTCCGGTCCAGTTCCGAATTACCCTATTAACTTGATGTGGATGTACCAAAGGATAATTCCATCAGAAGATTCAGAACTGAGATAACAATATTAATAACCAGCATGATGAATGAAGGCTTTACAAAACAGAGAATGCTACAGAATGCACAGATATAGGTTAGGCTGGTATTCATTGATGAGAATGTGATTAGTTTAACCTTTTGTAGTTTGCAAATCGACAGAGAATGCTACTATCCTTGTACCCTAGGTAGAAATTATGTATATGGTATCTATGGCCTTTAATATATATCAAGGCACAATAAAGTATTAATTCATCTTCAGGGTCGCCTTAATGAAGTTTTTGTTGTTAAAGTAACTGATTACATTTTTAATAAAAATTACAAGGGAATAAATTATGTATATGGTATCTATGGACGCAGGTCGCAAAGGAAGAAGGATGATGAATGCTGAGTGCTGGTTTAGATTTAGGGAAAATGAATTAGGGTAGGGTTGCTGCTGCTGGCTTTTAAAATTAGGGAAAAATGAATTTAGGGTTGAGATTTAGGGAAAGTTAAATAAGGTTCCAAATTTGGGTAAATAATCGGGTATGTAATCGGGTCCAATATCGGGTATTAAATTTGGGTATCAAAACTGGGTATCTAATTCGGTTCTGAAATACGGTTCCGGTTCCGGTTCTATGGTCCGGTTCCGGTTCCGATTATTCTGGAACCGGAACCGGTTACAACCGGTTCCTTGTATTTGGAACCGGAACCGGACCGGTTACAACCGGTTCCAAACCCGTATTTCCGGTCCGGTTCCAATCGGTTCCGGGTAGACCTGGAACTGTTGCTCACTCCTTCTTGTGATTTTCTGATATTTGAAGAGTATTTTTGTGAGGAAAAATAAATACTCTCTATTATTACTTGAATAGAATTTACAAGTATTACAAAACTTGTACAGAAAACCTTACACTAACTACACTCTCTAAGCTCTCTTACTTGGAGCTTACACTCTAAGCTCTCTTACTTGGAGCTTCTTTGTTGGAGATGATTTTGAGCTCTCAATTTATAGTGAAACTCAAGCTCACTATTACAACCACTCAATAAATGTACGTAAAGATATTTTGGTGGTTTACACCATTGTCAAAAGGTGGCGATCTCTTTTTTGACAATGGTGGCAACAATCTTGGAAGGTTGCATCCAAGTTGGTGCAAGGTGTATACTACAGCTTGAACTCTCAAATGAGAGCTCAATTTACAGACAATGACTTGCCTTCTAACTTAACAAAATTAGTAGAGTGGTTGCCATAATTGTCTACTAATTGAGTGGTTAGGGGTGGTTATACCAAAATCTTAATTGATTAATGATGATTGTAGCAAATTAATCATTCACTAATGCATGTTGGATTCATATCATCTTATCCCCAATTACCCTAATTGATCAATTAATTTCTTATAAATTTTTTTATACTTTGTTTACTCTTCTAGAATATATAATACCACATAAGAATTATTCAAAATCTTATCTTGGGTCTAATTCAAATTAGTGAAATCCATAACATTGCCAGAGCTGCCCTGACGCCTTATCTATGGCTCTATTTTTGTTTGGTTATAAACTCCAAATAATTAATGATTAAGGAATATGAATCTATTATTATAATATTATATTATAATCACGAGTTTCATAATATAAAATGACTTTGGACCTTGATGATATCAGGGCCGACATTATTTATTTAATGTTTTTGACGGTATAAAATCTTCAACTGGAACTTCAGTAATAAGTATGTTATTAATTTGAACCGATAAACAAAGAGACATGCTAAGCTTGGAAATGGTTTTCAAATTGATCCTGATTTTATACACACTAATACCATAATGTCAATAAAGTAGAAAGTTATAGTCCACGTACTAGAGTGGGTGCACGCTGCTGCTGCTGTACAAATTAATGTGAAGAATATTTGTACCTAATTAATTAATTATTATAAGAATTAAATCAATGACCCATTAATACATCACATCATAGACGTGTTTACAAATTAACAATACGTACAAATTTTAAATACGTACAAGTAGTAATCATACCTAACGAAAGATAAAGAGTTCACTTATCATCAGATCATCTATGTGGCCAACATTGAAAAGATTTATCCCGGCTCTTCTTTTCTTATTTTTCTTCTTTTTCGTAAATATGTACCAGAAATTTTATGGTGGTTGTTTTTTTTATTATTTTATTAACTCAATCTCATCCACATCTATATGAGCCTTCAAGTAGGGCTGAGCAACAATTTCGATTCTATTCGAAATTGATTAGAATCGGATCGGTTTTTCAGGTTTGGAATCGAATCGGATCGGTAAGAATAACCGAATTTAAACGGTCTGGTTCCGATTCTGTCATGGACAGAATCGGTTGGAGTCGGATCGGTAAGAATAACCGAATTTAAACGGTCCGGTTCCGATTCTGTCATGGACGAAACCAGAACCTATTTTGAGAACCGAATTTCGGAATCAGAACCTGTTTTGGGAACTGGAACATAAACCTATTTTGGGAACCGAATTTAGAATCAATTTCGGAACCAAATTAAAACTCAATTTAAACCTAATTTCATAACCAATTTTAAAACTAAATTTCATAACCCAAATTTAAACGCAATTTCAGAACCCAATTAAAACTCAATTTCATAACTCAATTAAAACCCAATTTCATAACATAATTAAAACTCAATTTAAACTCATGTACTTCCTAAAAGAATATTATGTATTGAGTCAAAAATATTATGTAATATACAATTTTTATTTATTATTTTATTTATGTGTGGATAGTTGTCAAGAATATTATGTAATATTCAAGTGTGAGAAATAATTATATTTTCAAAGTTCGACAATAAAAAATAAATAGGGTAAATTGGAACCAGACTGGAACCGAATTGGAACCGATTAATAGGGTACTCTATTTAATTGGGTAGATTCTGGTTCCACTCGAAATCGAATTGGAATCGATTAATAAGGTAACTTATTTAATTTGGGTAGGTTCTGGTTCCACGCGGAATCGAATTGGAACCGATTAATATGGTATCTTATTTAATAGGGTAGGTTCTAATTCCACTTAGTTATGAACCGATTTTTTCCGGATAGGTTCCGGTTCCATGCGTAACCGAAACCGATTTTGCTCACCTCTACTCAAGAGATTATGATGTTAATTACTTTTTAAAATATGAGGTCTAAGCCAACTCCTTGATCTCAGTCAATATTGGTTAACTGCCTAGCTAAATAACTATTTAAAAAAAAAAAACCACAATATGGAGAAATATTTTACCGTTCAAAAAATTTTATTGACTAAAATAAATTAAGGCTAAAAAAGTTCTCGTTCATTCAAAACTACTCGACATGTTATTGTCGTTAATTTTGTAGGGTTAAACGATTTTTTTTAGACATAAAAAAAAACTACTTTTTAAATGAATGGGTAAATATTCATGTCATCGATTGCTCATGTAATTATTTTAAAAAATATTTGTTTATCATAATAAATTAATATTTATTCAACTGAAAATTGACGTCTAATCCTATGTATTGATTTTTTTTTAAAATAAAAAAAAAATGAACAAATGAACAAATTTAACTATATTTTTAAATATCTTATCTCTCAGATAATCGAATCTGAATCCTGAATGCAGGTTGAAAGTATTTATTTTTTCAACTCAACTACTTGGACCACTTCATTTTTTAAAATAATATTATGACTTGGGGACCATATAAAAGGGCATGCCACCCCCACCAACCCATATACCTAGACTAGACAAGAAGAATTTACCAGTCATACAAGAAAAGCAAAGAAACTTTTGCCAAAAAACAAATGTAACTGCGAAGTCAAATTAATGAAGGATTTTTCTCTTGTTTTTGTTTTTCTATAGAATTTTCCCGCCCATGGTTGATAATAGATATGCAATATAATAATAATAATAATAATAATAATAATAATAATAATAATAATAATAAAGCATAATAATCTAGTGAATCTTACTTTTTGAGTTTTACTTTTTTGCAATTATTATACCCTTTTACCAAACACAATCTATTAAAGTTGGACACTCCAATTTTTAGTCGTGAAACTCAAGGAATTGTAGTTAGTACCCAAATCCACTTTTAATAAATTACGTCATTGATGACTCATTATATTTCAAAGCTGTAGCTCATAAATAAGCTTAAGTCTTTAAGATGCATTTGGTTCATATGAAATGAGTGCATTTAAGTGATTTTTTTTTTTTTTTGGGAAATTGGACAGTGTATAATATATCAATATAGACAAATCTCGGATTATTAATGGATTTGTCATGAAAAGTTATCCAAAATTTCGTTTATACACAAATCTCGATCCAACGGACTTAGAGATGTCAATTGATTGGGTTGGATAGTCTATAATTTGTCAATCTCGATTTGTTTCGATTATAGACAAATCTCGGATCATTAATAGATTTGTGATGAAAAATATTCAAAATTTCGTATCTATTTTTGAATTGGGGAGAAAAATCATTTCGAATCTCATATAAAATATTTTGAGATCCCAAATTATGCTAGAGATTTATGATTTTTTAAGGAAAAAGTTGAGATTTGGAATGAAAATTATCCCGAACAACGGTCATAGTTTTTTATTTAGGACGGAAAATGATTTCGAATCCCGTATCAACCAGTACAAAATCCCAAATTTCAATGGAGATTATGCAGTCCAAGCTAGACTATAGTGGGCTGATGTCCTCCATATTCATGAGGTTCTTTATAACCATTTTCCACAAAATATGCATAAAGATAAGGTAGTATATATATCCCCAAATATTTTTAGGAGTGAGTGATACACACGTATGCATATTTGTATACATACATGTGTATATGTGTATGTATGTATGTATGTATACATAAATGTGTGTTTGTGTACATATATATAGTCATTTTGTGGTGCGTATGTATAAGAGAAACGTTAATAGACAAAAATAATAAATAAAACCATGGGGGGGTGTTGTTTAATTTTTTAATGTTAGGGAGGTTTGTATTAGTTTGTCAAACATAAGGGATATATATATAGAGAGAGAGATAGAACACACATATGTATATTTCTATGTGGGTAAAGGTCTCGCCTCCAATTGGCGTGTAGATTTCTAATCTATCCTCAATAGACTGTGCTATAAATATATGTATTCAAACTCCCAATAAATTTCAAATTGTAATGAATATGAATGGAATAGTAGTTTTTTAGTACCACCGTTGCATGAGTGTTGTGGTTTCATTAGATAATGATTATATAACATATAAGAGTTGTGTTAAATAAAATTATCATTTATTTAGTTATTTTTTACTGTTTAGCATGTGTGACAATATATTTTTAGATTGTTTCATTAATAACGCGGTACCACCGTTGCATGGTAAATTTTTTCTCAATATGGAGTGTAACAACCGAAAATTATAAAAATAAAAAATCTCGTTAACACTAAAATAATAATAAAAAAAATGTGTAGTTTTAAAACAAATATAGTATTAATCTCGCAGATTCAAGTATATTGATGAACAACGAACCTAAAAATGGTAACGTGGAACTTCGTGATTAAGAAGAAAATATATTTATTAGTGACATACTACTATATATCGTACGTTGTAGCATGGAGGAATCAAATAGAGTTTTTAACCCAAAAAAATAATAATAATAATACAAGATTCAGAGAGAGTAAGCCACCAACTAGAGTCAAATAAATAAAATATATAATACAAGATTCTGAGAAATTATAGCAAGAGTGAAAATCTGCAATTGCGTGAAACGTTAATAGAGAAAAAAAAAAAAATTAATAAATAAAACTATCTTATGATTGAAGTGGAAATTGGTGACTGGCCAAGGCCATGACTCACGTTATAGCCGGTGAAGGCCGGTTGCTACTTTAGGTAGCTACATATTAAATGCTATGATTTTTTTTTTTTTTTTTTAATTATCTTTGGTGTTTCTATTTTAAAATTAGATTTTGGTCTGAACTGAACTGATAATGTTAGAACAGACAGAGACATCAAATTGTGACTTGTTCAGTCATGACCGTCCGACAAGTTAATATTTTCCTTAAAATTAGTAAGCAAGATACTCATTAATAAAAACAATGTGGCAACTCAAGTATCACAACAAGAGCCACTAAGGCTCTTGGCCAAGAACCCAGCGGTGAGTTTGTGTTCTCAATAATTCTGATTTCTGAGTAAATATATTTGTATATTTATAAATTTGTATTGTAATAAAAAATATCACAATAAGAAAAGAAAGTTAATGACAAAGAAAGAGATAAAAGATCGTACGCGTAAGTGAAATTAACCCAAGCTGGGTACAATGAGTTTCATGCTGATTGTAAGGGAAACATGAGAATTGCATGGTTTTGAATTAAATCATGCAAAGGCCAAGATACTTTATAATTTCCACTAGTATGCAGGACCCACACTTTGTGCGGGTTAAGAATATATTTTAGGTATTGATATTATAAATGTTCCGAATCTTGTCGGTTTAGTAGTCTAAATAAGATAATTGATTTACTTAAACGTAATATTTATGTCTCATTCGTTTATTTCTCAATTCTTTAATAATATTTCTAATTCATTATGCAAAAGCTAATAGTGAGAGTCTGCATCCCGAAATATAATAAATAATAATAATTTCATGAAATAAAAAAACTTATAAAAAAAATTCAAAATAAAATAACAAATAACATAGACCCGAAATCCAAAAATTTGGATAGATTTTATGGACATCTACTATTTAGGTTTTTTATTTTAATAGTACATTATATTTTTATATTATAATAAGTTTTTTATTTTAATAATTCATTTTTTTTAATTTTTTAATTTAATAATAACACTAATTGAAAAAATTAGGTGTCACATATATTTTTTATTTTAATAGAAGATTTAAGTTTCTTATTTTAATAGGAGATTATATTTTTATATTATAATAGATTTTTTATTTTAATAATTTTTTATTTTTATTTTATAATTTAATAATAAAAAAATAATTATAGAGATTAGGGTTTCACGTATATTTTTTATTTTAATAGAAGATTATACTATATCTTCTTATTATAATAGGTAATAAAAAATTAATTGTAGAGATTAGGTATCATGTGATATTATGAGAAAGTTTAAAAATGTTTAACTTATATATATATATATATATATATATATATCTATATAATAAAGGAGAATGGTGTTGGAGGAAAGAGAGTGTATCCAACGGCTCCCTTTATGTGGCTTAATTGATGGCTCAGATCATTTCATTGGTAATTGGAGGAAAGAGAGTGAATTGATTGATGGAAAATATCAAAAATTTTCAAATTTTCAAATTAAAAAATAGAAAGTTAAAATAAAATCATTTAATTAAAAAATAAAATCATTTAATTCTGTAACACCGTGCCGTAGGCACGAGCCAAATACTGTAACACTGTGTCGTATGCACGGGCAAATATTGTAACACCGTGTCGTAGGCACGGGCCAAATACTGTAACACCGTGCCGTAGGCACGGACAAAAATAGTATATATATATTACCTGATTATATGTGATATTATTTGAAAAGTAATCGGATAATATAATATGTTTTTTAATTATAATATGGTTCTTATTTAAAAGATTTATTAATTTAATAGTGTTTTTAATTGTAATATGATAGTATAATATGTTTTCTTATTATAATACAATTCTTATAAAATTATAATATGTATTTTTATTGTAATAGGTTTTTTATTTAATACAAAATTAATTGTAAAGATATTTTAATTTTATAATTTAATAATGAAAAATTAATTATAGAGGTTAATTGTAGAGATTAAGTGACTTGTATGTTTTTTTAATTTTAATGAGAGGTTATAATATATTTTCTTATTATAATAGGTTTCTTTATTTTAATTTTATAATTTTATAATAATAAATTAAAATATTAATTAATTAATTTAATTAATAGGTTTCGTAATTTAATAATATATTATATTTTTATATTGTAATAGGTTTCTTATGTTAATAATTTATTATTTTAATTTTATAAATTAATGATGAAAAATAATTGTTGTGATATTTTAATTTTAAAATTTTATTATAAAAATTAATTGTAGAGATTAGGTTAATTGTAAATAATTTAATAATGTTTTTTTTTTTATGTTAATAGGATAATTGTAATATGATTTTTATTCAATAGATTTATTAATTTAATTTTATAATTTTAATATGAAACCGCCACATGACGCGATGAGAAGGCTTAAAAATATTTAATATATATAGAGAGAAAAAAAATGTTTTTTTTTTTTAAAGAAAACCAGTAAAATGGGAAACGAAAAGAAGGAAAAAAAAATTATTGTCTCGCAAGTAATCTTAAAGAAAATGAGCTGCCCTCGAAAAGAAAATTTAATCAACTTTGACTTATATCACCTGGTAATTGTGACTCATATGCCATTGCCGTGCTTTTGCAGTCAGCACTTCCAATCCTTTTAATTTTATTGCTACTCAAGTTCTTCATCAAAAACGTGTGTATGTACATCTTTTGGTGCTTGCTTCATGGAAACTTCAATTTATTTTTTAAATACTGTATATGTGCTTATGCATTTTTATACACATCATGCATTTACACGCAAGCCATTACGCTTAGAGAGACAAAGGATTGGAAATTTGGAATTTAAATCCTGGAGAGTTTTTTTTTCCAACTTTGAAATTGACTTTTCTGTCTGTTCCATATGTAGGCCAAATATTTACAACTCCACTGCCTATAAATTCGGACACATAACTTGTTAGCTTAGCTAAAACATTCCAAGCTTATATTCCCTCACTGCTCTGTTATTAACACAGGCAAAACAAAATAATATTGATATTTTTTTTAACTTTATTTTTAAAAGATCTTTTTTGTACTTTAATAAAAGGGAATATGGGAATCTTGTCTAAGATTGCTACAAACAATGGCCATGGCGAAGATTCAGCTTACTTTGATGGATGGAAGGCATTTGATAGTAACCCTTTTCACCCAACTCAAAATCCTGAGGGTGTCATTCAATTAGGCCTCGCAGAGAATCAGGTTTGGTTTTAATCACAGACTGAGCATGAGCATGAGCATGAGCATGAGCATGCATAAGGGGAAACGTAATAACGTTTTTGGTTTATTTTTTATTGCTTTTGCTTGCAGCTTTGCTTCGATTTAATCAAGGAGTGGATTACCAAAAACCCATATGCCTCCATTTGCACAGCTGAAGGCGTCGAAGATTTCAAAGATATTGCAATCTTTCAGGACTATCATGGCCTCCCAGAATTTAGACAGGTATATATTACACTATGAAAATTCCAATTTATTAATAAGATAATTTTGATTTAATTCCTAAAATAAAATGTATATATCACATTTTTTTTTTATGGAAATCAAATTTTATCCGTCACTAAGAGTGTATTATATTTCACAGGCTATTGCGAAGTTTATGGGGAAAGCAAGAGGAGGAAGGGTAACATTTGATCCAGATAGTATTGTTATGGGAGGTGGAGCTACTGGAGCAAACGAGGTTATCATGTTTTGCTTAGCCGATCCTGGGGATGCATTTCTTGTTCCTTCGCCTTATTATGCAGCGTATGAACACTTTCTCTCTACTTCTTTTACATTTTCCCTTCATTATTTTTCTGAAAATAACTAGTCATTGATTCATTGATTGACTCATTGATTGCTGCAAGTTTGAAAAAAAAAAAAAAAAAAGTTACTTCAAATTTTTCGGTCGTTTCTTTCATTGCAAATTTGCAACCCGATCAAATTTGTGCTTTCCACGGCAGTAGTTGTTGAACGATGCTGAGTCATTAACTAATGGAAAATGGATTTCCCTCACATTAAAATATGAAGGGTTTTTGTGGTGGTGTTTTTTGCCAACTTAATTATAGAAAGAAGTCAATTTGTCATATTAGGAGTTAAATTAATTAGGTCAAACTCAGTGACGTTTGTCTTAAATTGGAATTAGTTTATATTATACTTGCAGTAACCTAAATTAGTGGGAGATAAAATACTATTTTGTGTGATTTAATAAATTGCTCAATATTTGATATATTGATCATTAGCGCTGACCTTTGAACTCTAGACCAATCCAAAACTAGACCTTTTATTTGATGTTAGATTGTCAAAATTTAAACCAAATTACAGTAAGCAACCAATGTTTTGGAAAATTTCCACTCATATCCATATAATTTCCACACTCATTTATACGTTATAATGTTAAAATTCTATTACATCTTTCTGATTTGGTCTCTTCAATTACTTTGACCAAAAAAAATTTAGAATCTATAAAATTTAGCACAATTGCATAATGTTTACTCTTGTTCTTCATTTTTACTAAACAAAATTCAATTAATTTGAATTGCAGATTCGACCGTGACCTGTCATGGCGCACGGGAGTACAAATCGTTCCTGTACATTGCGATGTGTCCAACAATTTCCAAATAACCAGAGAAGCTCTTGAAGCAGCATATGAAAGTGCCCAAGAAGCCAGCATCAACATCAAAGGCTTGATCATAACAAACCCATCGAATCCACTTGGCACAACTCTAGACAAAGACACACTTAAGAGCTTGGTCAGCTTCATCAATGACAAGAACATTCATCTTGTATGCGATGAAATTTATGCAGCCACTGTCTTCAACTCTCCCAAATTCGTCAGCGTAGCTGAAGTTATTCAAGAAATGGACTGCCTCAGCATCAATCGTGACCTAATTCACATCATTTACAGCTTGTCTAAGGACATGGGGCTCCCTGGCTTTAGAGTCGGGATTATATATTCATATAATAATGAGGTTGTAAATTGCGCTCGCAAGATGTCAAGTTTCGGTTTGGTCTCTTCACAGACTCAGTATTTGCTCGCTTCAATGCTTTCGGATGATGAGTTTGTTGATAATTTTCTTGCGGAGAGCTCCAAGAGGTTGGCTAAAAGGCATTATATTTTCACCAAACGACTTGAACAAGTGGGAATCAATTGCTTGAAAAGCAATGCAGGACTTTTTTGTTGGATGGACTTACGTCACTTGCTCAAAGAAAAAACATTAGAAGGTGAACTTGACCTGTGGCGTACTATTGTCAATGATGTTAAGCTTAACGTTTCCCCAAGCTCTTCGTTTCACTGTACTGAACCTGGTTGGTTTAGGGTTTGTTTTGCTAACATGGATGATGAGACACTGCAAATTGCACTTAACAGAATTGCAGCATTTATTGCCAAGCAAGGCAAGGAAAGTGAGAAGCCAATTACGAAGAAACGCTGGCAGCCGAATCTTCGCGTCAGCTTCTCATCAAGAATCTACGAACAAGGTGTCGTGTCACCGCACATGATGTCTCCTCACTCACCAATCCCTCACGTTTACTGAAAAAAATAAGTGGTGATTTTAGAAATAGCTGCAATTTTTTGCCCATTATTGTGGGTTCTGTCAGGATTCCTTTTTTTTTTTTTTTTTTTTTTTTTTTTTTTTTTGTGGTTGGGGCTAGATTTTGTGTTTTCACTGTGAAAGAATTAGTGTTCTTAGGGTTTCCAGTTTCCACCAAGCAGCCGATTGATATTCGAATTAGGGAAGGTATCTTCCGTAATAATAATAATAATTTTTTTTATCTCGTTATTGTTTGTTTAAGGGAAATTAATTCTCAAGTGTATTCGTTAACGAATATATGATCTGTTTCACAGCTTCCAAGACATATCACCACGTCACGTTTCATTGTGTAATAAATATTATAGCATTAAGCAATAAAGCAAAGCTTGTTCATATAGAGCAATAATAAATAAAATTGCTTTTTTTTTTTTTTTTTTTTGTGTGGCTACAAGATATATGCATATGGCATCATGCACAGTTAATTAAATAAGGTATTTTCTTTTTTGGTTCTCATGTGAAATAGAGACACAACTGCCCCACCAATCTAAAATCGTTTTCACTTTAATTAGTCGGTGTGAGCAGTGCCCAGCTAAGCAATTGAACGGACAAAATATTTTATGAAAGAGCAATTGAAAATGAAAGTTTACACATCATTTATTATTTTATTTTCACCAACATACTTTGTAAGCCTCAATTTGCCACCTGCGCATTTTTCTGGTATGATTTTGATATCAAAGGACACCTATTTATGTATCATCAAACAAAAAAACTAAAGATCGCGATGATTAGTAATGTTATAATCCACGTAATTTTATTGTTATTATTTTTTTCATAAAAAGATTATTTTAGGATCTAACCTCGTAACCAAATTGATAATGAATTAATACGACCATAAAGATAAATTTTTGGTTATAAAATTTTGGCTATACTTGTGAAGACTCATGAGACAGGATAAAAACACGAGTCACGTAAGTCAACGGCTAAAAGCTCGCCACTCGCGTGCTGTTTATAAATAAGTTGACAAAATTATATTAAACATTTGTTCAATCACTGCACGTTTCCTCCAATAAAACTGGTAAAATTTTTGAAATATAAGCATTGGTCGTAGTCGGCATGAAGAAAATTTAAAAGAATTTTGTTAAATTTGTCGATAAAATTTTGTATTCTTGTGTTCTTGTGTATTTATTATTTTGACTTTGTGAAAATCTTGTCTACTTTTAAGCGTAAAATATTAAAACTTTGTTATATTCTTGTTTTTATATTCTTTGTGCATATCCTTAGCAAAGATGAATGTTGATATATTTGGTCTGCTCATTGCTATTGCTTGCACGCATGTTCAACGTTTGATTAGTTGCGCTTGTGCTAATCAATGTCAGAGTTGCATACAGATAAATAATTAAAAAAATTAAAAATTATATTATATAATTAAAATTATCTAATTTTTAAATTAAATTTCACGTCTTAATCGTTTTCGTGGACTGTCACAAAATCGATGCTAGTAAATATTGAAGCTCATTAAAGTTGTTTTTCACATGAAGATTGCTGATTAAAACACGATTTTTTTTTAAAAGAAATAAGATTTGTTCATAAATGCTAATGTGAAACGATATGATTCAGTGAAGACATGGAGAGGAAGCAAAATAGTGGATTTTGTTGAAGCTTATAAAATGAATATTAATATATACCAACTTGTCAACGCCATTGATCCTAAGAGCTGACGATGACCAAATTTTGTCAGAGATTAACATAATTACTTGCTTGAATCCTGATTAATTAAGGATGTTAAAAGTGGAAGGGGAGAGACATTTTCTTTGAATTTAGATACTTGATCCAAAAGAAAGACTTAATTAGTGGGTTGAACTTCTCAAAGTTATTAAATTGCACGTGTATTAATTAATTTACTAATTGATTTTCCACATACAAACATTAGAGTAGGGGTGGAGCCACACCTGAACATCAAGAGCTCCCCAAAAAAAAATCATAAATCTAAACTTTCAATGTGTTACAATAGTTCTAATTTATCGAATTAGATACGTTAAAGTTACAAGAGCTAATTCATTTAAATATATATAATATTTTTTTAGTTTTATTTTTGTTGTTGTTGTTATGCATATGTCCATATATAATTATGTCCTTGTTTGTAGAGCAATATAAAAACCTTTTTCAAAAAATGAGGAGACTGGATCATTTTTCAAAAATCATAATTAAAGGATCCGATACTATCTAGATCTATCGAAAAGTGTGGTATATACATGATTATCATATTAATTACAATTTTAAAGATAAAATAAATAACTTCTAGACTACACATAACAATTTATAATATTGTCACATTATATACCACGTTAATTGGAACACTTTATAATTTGATATAATATATGTTAAATCATTTATTATAAATTAGAACGTGTTTTTCACATCATCTTATTTTTTTAATCCAATTAAAATCTAAAGCGTTAGTAACTATTATAAGTTTAACCAAACTAATGGATGTTGGTTAATTTAATTGGTGTAGACACTGGATTTTACTTTAGGTCTATAATCGAGAATTTGTAATGGGGCACTAGCGATCCTACAAAATAAAGATAAAGTGAGCGGGAAATTTTCTACCCACTGGTGTGGTGGTTGTCGTAGGCACTCCGACTCTCAAGCCAGTAGTAAAGACGATCAGAAAGTAATGAGAGAGCAATGTTTGAGGTTACCTTGACCTCCGTAAACTGCCGTCAGGGCGGTGGGTCAGTGTTTAGATTGTGGTATACTTTGAGAGCGCAAGTAAGAGTGCTCAAACTTCAATCCATCGTAACTCTGAGTTTTGCATCCTTTTATAGGCTATGAAATAGCTTTCTAATTGGATTCGGTGCCACATTTATAATGTGGGTCCCATTAATATGTTAAATGCTTATTTTTTAGTGATAAAACTGCTAAGCACGTGGAGGGTAATTAATTATGAAAAAGAAGTTTTTCAGGTTTGGTTGCTGGAAAGTCAATAGGTTGTCTTGTAGTTTTTTTTTTCTGATATATGGACTTAAGATGAGAATAGTTCAGTTCCTTGGTCCAACCTTGGCCTGTGAATTTGCTGTTTGAAGGAAATGAGCTTTGTTTGATACATGGGCTTTAAGACGAAAAGACATTTGGGTTCTTGGCCCAAATTTGACCCATATAATTTGTCATCTACTCTCTAAGTCAATGAATCTTTTGGCTTGGAGAGTATTCGACGCGTATGTCGTCTGGGGTTCGAATAAAAAGCGTACTTGGACGTCGATGTCGCTTGGACCTGTCAAAGGTCATATCATGTTTGATAGAGCTAAATGAATGTCTGAAATAATCCTCAGTCGACCAGACCTGATGATGGTTTGGGAGAAACTGTCGTGTTGTCTGGACCGGATAAATTTCCGGATCTTGAACCTGATTCGACAAGAATCATATGGGAATGTCCTCGTTGACTGGACCAAATGAGGGTGTTGGCCGATTCCCTCAAAAGAGGAGCTTGGAGCACTTCCAAAGGAGCAAATTTTTGTTCTCAAAACATCCACACAACCGAGCATTGTAAGTATTTTCCGCCATATTACTTTGCGTATTCACACATCTTTTATGCTTAAATGATCTTGGAATTGTTCTTATAGAACCTTACAGTGGTATCAGAGCCTATTTAAGCATGAAATGAACTTAGGGTTCATAATCTTGAATTTGGGTATTTTTACTTGGAGCATGATTTTATCAAATTGATTGTTTGAGTATGCTTAGATTATGATAACTTAGAGTTATGCATGATTAATTTTATAAAAAAAAATTTGATTAGATAATTTTCCCAAAAATTTTGGCTTGGCCGAATATATAAGAACCCTAAACTCATGGTGATTTTGATTTTTTAGGTCATTGGATGTGTTTAAAATGCTCAAGTATATTGATTTGTGATTTAATTGGATTGAAATCAAAATCGGATATAAAAAGCTTATATTGCCGTGAGTGAAAGAGCATGATTATGAGTTGATTTTGCTTCAATAATGTTGGACATGTATTGAAAATAATAAAGCATAATTAATTAATTAAATTGGTGTTTTGGAAATGTTAATTTAAATAATTAATTATGGCTATACACTTAAATTAAAAAAATTGTGATATTTGGAATATTGGAATTTAATTAATTGGGCTTAAATTTGGAATTGGGCTAAAATTGTTGTATTTGGGCTTAATGGGCTTGGTTGGGCCAAGTTGGGCTTAAATTTGGAATTTGGCTAAAATTGTTGTATTTGGGCTTAATGGGCTTGGTTGGGCCAAGTTGGTTTAGGACAATTAGATTGGATCCAAATTGGGCCTAAAACCATACCATTAAGTCCAAATATAATAAATGGGCCTTTAAATAATTAATTTGGCCTAATGGGCCAAAATTAATTTTATGGCAAAAGGTGATTCCTTATTGGGCTTTGGTTGCCAAAGTTCATGCCTTATTAATTAATTAAAAGCCCATTAGACTTTAATTAAATTGACATTGGATGTTAATTGGGCATTTGAGACCCATTAAGATTAGATTTAGAATCTAAGTCGTAAAGGCACATTAAAAGTGTAATTATTTAATTTGGAATTAAATAAGAATTATTATTGAATACAAATTAAATTGGATTTAAAATTGTAGTTCGATATAATTCAAGAATACTTACTTTGAGTATTTATTCTTAAACGAGTTGGACTCGCACAAATCAAATCGTTGTTTGAAGATTGGATGGTCACTAATCAAAGATTAATTAATTGGATTAGATTGATTGATAACATGCTTTGTGTGAATACTTGTATGTATGTATGAATAATGTATATCAGATGGATATTAGATGGGTGAGGGAAATTTTGGAAATTGTTTTAATAAATTTAGAATTTATTAAATTGGACATGCGTGTCCAGCCTTTATCTCTTAACTCTTTGTAATTCTATTCTCTTCTCTTCGTAACTTGGCCAAATATTGAGACTCTCTAAGTTCAGACACGTTCGTCATATAAGCCTAGCTAATATGTACGTAATTTGGCCACCTCCGAATTCGCGAAGAACACGAATGACCTTTCTGAACGACCTTTCTGACCACACATAATATCTTCTACTTTTGGCTCATCTTCAATCAAGATCCCGTGATCATTTTCTATACCACATATCCAATTTTTCCTTATGCGCTCAGACGCCATTCGATGAAAAAAACTAGTATTTATGTCCCTTTTTTTTAGCCAATCAACCATCGATCGTTATTTCCAAAATACCTCATCCTCCATCAACATTTGGTCTATCCTTTCTTCAACCCTTATAAGTTCTTTCCCATCATCTATAACCATGTCAGCTTCTTTACATCTCTTCAACATTCCCATAAGTATTTTCGGCTCCATTTTCCTTCCCCCAAATCCAACCTCATCACAAGCTTTCAATCGAATCATCGTGTTGCTTGCATAATTTTGGAATCTTTGCACAACATCCTCACTTTCCCACCCTCCCCCTACTTTCCATTCATTTGTGATGATTTCTTTACATTTGTCGTACGTACTCCACCTATCTTCATAAAAAAAAAAACCTTTTTGCCATTCTTCCATTATTATTTTGACCACTTCTTATGTCCTTAACAGCAATCACTATTGGACTATGATCAAAACACCATGAGTCAACAGTTAACGCATACCCATTCTGAAAATTTCTTTCCCACGCCTCATTGCACATGAATCTGTACAACCTTTCCTCCACCAAGTAGATCGGGCCGGCGGTTCGGTTCGGTTCCGAACCGGAACCGAACCGTCCGGTTCCGGTTCCACACTAAAATGGAACCAGAACCGGAACCGGACCGTTCTTCGGTTCCGATTCCGGTTCCATTCGGTTTTTTTTTTTTTTTTTTTACTTTTTTGAAAATAAAACTCAAATTACAAATAATTATATTAAATTATTATTTTTGAAAATAATTACAAATAAAATTACATAATTACAAATAAAATTATGTAAATTACAAATTAAGTTAAATTACATTACATAATTACACTAAATTACAAATAAAAATATTAATTAAAAAATTAAAAAAATATATTATTATATATATGCAAACCGGTTCCAACCGGAACCGTACGGTTCCAACCGGTTCGGCTAGGGGAGGAACCCTAACCGAACTGGATAGGTTCCGGTTCGGTTCCGGAACCGGAACCGTCCGGTTCCAACCGGTTCGGTTCCGGTTCCGAACCGGAACCTTGGCTGGGTCTACCACCAAGTTTGATCCAAAACTTCGGTTAGACCATGTAAAAGAGTACCCCTTACAACTCAAATAAGACAAAGAACACCCACTATGACATCCCTAAATTCTGCTATTGCATGCCAATTCCTATCATTACCCCATTTCTTCTCCTTCATATCCAAAATTTCATTAAAATCTCCAAGACACAGCCATGGCATCGAGAACATATCTTCTAATTTTCGTAACAATTGCCTTGTGTACCATTTTTTACTACTATTTGGATGCACATACACCCCAGTACACCTCCAATCAACTCATTTTCCCCTTGCATCAATATGATGAAGACTATATGATTTTATACCGACCTTGATTGTAGATGTTGGACAATTATGACCCATACCATCACTATTTGTACAGAACATGGTGTTGTTGTACAAATAAACTATGTGATAAAGGAAATTGCTCTTTTATCATTTGTAATTGGATTACCGGGATATATAAATGATAAAAGTCCATATGATTAGTACCGGATTAATAAGATATGACACAATATTAATCCACTAAGGTTTAATCATTAAATATCCCTAGTCGTAGTATTATTGAGACTGGACATCGATAATGCGGAATAGACTAGTATTACACTTATGCGTGTTATGGAAGCGTAACGGTATAGTTCTCATATATTTGGGTATTGGATACTCATGCAAGTGTAATAGGAGGTTCTGTTTACCGATGGTACGGAAACAGCTTCGCTCTGGATAGACCCCTCGGAATCACATTGGTAGTATGAATATGTGTCTATGAGAATCCGAATCAAGGTAGGTGTATTTGGTCTTAACCTGAGACTTACATCGCTAATACTTGCGACAATCAGTATACTTTGGTTTCGGTCGTCCAGGGCTTTAACAGGTTCTGTGTACGCCTCTTCTGGGTATACTGAGAATCGTAGTGTATTGGGTGTGATGTCAAGATGGAAGTATCACTTCAGTCATATGGAGATGATGATTGACCGACGTAAACACACACGTATAACGCAAGCGTACGTATCGTTCAAGTAGTATAAAAATATCGATCCCACGAGGACTTAATTCCTACTGTTTTTATTAATTATTGAATCTATTTATTTACAAATATCTAATTGAGGGTGAAGAGAATGATTGCTTGATTGATTTGGTTGGTTGTGCTAAATAAATAAATTAATAAAAAGACAAAAGAAAATACTAAGGAAAATAACAAAAGACACAAAGATCTAGGGTTGTGAATCATTCTAATATCTTTTAAAAGATGAAGTGATTATTTTATGTTTGTGTAATAAATCAGTTTACTAACCTGGAACACGAAATTATGCAAAAGCCTCTGTCGATGGTCAGACGCAAATACCCAGTTTAACCCAATTGAACCATATGTCTATGTCAACCAAATTATCTGGATTCATTAAGTTTAAGTTCCAATTATGGATACCCCCGCCCGACAGATATATGTCTATCTTGTAAGGAAATCTATTAAAGGGTTATCTACCCTCAAGGAAGATCGTGGGCTATTAAGTCTAAGGCTGAAACCTAAAATCCCTATATCTAGTTCATTTTAGATTTACCACATCAATCTTATTGGTGATCAGACAACAAGAAGCATTAAGCTTAAGACTTAATAAGTAAACCTTTAAATTACCCAAACTATAAAATAACCTCTTATAAACCGGTGATATTAAAAGTCATCACAACCCCAGATAACTAACACATAACTAGGGCTAGTAAAAACTTAAAAGTAAAAGACCATAAGTAAAAGTACTGAAAATTAAAAGACATAAAGTAAAAGCTGAAAAGTAAAATAAAATAAAATGCTAAGGTAAATGGATCAACTTTTATTATTTACTATTTAGATATCTCCATTAATATAATATATTAACTTGTGATTATTTTACCAACCAGCCATATAGGCGGTAACCTGATTAAGTCAAATTAAGTCCAACCAGCCATAAAGGCGGTACCAAAGTAAACCTGCCATATAGGCAGTAAGAAAATTTAATTACCAACCGACCAATCTGGTGGTATCCTCGATTAGTCAGGTTTAAACCAGATTAAAATGAATTACCAACCGACCAATCTGGCGGTATCCTTTTTAAGTCAATATTTTAAATAGTGAATATATTATTTTTAAGGGAGATTAATCTAAATAATAACAGTAAAAGAATTACCTTTCACCATAGCTGTGGAAGTTACATCCTCATGGTGAATAGTAAAAAATGTAAAAATAAAGAAAGTAAATTACTATTATTACAAAATGTAATTAAAATTATTTACAAAACTAAAAAAAAAACTAAAAACTAAAAGAAACTAGAGAGAGAAATTCTCTTTTTACATCAAAGAGATGAGAGAGAGTGGTACAACTGAAACTGGAATTTCGCGCTCTATTTATAGGGGTCAGTAGAGGTCGCGCGTCGCGACGCCCAGCCCGCGTCGCTACGCCAGCTTCTGTCGACGTGGCACGCTCTGGTTCATCGGTTGCAGATTCTGGATAAGGTGATAAGGTGACACGTGGAAATGTGGTTGGGTCTCAATTATTGTGGCACGTGGCGGCTTCTGATTGGTCGACTAGATTCTTATCCGCCACGTGTCAGATAGGGATAAGAGAGCCAATAATCGATGCTGACGTGGCGACACGTGGCAAAGTGACTGTCGGCACCATAGAATTGCGACACGTGGCACTTCCTGATTGGCTGATGATGACATGGCGATGACGTGGAGTGACACGTGGCGACACGTGGTGATGGCGACTGTCGGCACCGTAGGATGATGACAC
Source organism: Zanthoxylum bungeanum (assembly GCA_019454045.1). Taxonomy (NCBI): domain Eukaryota; kingdom Viridiplantae; phylum Streptophyta; class Magnoliopsida; order Sapindales; family Rutaceae; genus Zanthoxylum; species Zanthoxylum bungeanum. The sequence goes on from SKCR01026712.1 coordinate 326,103, forward strand.
GTGGCACGGCGTATGTTAGCAGATCGGCTCTGATGGTGACACGTGGCACGGCACACGTTAGCAAAGTCAAACTTTTCTCAGATTCTGATTTGTGGACCCGGCGCACGTTAGCACTGTTCGGCGCACGTTAGGCATCGCGATGCTGAAGGTCATGGCGTCGCAACGCGGTAAATTACCAAAATGCCATTTTCGTCCAATTTTCACTATTTTGGCCTAAATCACCTCCAGAGTGTCCTGAAACTTTTTTTATCTACAAAATAACACAAAACACATCAAAATATTCACAAAACTCAAGAAAATATACAAGATATTAGGTTAAATGAGTGGGAAATAGTGATAGATTTATCACTCATCACAACCCCAAACCTAACATTTTTTTAGTCCTCGAGCAAAACATAGAATAATATAATAAAATTTAACTAAGCCACTTTCGTAGGGATCACGGTTGCATTTAGCGTATGCAACAAGCCATTAAACCCCTAGGTGTCCCTAGTGGACGAGTTGTAGTCTCGTGAGGGTTTACAGCAATGATACCCACAAACATTTTATAAAAGTAAAAAAGGTAGTGAAACTAATGCATACAAAAATAAAAAGACAAGCGAAAAGAGAATAAAGAAGTTAGTGACTAATTAGGTGAAACTTCTACTCCAAGTTACTACTTGTTTTGTTTCTTTCTAAATTACTGAATAAGTAAATTCTCCGATTATATTTACCATTCTTCATATACATAGTCAACATAATATTAAACAACTCATTTTTTCCCACAACAGTCATAAGTGCAGTTGATAAGAGAGTAATATTTTTGTCCTAAAGTTCTATCAGATTTCACACCTTTTTGCAGCAATGGAATAATTTTTCGGATTTTTCTGATTTTTTCTTTGATTTTTTTTTTATTTATATACAATATCTTACATCTATATAACGAGCTTTGGGCCGGTGGCTCCCAAACCAGTTGGCTTTAGGGCACCAGGTGTTAAGACACCCCTACGGACTTAATTACTAAGACTTCAGATATATATATCTTTTTGCAGCATTTTTGATCCATGTAGCGAGCTTTGGGCCAGTGACTCCCAAACCAGTTGGTTTTAAGGCACTAGGTGTTAAAACACCTTTACAGACTTAATAACTCGGATCTCAGATTTTTTTTTACTCCATTGCTTTTTGAGATGCTTCCTCCAATTAAACTAGAGCACTGAATATTACAAACTTTTCAATTTTAGCTCATGTCCGTATGTTACTATATATGTTGATAATATCTGCCAACTGAGCATATGAAGATCCATTTTAGTCAGTATTATGGAGAATTCACAAATTAAATAATTTAAAATGAAATAAACAAAAACTAACTTGTTTCAAAAATAGGTTTGAGATACGTCTCAAGAGTGAAAACTCCTTACTCAGCTATCTCTTACCAATTTCACTTTTTTTAGTCAAAATAAAAACAAAAACGCAAAATATTTTTGTAATTTTGAAAAAATTTCAATTTTTTTTTATTTTTCGAAAAATTTTGGATTAAAAATAGCACACAACCTTAAAAAAAAATAAGGTACTGATCAACTAATTCCCTCCCCCAAACCTAAATGAGACATTGTCCCCAATGTCTTAAACAATACAAGGAGAGTTAAGAAGGTCGTATCTGGTTAGCTAAAAATCTACAGGAAATTAAAGGTTAAGATCCAGGTTCATCCAACGCCTCTTACCACGATCGTCCTCGGACCAATTTATCTTTGAAAGGATAGGTCAACTTGTGGTTCATAGGCTAAGAGTTAATCTATTAGATCTGGAGCAGTTCTGGCAGTGGAGATGAGTTCTTTCATAGGTTTTGACACGAACCCATTTCTCCGAGCATCATCAAGAAACACACAAAGAAAATCATAAAATCCATCAACGTTAAACAACCCTAGATAGCACTATAAAAATTTCCTCCAATGTGCCCAAGCCACCTGGCAAAGCAATAAAAGCATCAGCACGGTTAATCATTTCTACTAGTCGTTCAGACATACCTGGCACGATCAGTCCATCTCCGTTTGATGATCCAATAAGATTTGCCTCTGCCAATGGATTTGGGATGATTCCCAAAACGTGACTGCCTCCCTCCTGTACAGCCTTTGAAACGATCCACATTAGTCCAAGATTGCCTCCGCCATATACTAAGTGCATATTCCTTACAGCTAAGACTCGACCCAATTCATGTGATGCTTCTACGTATTGTGGCTTAGTACCAACACTACTACCGCAAAACACACAGATGTTCTCAACTCGTCTTCTTGAAGTGGCTTCCATTTTTTATGTATTTCTTTCTCAACTCTGGATGCCTTCAAAAGTGCAATGACGGGCTGAATTTATAGTACCTGAAAATGGTGAGTAATAATAGTACTAGTATCTTCCAGAGGACGTTTGTTAGCTAAACAACAAAAGAAATCGTGAAAGGTCAAAAAGTCTGGATCCTGTCTACGAAAATAAAGATAATTACAACAGAAAAGAAAATCAATGCAATAATTAAGGCAACATAATTGTGTACGCAATACGCCACTCGCTTAGTATAAATTCATTAGGATGTGTCTCAAGAATCCATTCTTTACTCAGCCATCACAAATGAATTAGCTCTCTTTTTTTCTGATTGCCAAACACCATTCCTTTTGTTCTAAAAATGCTCCGTTGTGCTTTTCCCTACAAAAATAACACACAAAATTAAAAACTCTACAACATGTATACACAAATTATGAAAACAGAAATTACAACAAATTGCATGGGTTGCCTCCCTGCTAGCGCTAAATTTTTCATCTTCAGCCAGACGTGACTGAAATCTATCTGTCAATGAGGTTTCAGCGTCGTTTTAGATGTCCGATTAAAGACAATCCCATGAGCGTTGCTTTTGAAGGGTCTTTTCCAACGGTAAAGTGGCAAAAAATATTTTGTCTCATTCAGTGCTTGTGCCACATTTTTAACCTTTGTTGCTCCAGTGGTTCCTGAAAAGAAAGAAAGAAAATCATGAGGTCTCGTATGGTGCTTGACTTGGAATGGAAGTTCCATTATGTCAAGCTTCTGGGTGATTTCTTTGAATTGTACTCCCCGATACAGCGATGTTTCTCCTGAATGCTCTGAATTTTCAATTTGGTCTGACAGTTGCTCATTTATTTTCTCTGTTTCTTGCTCCACCTTTTCTTCACAGATGTATTTGAAAATTTCCATATTCAGCTATTCATCTGTCATCTGTGAAAAACATGCTCCATAAGTGTCAACCTGAGGATGTAACGATGTTTCTGATATTAAGTTTTCATCCTTTGATACGACTGTAATGGATGGTTCAGGTAGATCTTCTTCAAACATCAGTGCAAAGTAATCTCCAAGATCTTCATTTTGAGGATACAGAATTCCATCCTCATTTGTTGGTGCAGTTGATACAAACAGCTCAACTTCTTCATCCTCGTTAGAGTCTGAATAATAGAAATTAAACAGAGACTTTGTTGGTTTGGGTTCCTGAAATGATATCTCAGATTCTAGATATTGCTCAGCCTCCTCCTCTGTTGAAGTGTCTTTGTGAACTGATTGGTACTCGAAGGCTTCATCAGTGTCATCTGAAACTGGTTCTTGAGGTATGTAGTTCTGGTTTTCTGTGAATTGTCTCATTTGATCTATCATCCTCTGAATAGATGCCACTTGACTCTGAATTTGTGCATCTAATTGAGCTTCCAGTTCTTCGAGCCAATCTTTGAGCATGTGAATCAACTGATCTTCCTCTGATGGTTCTGTTTGTTGATGAAGATCGTAGATGGATGGTGGATAAGATGGAAAATATGATGATTCTTCATACCTTGAATGATTCCAATAATTCTGCCACTCTGAAAGGTATATACATTGATCGCTCGGGTGGTTACCATCACATATTACACATCTCCCCATTTCGTTCTGATGAGCAAATGTAGTATTGCTTGATTCTGACATCTAGTGATAGTTGTTGGGCTGAACAACAGGCCTCAGAAAACCAGACTGTTGCTCCCAGATTTGGGGTGTATCTTCTTCTAGTAAAGCTCGAAATCTTTCAATCTCCCAATAATGTTCCATTTTTCAATCACTTGAAAACAAAGAAAGAAATAAAAATTACAGATAAAAATAAAGAAAATTATATACAAGTAAATTGGATAGCTTCAAAATTAACAACTCAAGAAAAATAAGTCCCCGGCAACGGCGCCAAAAACTTGACCGTCGTAAACACACACGTATAACGCAAGCGTACGTATCGTTCAAGTAGTATAAAAATATCGATCCCACGAGGACTTAATTCCTACTGTTGTTATTAATTATTGAATCTATTTATTTACAAATATCTAATTGAGGGTGAAGAGAATGATTGCTTGATTGATTTGGTTGGTTGTAGATTTGCTAAATAAATAAATAAATAAAAAGACAAAAGAAAATACTAAGGAAAATAACAAAAGACACAAAGATCTAGGGTTGTGAATCATTCTAATATCTTTTAAAAGATGAAGTGATTATTTTATGTTTGTGTAATAAATCAGTTTACTAACCTGGAACACGAAATTATGCAAAAGCCTCTGTCGATGGTCAGACGCAAATACCCAGTTTATCCAATTGAACCATATGTCTATGTCAACCAAATTATCTGGATTCATTAAGTTTAAGTTCCAATTATGGCTACCCCCGCCCGACAGGTATATGTCTTTCCTGTAAGGAAATCTATTAAAGGGTTATCTACCCTCAAGGAAGATCGTGGGCTATCAAGTCTAAGGCTGAAACCTAAAATCTCTATGTCTAGTTCATTTTAGATTTACCACATCAATCTTATTGGTGATCAGACAACAAGAAGCATTAAGCTTAAGACTTAATAAGTAAACCTTTAAATTACCCAAACTATAAAATAACCCCTTATAAACCGGTGATATTAAAAGTCATCACAACCCCAGATAACTAACACATAACTAGGGCTAGTAAAAACTTAAAAGTAAAAGACCATAAGTAAAAGTACTGAAAAGTAAAAGACATAAAGTAAAAGCTGAAAAGTAAAATAAAATAAAATGCTAAGGTAAAAGGATCAACTTTTACTATTTACTATTTAGATATCTCTCTTAATATAATATATTAACTTGTGATTATTTTACCAACCAGCTATATAGGCGGTAACCTGATTAAGTCAAATTAAGTCCAACCAGCCATAAAGGCGGTACCAAAGTAAACCTGCCATATAGGCGGTAAGAAAATTTAATTACCAACCGACCAATCGGTGGTATCCTTGATTAGTCAAGTTTAAACCATATTAAAATGAATTACCAACCGACCAATCTGGCGGTATCCTTTTTAAGTCAATATTTTAAATAGTGAATATATTATTTTTAAGGGAGATTAATCTAAATAATAACAGTAAAAGAATTACCTTTCACCCTAGCTGGGGAAGTTACATCCTCATGGTGAATAGTAAAAACTGTAAAAATAAAGAAAGTAAATTACTATTATTACAAAACGTAATTAAAATTATTTACAAAACTAAAAAAAAACTAAAAACTAAAAGAAACTAGAGAGAGAAATTCTTTTTTTACATCAAAGAGATGAGAGAGAGTGGTATAACTGAAACTGGAATTTCGCGCTCTATTTATAGGGGTCAGTATAAGTCGCGCGTCGCGACGCCCAGCCCGCGTCGCTACGCCAGCTTCTGTCGACGTGGCACGCTCTAGTTCTTCGGTTGCAGATTCTGGATAAGGTGATAAGGTGACACGTGACAAGGTGGTTGGGTCTCAATTATTGTGACACGTGGCGACTTCTTATTGGTCGACTATATTCTTATCCACCACGTGTCAAATAGGGATAAGAGAGCCAATAATTGTTGCTGATGTGGCGACACGTGGCAAAGTGACTGTCGGCACTATAGAATTGTGACACGTGGCACTTCCTGATTGGCTGATGGTGACGTGGCGATGATGTGGCAGTTTGACTTGGTCAACCTGGTGATGTGGACGATGATGTGGCAATAATGTGGAGTGACATGTGGCGACATGTGGCGATGGCGACTGTCGGCACCGTAGGATGATGACACGTGGCACGGCGCATGTTAGCAGATCGGCTCTGATGGTGACACGTGGCACGACGCACATTAGCAAAGTCAAACTTTTCTCAGATTCTGATTTGTGGACCCGACGCACGTTAGCACTGTTCGGCGCATGTTAGGCATCGCGACGCTGAAGGTCATGGCGTCGCGACGCGTCAAATTACCAAAATGCCCTTTTCGTCCAATTTTCACTATTTTGGCCTAAATCACCTCCAGAGTGTCCTGAAACTTTATTTATCTATAAAATAACACAAAACACATCAAAATATTCACAAAACTCAAGAAACTATACAAAATATTAGGTTAAATGAGTGAGAAATAGTGATAGATTTACCACTCATCAATGATCACGCAGGAACTAGTACTCTTAAGTACTACAGTCATCTGGATAATATGACTAGGTCATGATTATCCAATTATAGAGACTAGTTACCAGAGATCTGATATATGCTTCGTACGGGGCAGACATAATTCCAGCCCTAGGCCTATCATGTGATATCGATACTGGATCGTAATACGCAATACTACATATACTACGCCTGACAAAGATGACATATTCCTTAAAAGAATATTTCTGGAGAATTGGGTAGGCACGACGCTATGCTAGAAGCCAACCATGTCTTGTAAATCGGTAAGAATGTGGTACCGGGAAAGCACGAATTCGGATAGTCCGATGACCGGATTTACTGCCAACATATCCAGGGATCTCATGGGTCGTTTCCTGAAGATGCACCGATGACGTTTGACTCGAACAAAATTAATCTTGGATTAATTTTAAGAGAGAGAAAATTAATCTAAGATTAATTACGGAAAGAATTTATCTGGGATAAAATTCGATAAGAAGATAGAGAACGATTAATTTAGAATTAATCGATTAAAATAATATATTCGATATATTACATGAAATTAGATTTCGAAGCGGAATTAAAATTGAATTTTAATTCGGGCAAACGAATTAATTTATAATTAATTCGTAAGCGACTTTAATAGTAATTTTGCTAGGCATAATTATTTAATTAAATTTGATTTAATTAAGTCGCAACGGAAAGTTATTTAATTTAGAATTAACGAACCCGAGCCCGGAATGTGTTTGCGGGCCCACTCGAATTTTGAATTAAATTGGGGCCCACTTACAAGTCACATCACTAGTCAACTTTGTTACTTTATGGTGATAGAAGTTGATGGTTGTTTATCTTACACTCTTTGTCATTTTGGAATGACTTTTACCAACTTTGGATTTTGGTAATAGGTAATTATTTTTGGAAATCAATTACACAATTTTTCACAAAAGGAAAAACACCTCTCTCTCTCTCCCTACCAATGGCCGAATCTTCTTCCCCTATTTTCTCTCATTTTGGCGTGAACCTAGGGTTCATGAAGCTTGATTTTTTATTCAAAAATCTTGGTTGCTAGAACATCAATGGAGTCTAACAAAGGTATTAGGGAAACTTATCCCATTGAGTTTGGAATTCAAGCATCAAGCTTGGAGCTCAACATACAAATCAAAAGAGGAGATTGGAGAACTTCCAAAGGAGCAAATTTTTGTTCTCAACACATCCACACAACCGAGCATTGTAAGTATTTTCCGCCATATTACTTTGTGTATTCACACATCTTTTATGCTTAAATGATCTTGGAATTGTTCTTATAGAACCTTACAATGGTATAAGAGCCTATTTAAGCATGAAATGAGCTTATGGTTCATAATCTTGAATTTTGGTATTTTTGCTTGGAACATGATTTTATCAAATTGATTGTTTGAGTATGCTTAGATTATGATAACTTAGAGTTATGCATGATTAATTTTATAAAAAAAAATTGATTAGATAATTTTCCCAAAATTTTTGGCTTGGCCGAATATATAGGAACCCTAAACTCATGGTGATTTTGATTTTTTAGATCATTGGACGTGTTTAAAATGCTTAAGTATATTGATTTGTGATTTAATTGGATTGAAATCAAAATCAGATATAAAAAGCTTATATTGCCGTGATTGAAAGAGCATGATTATGAGTTGATTTTGCTTCAATAATGTTGGACATGTATTGAAAATAATAAAGCATGATTAATTAATTAAATTGGTGTTTTGGAAATGTTAATTTAAATAATTAATTATGGCTATACACTTAAATTAAATTAATTGTGATATTTGGAATATTGGAATTTAATTAATTGGGCTTAAATTTGAAATTGGGCTAAAATTGTTGTATTTTGGCCTAATGGGCTTGGTTGGGCCAAGTTGGTTTAGGACAATTGGATTGGATCCAAATTGGGGCTAAAATCATACCATTAAGTCCAAATATAATAAATGGGCCTTTAAATAATTAATTGGGCCTAATGGGCCAAAATTAATTTTATGGCAAAAGGTGATTCCTTATTGGGTTTTGGTTGCCAAAGTCCATGCCTTATTAATTAATTAAAAGCTCATTGGACTTTAATTAAATTGACATTGGATGTTAATTAGATTTAGAATCTAAGTCATAAAGGCACATTAAAAGTGTAATTATTTAATTTGGAATTAAATAAGAATTAGTATTGAATAAAAATTAAATTGGATTTAAAATTGTAGTTCGATATAATTCAAGAATACTTACTTTGAGTATTTATTCTTAAACGAGTTGGACTCGCGCAAATCAAATCGTTGTTTGAACATTGGATGGTCACTAATCAAAGATTAATTAATTGGATTAGATTGGTTGATAACATACTTTGTGTGAATACTTGTATGTATGTATGAATAATGTATATCGGATGGATATTAGATGGGTGAGGGCAATTTTGGAAATTGTTGTAATAAATTTAGAATTTATTAAATTGGACATGCGTGTCCAGCCTTTATCTCTTGACTCTTTGTAATTCTCTTCTCACCAATTCCCTTCAATGTTAATGAGGTTTCTTTAATGTATTATGTAATTGGGTAGAAGTTAGAATAGTGCTAGCCGGGGAGAGGAAATGGAGTGATTTGTTCTAGGAACAATTTGTGAGATATTCATCCGCATATCATTATTATTTTATTTATCGAGCCTTATTATGCTTTTAGAATGCATGTTTAAGGGTGTATGATGAGACCTAATCAAAGATAATAAATTGGTTGCCAATTTACGCAAAAAACCCTCAATCAAATATTAAGCGTTTTTCCTTCCATTGAGTGATTCTCTCTCAAGATCCAAGATTGGCACTGGTTTGTTGGCCAAAGTCATGACATTTGTCCATCGTGGATGTGTTTGAATCATGAATGCTTTGTTCCATATCGTACGCCTTGGGCAAGTTGTGATTTGTTGGCCAAAGTCAAGGTCACTTCTTGTTCATCGGCCTCGATTACGAAGCTTTCCCACTGTCAATGGGTCACGTTTAACTGGTTTCATTAAGCTTGTTGAGATAAAGCCAAGGCTTAGTTGATTCAGAGGAAAAAGGTTAGGGAATATATCAGATATATTGGCATATATCGGATATATGTTTCGGACTTGGATGTCCACCTACTGGATCTAGGAATTGGATGAGATCCAATTGATCTTAGAGATCTACCTAGTTAAGTTTCATACAATTTGTTGGCCAAAGTCAAGGTTGTGTGTTATTTAATATGATCATAGCCCACTAGGAAACTAGGTTTCCCGAGTACTCCACAGAGGGTTAGAGGCTCGCCGAAAAATAGTGGGAGGCAAGTATTAAATTCACAATTTCGTTTAGATACTTCCCAAAATGCGCTCATTTCATTTTTTTCGTCTTTAAAAATTTATATATATTAGTTGGACTAATATTCAATTGTTGTTTTAATTAAACAGTTGGACTATATTCAAACTACTTCATTTATAGTTGGTTGTATAATTGGATTATAGTAATCAATATATTTGAATTTAACTAATCAAATTGTAATTAATTATATAGTTAGACTATAGTAATCATTACATTAGATTGTACCCGAAATCGTTGATTGGATAGTTGGACTATAGCAATCAAGATAAGCTGAAAGATTAGCGTAAAAGAACACAATCATAGGTGAAAATGTCTTTAACGACGTAAATTTTCATATTGGGAAATGAATCTCAGGATAGTCCTGGGAGTTGAGAAGTTAATCTATTTGATAGAGCGACCTCTCGGCCCTAAGCCCGAAGTTGAGCAAATAGTAGAGCATGAGCTTTGGAAGACTCATCGTGATGAAAACTTTAGTGCTCAATCATTTATGCTTGCCGCAAAGACTCATTAATTTCTTCGTCAGAACTAAGGATTAAATCCTTATAGTATGATATTGAAATTGAAGGATCTTCATAGATCTATTCTTAGATCTTACAAGTACTAATTGCAAAAGAAAACTATTGGATAGTTAATGGCTATGCTCAAGGAGACACAGCCAGAGCTTGCAAAAGGGCAAGAAGCGCAAGGCGTATTTTACTTCAACATCCCAGAAGGTCAAGGCTTGGCCGAAGGCTTCTAGGGATATGAAAAATGGGCAAAGGTAAAATCGTCACAGTCTTCTAGGAAGACAAATGACATATCCCAAGATGTATGCCTAAACTGTGGCAAACGGGGTCACTGGAAGCGTGACTGTCGTATGGACAAGGCAAACATGAAGGAAGTGAAGACGGGCGAGGCTCCAGCTTCAGGTATGTTTGTTATAAACATGTCCACTGCTGGTTTTAAAATTGGATTTTAGATACCGGATGTGGTACATAAATATATGTACTGATGTGCGGGATCTGCTGATTAGCAGGAGACTGGCTTCAGTTGAGATCGACCTATGAGTCGGAAACGGGACGAGAGTCACCGTTTTGGCTATGGGAACCTAAGTGTTGGAACTGTCTTTTGGGCATGTACTTAAATTAGGAAACTGTTATAATGTATCTAGTTTGACTATGAACAATATCTATTTATCTAGTTTAACTCGTTGCGGGTATACCTTTATATTCTAGAACATTAAGTGTTTTGTTTATAAATATGATATTGAGATAAACACATTAGATGTGAACAACAGAATTTATATTTAGAATATAAATAAATCTCAAACATATAATATGACAAACAAATAGCTCAAATTGAGTAATTCTAATGAAACTTATTATTGGCATTGTTGTCTGAGACACATAAATAAGACTCGTATATCCACACTTTCGAAGAGTGGATACTAGGACGGATTTGATTCTAATTCAAATGATGTCTACGAATCTAGTTTATTAGGCAAAGTGCCTAAAATACCTTTTACTTGGTAAAAATGCAAGTCTCACCAATCTGTTAGCCCTCGTTCATAGTGACGTAAGTGGGCCCATATCTAGCTAGGCTAGAGGTGGATATGAATACTTCGTAACCTTTACAGATGTGGCATCGCATTACGGTTATGTGTATTTTATGAAGAACAAGTCAGAAACTTTTGAGTAATTCAAAGAGTTTCGACACGAAGTAGAAAAATAGACTAGTAAAAATATTACAAATATTATGGTCGGACCATAATGTAAAATACTTAAACATATGAGTTTCAAGATTACTTGAAAGAGTATGGTATTCTTTCACAGTGGACTCCTCACGGGACACCTCAATTTGACGGTGTGTCCGAACAGAGAAAATGAACTTTATTAGACATGGTAAGGTTAATGATGAGTCGCTCTGAGATACCAATTTCCTTCACAGGATATGCATTAAACAGTGCAATACTTATTTTGAATAAGGTTTCATATAAATCTATTAGACAGACTTCATATTAGATATGAACATGAAAGAAACCGGGTTTCTCATTCCTGAAGTTTTGGGATGCTGGGCATATAATTGAATGTTTGGATGGTACCAAACTAGAACCCAAATCAAATAAGTGTCTATTTGTGGGTTGTCCTAGGGAAACCAAAGTATAGTACTTATGCAACTCATAAGAGAATGATATAATTTTTGCTCTCCATGCGGTTTTCCTAAGAGGAATTCCTATATGCAGTGGTAAGTGGGAGGAAAGTAAAACTCGATGAAAATCGGAGTAATACTGTTCCTGGCACCGACTCCTTCACGGAACACAAACAGTTTATCAGGGATGAAACTGTACCACAATCTTCGAATACACAAGAGCCACTTAGGTCGGAGAGAGTCAGAAAACAACCTGGGAGGTATGGGTCTCTGATCTCACCTCATGTAGATGTCAATCTTATCGAGGAAGATGGACCAACTACGTATAAGGAAGTAATACAAGGTATCGACTCCTTTTATGGCAAAGGGCCATGAAGTTCGAAATGGATTCTATGTATACCAACCAAGTTTGGACACTAGTTGATGTACCAGAAGGCATTGTGCCTATTGGTACTATATGAGTCTTCAAGGAAGACATACATGGATGGCAACATACAAATGTACACAACTAGGCTTGTACAAAAAGGGTATCGTCAACGACATAGTGTCGACTATGATGAAACTTTTTCACTTGTTGCCATGATTAAATCCATTCACATAATGCTTGCTATAACTGCATATTTCGTTTATGAAATATGGCAGATGGACGTCAAAATCGCTTTCCTTAAACAGAAACCTTTTGGAGGATGTTTATATACATCCTGACGGTTTTGTCGGGCCAAAACATACAAACAAGGTTTACAAGTTAAATAGATCCATTTATGGATTGAAGCAAGCATAGGGTTCTTGGAACCAACGTTTTGATGAGATCATAATGGTATATGATTTCGTTCAAAACGAATATGATTCTTGTGTATATAAGAAGGTTAGTGGGAGCGCACTGACAATGAATGTCCTATAAGTTGATGATGTATTACTTTTTAGCAATAACATTCCCATAAAATAATCGGTGAAAGCTTGGCTTTCATTAAAATTCTCCATGGAATACCTGGGATAAGCAGGCTTTATTCTAGGAATAAAGATCTACTGTGATAGATCTAGAAAGCTGCTGACAACCCTCCCAGAACTCGTACGTTTTTGAAATGTATGTGACATGATGTCTCATATGCTTTGAGCATATGTAGACGATATAAGGCCGATCCAGGTGATGGTCACTGGATTGATGTGAAGAACATCCTTGGGTATCTTGGACGAAATAAGGATGCTTTCTGGAAATATGGGGAAATGAGAACTTGAGGTGACTAGGTTCACCGCTGTAAGTTTCCAAACCGATAAAGACGACTGTAAGTCGCAATAAGGGTACATATTTAGTTTGAATAACAGAAAAGTGAGCTGGAAATCTTCCAAGCAAGATACTATTGCCGAATAAATAACAAAAGCAGAACATTGCTGCAGCTGAGGCAGCAAAAGAAGCATTTTTTTATCTATATAATCCAAATTGGATTAGGAGTAGTTCTGTTAGCAGCTGGGCTGGGCTACAGCACAGGCTGAAGAACCACAGTCTCATCAATGATCCAAGTATGTACTTCGACTAATTTCATATGATTCGTCAGATCATACATCGTGGTGATGTGATGATCGAATAAAAAGCATCAGATGATAATATTACAAATCAGCTGACGAAAACTGTTTCTCAACAGAAGTTTGAGCGAATCGTATATAGTCAGGTGTTAGACTTCAGTGATTAGCTATAGGCCAAATGGGAGATTGTTGGACAATTATGACCCATAGTATCACTATTTGTACAAAACACGGTGTTGTTGTACAAATAAACTATGTGACAAAGGAAATTGCTCTTTTATCATTTGTAATTGGATTACCGGGATATATAAATGATAAAAGTCCATATGATTAGTACCAGATTAATAAGATATGAGATAATATTAATCCACTAAGGTTTAATCATTAAATATCCCTAGTCGTAGTATTATCGAGACTGGACATCGATAATGCGGAATAGACTAGTATTACACTTGTGCGTGTTATGGAAGCGTAACGTCATAGTTCTCATATATTTGGGTATTGGATACTCATGCAAGTGTAATAGGAGGTTCTGTTTACCGATGGTACGGAAACAGCTTCGCTCTGGATAGACCCCTCGGAATCCCATTGGTAGTATGAATATGTGTCTATGGGAATCCGAATCAGGGTAGGTGTATTTGGTCTTAACCTGAGACTTGCATCGCTAATACTTGCGACAATCAGTATACTTTGGTTTTGGTCGTCCGGGGCTTTAACAGGTTTTGTGTACGCCTCTTCTGGGTATACTGAGAATCCTAGTGTATTGGGTGTGATGTCAAGATGGAAGTATCACTCCAGTCATATGGAGATGATGATCACGCAGGATATGAAACTAGTACTCTTAAGTACTGCAGTCATCGGGATAATATGACTAGGTCATGATTATCCTATTATAGAGACTAGTTACCAGAGATCCGATATATGCTTCGTACGGGGCAGACATAATTCCAGCCCTAGGCCTAGCATGTGATATCGATACTGGATCGTAATACGCAATACTACGTATACTACGCTTGACAAAGATTACATATTCCTTAAAAGAATATTTCTGGAGAATTGGATAGGCACAGCGTTTTGCTAGAAGCCAACCATGTCTTGTAAATCGGTAAGAACGTGGTACCGGATACGCACGAATTCGGATAGTCATATGACCGGATTTACTGCCAACATATCCACGGATCTCATGGGCCGCTTCCCGAAGATGCACCGATGATGTTTGACTCGAATATAATTAATCTGGGATTAATTTTAAGAGAGAGAAAATTAATCTAGGATTAATTGCGGAAAGAATTTATCTGGGATAAAATTCGATAAGAAAATAGAGAACGATTAATTTGGAATTAATCGATTAAAATAATATATTCGATATATTACATGAAATTAGATTTCGAAGCGGAATTAAAATTGGATTTTAATTCGGGCAAACTAATTAATTTAGAATTAATTCGTAAGCGACATTAATAGTAATTTTGCTAGGCATAATTATTTAATTAAATTTGATTTAATTAAGTCGCAACGGAAAATTCGTTAATTTGGAATTAACGAACCCGAGCCCGGAATGTGTTTGCGGGCCCACTCGGATTTTGAATTAAAGTGGGGCCCACACAGAAGTCACATCACTAGTCAACTTTGTTACTTTATGGTGATAGAAGTTGGTGGTTGCTTATCTTACACTCTTTGTCATTTTGGAATGACTTTTACCAACTTTGGATTTTGGTAATAGGTAATTGTTTTTGGAAATCAATTACACAATTTTTCACAAAAGGAAAAACACCTCTGTCTCTCCCTACCAATGGCTGAATCTTCTTCCCTTTTTTCTCTCATTTTGGCGTGAACCTAGGGTTCATGAAGCTTGATTTTTGATTCAAAAATCTTGGTTTCTAGCACATCAATGGAGTCTAACAAAGGTGTTAGGGAAACTTATCCCATTGAGTTTGAAATTCAAGCATCAAGCTTGGAGCTCAAGATACAAATCAAAAGAGGAGCTTGGAGCACTTCCAAATGAGCAAATTTTTGTTCTCAACACATCCACACAACCGAGCATTGTAAGTATTTTCCGTCATATTACTTTGCGTATTCACACATATTTTTATGCTTAAATGATCTTGGAATTGTTCTTAGAGAACCTTACAGTAGAGTCCTACATGAGCGCTAATCCCCCACCCATTCCACTTCTATTTACACTGAATCAATTATTAAATTTGAGTTTTGAACTTACTGATTTCATTTGTACCACCATCAATCTTGTTTCGCACACGAACATGATCTTGGGCTTGTACAACTGGAGAAGCTTCTGTAATGCCTTGAACGTTAGGGAGTTTCCCAATCCCCGAACGTTCTACCATAAAATATTCATTACGGGGATGGGCTCCAGCCGTCACCGATAAACTACACTCATCCCGTTGTTCGGTCTCCTCATCACTTCTACTTTTTTTTCTTTTTCAATTTTGGACTTATGCGTATGACTTCCTCTCGGCTTCTTTTCCCCAATTCACTTTTATTATCCAGCTCTATAAACCCATTGCCACTCCTTTCCTTCATTTTACATTTCCTTTTGTTACATTGGGCCTCCTCTATTTTTGATAGATGTGGTCTTTGACCTATTCTTTTCCCTCTCAATTTTCCCTCATTTTCCTCAATCTTGTCATCCTATTTTCTCTCATCATGCTCCCATTTTCCAGAACTACTACTTAATCTATCTAACATCAGTTCCTGCCCATCATTCAACTGGTAATTCATTAAATGATTCTCAACAAACACCTCCACGTCAGCCTCTTACTTGGGCTCCTCTCGGGTTTGCAACATACTACGGGTCAGGTTGCTCAAATTCCCTAGAGTGAATCTAACACCATCATTGCTATCTTTCTCCTAAAGCCAACTGGTTTGGGAGCCACCGACCCAACACTCGCTACATAGATGAAAGGTATTATATATAAATAAAAAAAATCAAAGAAAAAATCCGAAAAATCCGAAAAATTATTCCATTGCTACAAAAAGGTGTGAATTGTAATAAAACTTTAGGACAAAAATATTACTCTCTTATCAACTGCACTTATGACTGTTGTGGGCAAAAATGAGTTGTTTAATATTATGTTGGCTATGTTTATGAAGAATGGTAAAAATAATCGGAGAATTTACTTATTCGGTAATTTAGAAAGAAACAAAACAACTAGTAATTTGGAGTAGAAGTTTCACTTGATTAGTCATTAACTTCTTTATTCTCTTTTCGCTTGTCTTTTTGCTTTTGTGTGCATTTGTTTCACTAACTTTTTACTTTTGTAAAAATGTTTGTGGGTATCATTGTTGTAAGCCCTCACGAGACTATAACTCGTGCACTAGGGACACCTAGGGGTTTAAAGGCTTGTTGCATACGCTAAATGCAACCGTGATCCCTACGAAAGTGGCTTAGTTAATTTTATTTCTTTATGTTATTTTATCTTCTGTTTTGCTCGAGGACTAGCAAAATGTTAGGTTTGGGGTGTGATGAGTGGTATTTATATCACTATTTCTCACTCATTTGACCTAATGTTTTGTATTGTTTCTCGAGATTTATGAACGTTTTGATGTGTTTTGTTGTTGTTTTGCAGATAAATAAAGTTTGGATAGCACTGGAGGCAATTTGGGGCAAAACCAGACAAAAATGCGTCATCAGGGATATTTTGGTCTTTTGCGCGTCGCGACGCCCGGACCTTCAGCGTCGCGAAACCCCGCGTGCGCCGAATCTACTAACGTGCGTCGGGTCAACGGTCAACAATTTGAGAAATTTGACTTTGCTAACATGCGCAGTGCCACGTGTCACCATCACAGCCGATATGCTAACGTGCACCGTGCCACGTGTCATAATCCTACGGTGCCGACACTCACAATTGCCACGTGTGCCACGTGTCATCCTATGTCATCGCCACGTCATCGTTCAACGAGTCAACTTTGCCACGGGTCATGCCACGTCATCATCCACGTCAGAAGGTCAACCGAGTCAACATGTCACGTCATCATCAGCCAATCACGCCTTGACACGTGTCGCAATCCTACGGTGCCGACAATTGATCTCAGCCGCCTTGCCACGTCATCACCACGTCAGTATAATAATTGATCTCTTAGCCGCCGTGCCACGTGTCGACCTTATCCTCTTATCCGAATCGCCACGTGTCAAGCTGTCATTGAGCCACGTCTCACTGTTCCAGCGTCGCGACGCTGGAAACCGAATTTTGCCTATAAATAGAGCTTCAGATTTCAGATTTCAACACACCTCTCTCTCTCTTCTATTCCATCTAAAGATAGAGTTTTTCTCTCTAGATTCTTTTAGTTTTTAGTTTTTTAGTTTTTAATTTTTAGTTTTGTAAATAATTTTAATTACGTTTTGTAATAATAGTAATTTAATTTTTACTTTTTACTTTTTATAGTTTTTACTATTTACCATGAGAAGGTAACTTCCCCAGCTAGGGTGAAAGATAATTCTTTTACTGTTACTATTTAGATTAATCTCCCTTAAAAATAATATATTCACTATTTAAAATATTGACTTAAAAAGGATACCGATATATTGGTCGGTTGGTAAATTAATTTTAATCTGGTTTAAACCTGACTAATCAAGGATACCGCCAGATTGGTCGGTTCGTAATTTAAATTTTGGTTCCGCCTTTATGGCTGGTTGGACTTAATTTGACTTAATCAGGATACCGCCAGACTGGTCGGTTGGTAATATTATCACAAGTTTATATATTATTTTATGGGAGATATCTAAATTAGTAGTAGTAAAAGTAATTCCTTTTACCTTAGCATTTTATTTTTTTACCTTAGCAATTTTACTTTATGTCTTTTACTTTCAGCCTTTACTTATGTCTTTTACTTTAAAGTCTTTACTAGTCCTAGTTATGTGTTAAGTAATCTCGGGTTGTGATGAATTTTAATATCTCCGGTTTATAAAGGATTATTTTATAGTTTGGGTAATTTAAAGGTTTATTTATTAAGTCTTAAGCTTAATGCTTCTTGTTGTCTGATCACCAATAAGATTGATGTGGTAAATCTAAAATGAACTAGACATAGGGATTTTAGGTTTCAGCCTTAGACTTAATAGCCCACGATCTTCCTTGAGGATAGATAACCCTTTAATAGATTTCCTTACATGATAGACATATACCTGTCGGGCGGGGTAGCCATAATTGGAACTTAAACTTAATGAATCCAGATAATTTGGTTGACATAGACATATGATTCAATTGGGTTAAACTGGGTATTTGCGTCTGACCATCGACGGAGGCTTTTGCATAATTTAGTGTTCCAGGTTAGTAAACTGATTTATTACACAAACATAAAATAATCACTTCATCTTTTAAAATATATTAGAAGGATTCACAACCCTAGATCTTTGTGTCTTTTGTTATTTTCCTTAGTATTTTCTTTTGTCTTTTTATTTATTTATTTATTGTGCAAAACCACATTCAACCAATCAAACAATCATTCTCTTCTCCATTTAATTAGATATTTGTAAATAAATAGAGTCAATAATTAATAACAACATTAGAAATTAAGTCCTCGTGGGATCGATATTTTTATACTACTTGAACGATACGTGCGCTTGCGTTATACGTGTGTGTTTACGCCGGTCAAGTTTTTGGCGCCGTTGCCGGGGACTTATTTTTCTTGAGTTATTAATTTTGAAGCTATCCAATTTACTCGTATCTAATTTTCTTTATCTGTAATTTTTATTTCTTTCTTTTGTTTTCAGGTGATTAAAAAAAATGGAACATTATTGGGAGATTGAAAGATCAAGGGCTTTACTAGAATATACACCCCAAATCTGGGAGCAACAGTCCGGTTTTCTGAGGCCTGTTGTCCAGCCCAACGATTATCACTGGATGCCAGAACCAAGCAATGCTACATTGCTAATCAGAACGAAATGGGGAGATGTATGATTTGTGATGATAACCACCCGAGCGATCAATGCATATACTTTTCAGAGTGGCAGAATTATCAGAATCATTCAAGATACGAAGAACCATCATATTTTCCATCTTATCCACCATCCACCTACGATCTTCATCAACAATCAGAATCATCAGAGAAAGATCAGATGATTGACATGCTCAAAGATTGGGTCAAGAAACAAGACGAAAAGTTGGATACAATGCTTGAAACATGCCAGAATCAATTTGAAAGTAATCAGAGACAATCAGAATTCATTCAGAGACTGACAGATCAAACAAGACAATTACCTCAAGAAGAATTATCAGATGAAACTGACAAAGCCTTCGAGTACCCAGAGATCCACAATGAAATTTCAACAGAGGAGAAGGCTGAGCAGTATCAACAACCAGAGGTATCAGTTCAGGAGCCCGAACCGGCAAAGTCTCAATTTGAATTTTATTATTCAGATTCTGACGAGGATGAAGCTGATCTATTTGTACCAACTGCACCAACAACGGAGGATCAAACTTTTAATCCTCAAAATGAAGATCTTGGAGCATACTTTACCATGATGTTTGAAGAAGATCTACCTGAACCATCCAATCCGGTCATATCAGAGGATGAAGACCTAAAATCTGACATTTCTTTACATCCTCAGGTTGACAATTTTGAAGCATGTATTTCACAGATGACAGATGAAGAGCTGAATGCAGAAATTTTCAAATACATCTGTGAAGAAAATGTGGAACAAGAAGCAGATCAAATGGAGGAGCAAATGTCTGACCTTAATAAAGATCCAGAGCATTAAGGAGAAACATCGCTGTTTTGGGGAGTACAATCTAAAGATATCACCCAGAAGCTTGACAGAATGGAACTCCCATTCCAAGTCAAGCACCATACGAGACCTCCTGATTTACTTTTTTCTTTGCAGGAATCATTGGAGCGACAAAGATCAAAAAGGTGGCACGAGCACTGAATGAGACAAAACTCTTTTTTCCATTTTATTGTTGGAAGAGACCATTCAAAAGCAATGCTCATGGGATTGTCTTAATCGGACATCTAAAACGACATTGAAACCTCCTTAACATATGGATTTCAGTCACGTCTGGCTGAAGACAAAAAATTTAGCGCTAGTAGGGAGGCAACCCATGCAATTTGTTGTAATTTGTTTTCATATTTTGTGTGAACTTTTTAATTTTGTGTGTTAGTTTTGCAGGAAAAATAAAAACGGAATTTTTCAGGACAAAGTAAGCTAGGGCAAGCGAGATTTTCATAAAATAAAAATTTGACAAAATCACAAAGATGTAAAGACAATCCAGAAGAGATGGCCGAGTAAGGAGTCAGCTCTCGAGACGTGTCCCAGAGGATTTATCCGTCGAAAGACTTGGTTTTGCCAAAAAAAAAAAAAAAAGTCATCCCGCGTCGCGACGCCAGTCCATTTTCAACGTCACGACGCTGACTCGAAATCAGAACATAAACCAGAGGCACCGCAGATCTCTTCTCATTCCTTCATCTTCCTCACCGAAACCAGAGCCATTAACGCCCAAAACTGAGACATCAACCCATCCTCAACCGCCGACCACACAAAGCCGAAACTCACTTCCACAACACCAAATAACCACCAACCCGAGCATTATTATTACCCAACTCGCCGAACCGAGCACCTCCGTTTCTGCAAGCCGTGAGTTACCAAACTCACCGATCAGATCCATCACCGCGACAACCAAGCCGGCTGACCACCACCATCGCGAGCACCACCATCACCGAGCATCCTCCAACCCCGACCAGACCCAAGAACCGCACAACCTAACCACGACCAGACCGAAACCACCGAGCAAACGAGCAACATCTTGACCTTCATCACCAGACCAAGCCGAGCCCACTGCCTTGTCTTGCCGTGACTGCCAAAGCCAACCTCCGCAAGCCGAGATACTCCAAAACCGACCCATCACCCTCACTACCGAGAACAACCACGCCCAAAACAACCGAGCAACCGAACCAATTGCTGAATCAGAAACTAAAATACGGTAATGATTTGATAAAAAATTGATTTGGTAAATGGGTAAATTGAAAAATTGAATTGTGAATTGGTTGACTGTGGATTGGATTACGAAGTGTTGGATTGTTGATAGTTTGATTCGTAGTAATTGGGGGCGAAGATTGGAGGTTGATATTTGGAGTGTTTATGGTAATTGAGTAGTTTAGGATTGAGGATTGTTGAAAAAACAGAGGTGATTCTGCCAAAATTTTTACTAAAAAAATTGTCAAATAACAACAGTGGTAAGAATCGTAAATTGGACATAGATCTTAATCGATTATTTTTCCTGTAAAATTTCAGCTAATCAGGTATTACCTTCTAAACTCTCTTCTATTATTTAAGACATTGGGGACAATGTCTCATTTAGGTTTGGGGGAGGGAATTAGTTGATTAGTACCTTGTTTTTAGTTTGTATGTTGTTTTTATTTTTAATCCAAAATTTTTCGAAAAATACAAAAAAAAAATTTGAAAAATTTTCAAAAATTACAAAAATATTTTGTGTTTTTTGTATTTTGACTAAAAAGGTGAAATTGGTAAGAGATAGCTGAGCAAGGAGTTCCCACTCCTGAGACGTATCTCAAACTTATTTCGAAACAAGTTAATTTTTGTTTATTTCCTTTTAAATTATTTAATTTGTAAATTCTCCATAAAACTGACTAAAATGAATCTTCATATGCTCAGTTGACAGATATTATCAACATACATGGAAACATACGGACATGAGCTAAAATTGAAAAGTTTGTAATATTCAGTGCTCTAGTTTAATTGGAGGAAGCATCTCAAAAAGTGATGGAGTAAAAAAAAAACGTCTGAGATTCGAGTTATTAAGTCTGTAAGGGTGTCTTAACACCTAGTGCCCTAAAGCCAACTGGTTTGGGAGTCACTGGCCTAAAGCTCGTTACATGGATCAAAGATGCTGCAAAAATATATATATCTGAAGTCTGAGTAATTAAGTCCGTAGGGGTGTCTTAACACCTGGTGCCCTAAAGCCAACTGGTTTGGGAGCCACCGACCCAACACTCGCTACATAGATGGAAGGTATTGTATATAAATAAAAAAAAAAATCAAAGAAAAAATCCGAAAAATTATTCCATTGCTACAAAAAGGTGTGAATTCTAATAAAACTTTAGGACAAAAATATTACTCTCTTATCAACTGCACTTATGACTGTTGTGGGCAAAAATTAGTTGTTTAATATTATGTTGGCTATGTTTATGAAGAATGGTAAAAATAATCGGAGAATTTATTTATTCGGTAATTTAGAAAGAAACAAAACAACTAGTAATTTGGAGTAGAAGTTTCACCTGATTAGTCACTAACTTCTTTATTCTCTTTTCGCTTGTCTTTTTGCTTTTGTGTGCATTTGTTTCACTAACTTTTTACTTTTGTAAAAATGTTTGTGGGTATCATTGCTGTAAGCCCTCACGAGACTATAACTCGTCCACTATGGACACCTAGGGGTTTAAAGGCTTGTTGCATACGCTAAATGCAATCGTGATCCCTACGAAAGTGGCTTAGTTAATTTTATTTCTTTATGTTATTTTATCTTCTGTTTTGCTCGAGGACTAGCAAAATGTTAGGTTTGGGGTGTGATGAGTGGTATTTATATCACTATTTCTCACTCATTTGACCTAATGTTTTGTATTGTTTCTCGAGATTTATGAACGTTTTGATGTGTTTTGTTGTTATTTTGCAGATAAATAAAGTTTGGATAGCACTGGAGGCAATTTGGGGCAAAACCAGACAAAAATGCGTCAGCAGGGATATTTTGGTCTTTTGCGCGTCGTGACGCCCGGACCTTCAGCGTCGCGACACCCCGCGTGCGCCGAATCTGCTAACGTGCGTCGGGTCAACGGTCAATGATTTGAGAAGTTTGACTTTGCTAACATGCGCAGTGCCACGTGTCACCATCACAGCCGATATGCTAACGTGCACCGTGCCACGTGTCATAATCCTACGGTGCCGACACTCACAATTGCCACGTGTGCCACGTGTCATCCTATGTCATCGCCATGTCATCGGTCAACGAGTCAACTTTGCCATGCGTCATGCCATGTCATCATCCACGTTAGAAGGTCAACCGAGTCAACATGTCACGTCATCATCAGCCAATCACGCATTGACACGTGTCACAATCCTACGGTGCCGACAATTGATCTCAGCCGCCTTGCCACGTCAGCGCCACGTCATCACCACGTCAGCATAATAATTGAGCTCTTAGCCGTCGTGCCACGTGTCGACCTTATCCTCTTATCTGAATCGCCACGTGTCAAGCTGTCATTGAGCCACGTCTCACTGTTCCAGCGTCGCGACGCTGGAAACCAAATTTTGCCTATAAATAGAGCTTCAGATTTCAGATTTCAACACACCTCTCTCTCTCTTCTATTCCATCTAAAGAGAGAGTTTCTCTCTCTAGATTCTTTTAGTTTTTAGTTTTGTAGTTTTTAATTTTTAGTTTTGTAAATAATTTTAATTACGTTTTGTAATAATAGTAATTTAATTTTTACTTTTTACTTTTTATAGTTTTTACTATTTACCATGAGAAGGTAACTTCCCCAGCTAGGGTGAAAGGTAATTCTTTTACTGTTACTATTTAGATTAATCTCCCTTAAAAATAATATATTCACTATTTAAAATATTGACTTAAAAAGGATACCGATATATTGGTCGGTTGGTAAATTAATTTTAATCTGGTTTAAACCTGACTAATCAAGGATACCGCCAGATTGGTCGGTTCGTAATTTAAATTTTGGTTCCGCCTTTATGGCTGGTTGGACTTAATTTGACTTAATCAGGATACCGCCAGACTGGTCGGTTGGTAATATTATCACAAGTTTATATATTATTTTATGGGAGATATCTAAATTAGTAGTAGTAAAAGTAATTCCTTTTACCTTAGCATTTTATTTTATTTTACCTTAGCAATTTTACTTTATGTCTTTTACTTTCAGCCTTTACTTATGTCTTTTACTTTAAAGTCTTTACTAGTCCTAGTTATGTGTTAAGTAATCTCGGGTTGTGATGAATTTTAATATCTCCGGTTTATAAGGGATTATTTTATAGTTTGGGTAATTTAAAGGTTTATTTATTAAGTCTTAAGCTTAATGCTTCTTGTTGTCTGATCACCAATAAGATTGATGTGGTAAATCTAAAATGAACTAGACATAGGGATTTTAGGTTTCAGCCTTAGACTTAATAGCCCACGATCTTCCTTGAGGATAGATAACCCTTTAATAGATTTCCTTACATGATAGACATATACCTGTCGGGCGGGGTAGCCATAATTGGAACTTAAACTTAATAAATCCAGATAATTTGGTTGACATAGACATATGATTCAATTGGGTTAAACTGGGTATTTGCGTCTGACCATCGACGGAGGCTTTTGCATAATTTAGTGTTCCAGGTTAGTAAACTGATTTATTACACAAACATAAAATAATCACTTCATCTTTTAAAAGATATTAGAAGGATTCACAACCCTAGATCTTTGTGTCTTTTGTTATTTTCCTTAGTATTTTCTTTTGTCTTTTTATTTATTTATTTATTGTGCAAAACCACATTCAACCAATCAAACAATCATTCTCTTCTCCATTTAATTAGATATTTGTAAATAAATAGATTCAATAATTAATAACAACCGTAGAAATTAAGTCCTCGTGGGATCGATATTTTTATACTACTTGAACGATACGTGCGCTTGCGTTATACGTGTGTGTTTACGCCGGTCAGTAGACCCACTTAATAAGGCCTTACCTCCAAAGTTATTCGATAAACTTGTTATGGAGATGAGACTTTTGTACCATCCAGATTGGCACTAAACAAGTTGGAGTTTGTTTGAGTTGGTGTTTAGAGTGTTAATCCGAATAATATATTATACATTATATTTTATTATTTATTAATAAAATAACTAAATTTTCATTTCAACCTTATTAATGGTAATTATTATGTCATAATACATATTAGTTTGATATATAAATATGCTGAGAATTACATCGACTTTATAATAGTCATGTTGTAATATTGGACACTTGGTGCTTTGACATTGGGATAGTATTACTATTATAAACTATTCTTAAAGTAAATATTCATAGTCGTTGGTTTTAGAATACGGTCAAATCCATATAACTTAGAAGACTAGCACATATCGTATATTGGAATTAGAGTTCCAATGGTCTAACTTAGTAGACCATTAGTAAGGGAAGCTCGTATATACATGTGGGTATTCGTTGGAACAAATATTGAATGACTCACATGTGATTCCTAATAGTTGGAAGTACATACCACCGTCAATAGGAATCTCCTCGAGTCGAGTAGCATATGTGATCCTCCATATTTTAATGCCATGTATGTCAGAGACCTTTCATGGTCTGACCGCTAAATGTTCATTAGGTGTAGACCAATGCACTCGTTAGTCAAGTGTGTATCAAGATAGAATCTTCCACCCGTATGTATACTGTAAGAGGTTAAGGTATCCATGTGAGTAAGTCACGATTCTTAAGACTTTGGCCAAATCCAATCACCTATGGTTGATCACATATATAAGAAATAATATTTTGATTAGTTGTAAAAAATCATGGACATGTCGACAATATGAGATGTGCGCCTTGGAAACTTGATGGTGTAATCTATGTTTCCTAAGCACAACTCAAATAGCCTACGACGGATGAATTGTTAAACGTATGTGATGACCTCGACTTGTATAGTTAGAAAGGTCGTTCATGTTCTTTGTAAATTTGGAGGTAGCCTAATTACGTACATATGAGCTAGGTTTATATGACGAATGTGTCTGAACTTATAGAGTCTCATAATATGAAGTGTACTCATTGAGCACTTGGATAGCCGATAATATTTGATAATAAATAATATTTGATATTATAATTTTCAATCAAAATAATTAAGTGTTATTGGATAACTTTAATTATTTATTTGACCAATTGGGATTAATTAGTTTAATCCAAATTAAGAATCACACAAGGATTTTGTTGTAATTTCATAAATATCTCTACCATTGGATGATATTTTGGTAATTATAAAATATGCAATAATAGGTGTTTTTGGCTTGATTTAATTGGATTAATCAAACATATAACTTTTATCTAGATTTAATTGGATTAAATCAAAGTGGTAGACGAAGTTAATCAGTTACACCTAATATGTATATTTGGACAAATTGGATTAAGTCCACCTAAAAGTTGATTAGAACTTTTATTAAATAAAAAATGCATAAGCTTGATTATAAAAGGCAAGCTTGAGCTTTTTTTTTTTATTAAGGCAAAGTATAAGAAAAATTAACCTAAATAAAGTATTTGTGATAGAAACTTTGGAAGTTCTCTACATTTTCAACAAGGAGAATAAGATTGAATGGTGGAATCAAGCTTGCTAGGTAAGTTTGATCTTCTCTAAAGTTATATTTTTCATTAGTGAGTTGTTATCATTAGTGAAATAAATTGTGATGTATTATGTATTGGATACATAATAACAAACTTTGAAGTTGAAATTAGGTTAATGAATTGTGTATGGATGCTTTGAAAGCATAAACACGATATGTTTGTGATTGGGTCAAATATGTTCATGTTTGACATGAAACATAAAATTAGAGTGTGGAACTCTAGATGATAGCTTGGAGCTATGACTACCATTCTAGAATCACTTGACCGGCTTTAAGTGACCTATAATTATTCATGAGTCATTTCTTTATGGGATTCTACTTTGGTTTGTATTTTGATTCAAATTAATGTATATATTTATTTAGAATACATTTATGTCTGGTCGGATATATGTGGATTGAGAAAAAGGTCGGTCAGACATATGAGATGTCCGGCCTGGGCATGGCTATTTTCTGAATTCTCTGATTTATGCATAAAATGTAATGTCTACACCATCCACTCTTAAAACATGTCTATAATTTTCAAGAAATATATTATTTTGTGCCGGAAATGTCATTAAGAACCTTTGGAACAAACCTTTTTCAAATATGAAAATTACATCATAAAATACATGTTGGTAATATGCCATAGATTCAGTTATTGTTGAGAATGAGAAAAAATCTGGTGAAATAGTGAGCATGAAGATTTTGGAGCCAAAGCCATTCTTATGTAAAGTGGATTATGAAAAAGAATAAAAGACGCGTATTTTGAAGACCCGGCCACGGTTCAAGAATCGAACCGATAGGAAACGGCTGATTCTAATCGACTCTGGAATCGGAATCGGAACTAGATTTTTTCGACTCGGTTAGGGTTCTACCCTAGTCAGTGTTAGAAAACGCACCGCCTAGGCGGCGCGTTTTGGCTCTTCACCACTCAGCCACGGCGATTACCACCAAATCGATGGTGGTAATCACACGGCTGAGTGGTCGGCGTGAAATCGGTGCCTAAGTACCAATTTCACCGCCACTCGACCGCATAGGTACCAATACACGACCGCTAATCAGACTTGTATTGGTACTGATCTTTTTTTGGACCAAAACATCGTCGTTTGGGGGTCTAATAACCCCCCAAAACGGCTTCATTTTGGAGGTTTATTAAACCCCTAAAACTACACCGTTTTGGGGGTTAATAACTTATTAACCCCCAAAACGGCGTCGTTTTTGGGGTGGGTTTATATTAAAAAAATTTCTCATTTCCTCTCTGCCTGTGATATTTTTTGTTTTCTCAACAGTCAGCTCTCAGCTCTCTCTTCTCTTCATACAGACATAGTAAGGGTTTTGTTTTAATTCCAACAAAAATAAAATGGTTCATTCTATTATGGATTTTGTTGTAACTATAACTAAGTAATTAATTTCCCTATTTTGTCAATTTTATTAATTTGACCTAAAATCATATGACCCTAAATATAAATTGAGTGTTTTTTTGTTAGTTAATAAGTTATTAACTATTAGTATTTAGTAGTAATTACTAATTAAATTAGTTGATAAGTTAAAATTATAAAGAAAAGATAAAAGTAAGTACATTTTAGGATTTATGGTGAATTGGTGATATTAAATAATTAATTGTTACTTGGGCATATTAATTAATAACTAATTAGCTATTAATATTTAGTAATTAGCAGTTATTACTAGTTACTAATTAAATTAGTTAATAAATTATAAAGAAAAGATAAAAGTAAATAAATTTTAGGATTTATGGTTATATTAAATAATTAATTGTTACTTGGGTATTGTAGGCACTGCATTTTTGCATGTGAGTCCCTATGATGAGTCTCATTTGGAGACACTACCTTTTAAGTCGAGGAAGTTGCGGGAAACGGTCGTCGGAGGGAATCGATATTTCGTTAGATTTTTATTCGCTTATTTAGCTCCAGGCTCACTCGTTGGACCTCCGTTTTAAATCACTTTTAGCCTAAAAACACCGCAAACCATTTAACCTTGGCCCAAGCCCACCACCAAAGCCAACACACACCAAGCCCACCACCTTGGCCCACACGCCCAATGCCCTTAAAATACAACCAAATTAAATAA
Source organism: Zanthoxylum bungeanum (assembly GCA_019454045.1). Classification (NCBI taxonomy): domain Eukaryota; kingdom Viridiplantae; phylum Streptophyta; class Magnoliopsida; order Sapindales; family Rutaceae; genus Zanthoxylum; species Zanthoxylum bungeanum. The sequence continues at coordinate 354,909 of SKCR01026712.1, forward strand.
AATATTAATTAAATCATATACCAAATTAAATAAAATATTATTCCTCATTAAAAAAATTGTATTCCTAAATTAACAAATATTATGCCTAAACAACACAAAATAAATATACTAACTTCCTAATATAGCCAAGACATGTCTCCAACCAAATAATTGATTTTCCTTCTGTGGCACTAATTGGTCTCCTTCCTATTCAAATCCATGCAAACCCTAACCTTTGTCTATAAAAGAAATACTTTTCTCACCCCCGTTTCCTCTCTCTCACGGCCTCACCAAATAATGAAACCCTAACAGCACTCTGATCTCTCTCTATCCCTTCATCTCTTGGCTTGACCGAACCCACTCACTGCCATAGCACCCCTCACACCAAGAACCTTCAGCCACGCCACTGCCTCACCCCACTAACGAGATAAACAAAACAACTCAAGCAGCCCCTATCTCTCACTAACCCATCACGCAGCCCCTTCATTCTTCAGAAAACCCTCACGTATCAACCTTCAACAAACAACAAACCACACGTCTCTAGCCAAAAGACAACACAATTTACACGTCATGGTTGAAGTGCCGTGAAGACATAATAACGAAACCAACAAACCGAGAACAAGTGCCCAAGCACGCACATATCCAACATCAATACCCCTTCAAATCACGTTCATCAGTCCACGCACAATACTGCCTCACGTTCATCAGCCCAAGCACAACATTGCCTCACCTTCATCAGCCCCTTGCCCACGCACAATACTACCTCACAAATCAGTGAACAAAAACAACCCTAACAGCCCTTAAACAGTCCAAAAATCTGCACTTTAAACCGAGACAAAAATACCCCAAAACAGTCATCGAAACTGTCCAGAAACTGACCCAAAAACAGCAGTAAAGCAGCAGCAAAACGGAGTCAAAAAAGTAGCTTGAGCAGCGAAACAGTGAAGAAAGACGTAGACCAGTGAACCAGAAAATTGCGGAGTGATAGCCCTTCCGACGGACTTGTAACGCGCTTCCGAAAGTCGACATAAAAGGTTAGACCTAAGGGTATTTTTCACATCCATTTTCATTCATATTTTTATTGTTTATTGAATCTCGTTTGCATGATTATTGTGGAATGATGTATGTTGTGGCCCTTGAATAAAATGAAGAATGTGTCGCCTCTCGTGGTATATAGGATGGAAACCCGTACATAAATTTCATAACCGATTCCGAATGGACGGTAGTATGATCTGTACTCGGGATACAACTCCACGTACCACTTGAGTAAACGGCGCATATTTCGTTTTATGTTGTTTTGATTTGTTTATTATTCGCTACTTGATTTCCAAATGTTATTTGTTTATGTAATGATGAGATAAAGCGCATGGGCTTAGTAAGTGCGATTAAAGGTCCTCTATTTTGAGAGGTTAAAATCCTTTACCACGATGTTTTTCCGTGCCGGATGATGTATATTCGGTTGAATGTGAGATATGTTTAATCGGGTATACGAAGTCCGATATTGTTGTTTTTATTTCTTATATGCATCGTGTTATTAGCGTATGGGCTTAGTAAGTGCGATTAAAGGTCCTATATTTTGATAGGTTAAAATCCTTTACCACGATGTTTTACCGTGCCGGATAATTTATATTCGATTGGATGTGAGATATGTTCAATCGGATACACGAAGTCCGATATCATTGTCTTTACTTTTTTATATATGCATTGTGTTGTTTGCGCATAGGCTTAGTAAGTACGATTAAAGGTCCTCTATTTTTAGAGGTTAAAATCCTTTACCACGATGTTTTGCCGCGCCGGATGATGTATATTCGGTTGAATGTGATATGTTCAATCGAGTATACGAAGCCCGATATTGTTGTCTTTATTTCTTATATGCATCGTGTTATTAGCATATGAGCTTAGTAAGTGCGATTAAAGGTCCTCGATTTTGAGAGGTTAAAATCCTTTACCACGATGATTTGCCGCGCCGGATGATGTATATTCGGTTTGATGTAAAATGTGTTCAATCGGGTATACGAAGTTCGATATGGTTTTCTTTATTTTTACATGCATTATGATGTGATGCGCATTGGCTAAGCCAGTTGGATTAAAGGTCCTCCATTTAAAGGGGTTAAAGAACCTTTACCACGATACTCCGCCGCGCCTTTCATTTCGTTATTCGTTTTTCTTTGTATGTCATCTTCTTGCATAATCATGCATCATGTTGCATTGCGCATGGGCTTAGTAAGTCAGATTAAAGGTCCTCAATTTGGAGGGATAAAATGCCTACGGTCTACCTTTACCACGATACTTTTCTGCGCCTTTTAGCCCGTTATTATTGATTAGGTGTCACTTATTCATCCGTTCATGTATGTGTCATGTTGTTTACTGCATTGTGGAGGTCACTACTATAACCCCGTTCGAAAGCGTTTCAGAACGCCGTACGAACGCATGTTTTCTATCTCAGTTCGTTCGAACGCGTTTACGAACGCTACTCGAATGTGAACCTTCTGTTTACCGTTCGAACGCGGCTACGAACGCCGCACGAACGCCCACGGTAAACAGGCCCGCTTTCATCACATCTCATGCATGGTTACTCATTTTTTCATTTGCCTTTTTTATTGTTCATGTTCTCACATTTAATCATTTATTATGTTCACATGATCACATGTTCATTTTCATTATGCATGTTTACACGATAGTTATCTACTTATGCTCCCACGTTCATCCATCCAACATGTTCATGAAGTTATATGCTTGTCGTTATTCCGATTTGCTTTCATGTGTGATTGTACAATTATTATCTACTGGCATGCCTATGATCAAATGTAATTTGCTTATGACATTGTATGCTTGCCGTATTTCAATTTATCTTTATGCATGGAAATTCTAACATAGATTATATGCAAATAGGTTGTATGCAAATATGAAAATGTGTTACATGGGAACCTAGATGAACTTTTAACGTATGCCTGTGAACTTATGAGTAAATAACCCCTTAGGAATATATGTTACCAGACTCGATTAAATTATTGCACAAATCATTTTATTACAAGTGGCATAAGTAAGGGACCATTCCGAACCCAATGGTTTGAGGTCTTCCCTTGCGAGGGGTGAGTGCGGCCTTAAATCATTTTCCCGGTTCACACCGGGTGGCGACTCCATTATTTCTCCGGTTTAGTTCCCCTGCGGCTACTCCGTACTCCCAACCGGGCCGCGAGCCCGGAACAGCATGCGTCGCCCAGTTTCTGTGTCCCCACAGGTATATTACTAATTAAATGAATTGATTAATTCTTAGTAGGGCATGGCTTCTTCTTCCGCGACCTCTAATTCAGAGTGTAATCATGTTCTTAAATGGAACTCAAATGATGTTGGATAGGAGTATGGAGCTTTAATATATCCAAATAACTTGGATAAAGTTAGATGCAAGTTATGTGGAAAAACTTTTTCCGAATGAGTTTAAAGAATGCAAGAACACATTGGGCATATATCAAGGAATGTTGCAAAATATCCAAGGTCCAATAAAGAAGATCAGGAGAAGTGTAGACAAGCCATTTTAGAGGCAAGGAATAAAAAAAAGCATGTGAGTGAGATAAGGCAAGGAGTTAATATTGGGGGCGATGAAGAAGATGAAATTCATGAAATAGAATAAGGGTTAAATTCAAGACCCTATCGGCATCACGACCCTTTGGAAAGGAGGACAGTCGTAAGACCTTTTGATTCTTCAGTTAGTGATGGTAAAATAATGCGGCAAAAAAATATTATTGAAGTGTTTTTTTAAAGAAAAGACACATGATGTGAAACGATTTGTTGCTAAGTGGGTTTATGAATCTGGTATTCAGTTCAATGTCATTAACAATAATAGCTAGATGGCGATGATGGTGGCAGTTGGTCAATTTGGACCGGGTTTTAGAGGTCCTAACCAATATGAATTGAGGGAGCCATTATTGAAAGAGGAAGTTGAAAGCGTTAAAGTTTTTCTACAACAACATGATAAGGAGTGGAATGAGAACGCATGTTCGATCATGACAGATGCTTGAAGTGATAGGAAAATAAGAAGTATAATGAATTTTTGTGTTAATTGCACAATAGGTATCACTTTCCTTTCTTCCAAGGAAAGTTCTGATGTGGCGCATACTGCTGAGCATATTTATGAGTATGTTATGACGAGTATTGAACAATTGGGGGCGGAAAATGTGGTTCAAGTGGTAACCGACAATGCCTCAAATAATATGACAAACAGAGGGATATAGTGAGACCGAGAGTAACTAGAGTTACCTATGCTTTCTTAACATTACAAAGTTTGATTGAGAAAAAAGAAAGTCTGCGAATCATGTTTGCTAGTATAGAATGGGATGAGTGCACATGGTCAAAGCAAGCTAAAGGGAAAGCGGTATTTGCCAGGGTGATGAGTGTTTCTTTTTAGAATGGTGTGACTCAATGTTTGAAGGTGTATGCAACTTTTGTGTGGGTGTTTCGACTAGTTGATGAGGATAGAAAGCCATCCATGGGCTTTGTATATGGAGAGTTAAAGAATGTAAAAGACTAGATAAATGAGGCATTGAACAATATTAAGAATAATTATAGGCCAATCTTAGAGATTATTATAGCAAAATCGAAGGTTGTTTTGATACATCATTGCATTGTGTCGCTTATCTATTAAATTCTTACTACTATTATAAGGATGCAAACATTGAATACGATGTGAATGTAATGGATGAGGTATTTACGGTTGTGGAGACTTTCTTTCCCAATGACATTGACATGAAAATTAAGGTGATAAATGAGGAGTTGGCTTCATATAAAACAAAAGATCAAGCTTTTGGTAGAGAAGTGGCGCAAAAGCATGTCGGGTATCTATTGATGTTTTTAATTCAGGTAAAAACAAAGTATTCATTTGAATTATTTTGCATATTATATAAGATTTAGTATATTTCATTTAAACTATTTATGTTAATTTATAATTTCATGGTGGCGTACATATGGACATCATACGCCTAACTTACTAAAAATGATACTTTCATTAACCACTAGTTCTTCCTAGTGCGAACGAAATTGGAGCACTTTCGAGTGGTAAATATTTAACATTAGTTAAATACTTAAATATTTGATTATTTTATTTTTTTTAATTATCTATTGATTTATTTAAATTATTTATCTAGATTCACACGAAGAAATGGAATAGACTCGATGTGAATCGATTAAACTATCTAGTCTTTGTTTCCTTTAATGCCAAGTTGCAGAACAAACACAAAAGGGAGAATGATATGAAATTTGATGTATTACTCGCAAAAGATGCTACTAATGCACAGCGATGGATTATTGAGGGTAGTGAATCTGGTGATGATGAAGAAGTAGAGCCCGATTTGGGGCTTACTTGGAGGATGATTGGAGACGCATCTGGGACATATGAAATATTACAACCTCGGAAAAGCACTAGAAATGCTGAATACGGAGAACTTGATGAAGATTTTGATTCTGGTGAAGAATCTAAGGATAATGAGTTTTAAGTAGATGAAGAAGAGTTAGAGATTTAGTTAGAATTTAACTTTGTTAAAGGATGATGAACATGAACTTTAACATTAACTCTAATTTTGCACTTAATTAAAGGATATTTCATGGATTGACCAAATATTTTGATGTTTCATATGGTTGATTGAGTTTGATTTTATATTTTATTACATTTTGATTGAATTTATATGATTTGGATTATTTATGATATTGGAAAATATTAGGTTTTAACTGTTTACCGACTAGGCGCTGGGTCACCGCTCGACTAGCGCCTAGCGGTTTTTAGACCACTGACCCTAAAAGAACCGAATGGTTCTAACTGTTCAAACCAGAACCGTTGGAACCATCTGGTTTCATGGTTCAAATCAAAACCGTTTAAGTCCAATGACTACTAGCCGTTGGGCAACATGCATGCATTTGCTTACATGCAGGTGATGGGGTGGATGTGGGACCCTCAGGGTCAAATCGGTGTCCCGCGCAATGAAAATGGGTTTAACCCGTAGATATCAAGTATGAGTGTATTTTTAAATAATTTAATGAAATACTATATTCTATTACGAGTACATAGGAAAAAACTAAGGCTGAATCAGAGTTCGAAAACTCGAAATCGGAAGAAAACAAGTTTCAGCGCGCGCATTTTGCGCGCACTGAACACAAATTAAAATTTTTTTTTCTTCATCAGTTCCCTAGAAATAGAGAGCTGATGGAATTGGATTTTTAACCAAATTTATTTCCAACCTTAAACATTTCCAAACACCGAAAATTGAATTTTAAAATCAAAATCAGCATCAACACATGTTAAAGAATAAAATCACGTTTTCCAAAATATCAAATATTTTTACAAAAAAAAATAAATTTATTCTAAATATGCGCATGCATAAATTTTGAATCCAAAATAGAAAATAAATTAGAATCCCACAATGAAGTGACTCATGAATAATTTTAGGTCACTCAAAGATGGTCAAGTGATTCTAGAATGATAGTTATAGTTCCAAGCTTTCATCTAGAGTTCCAAACTCTAATTTTATGTTCCATATCAAACATGAACATATTTGACCCAATTATAAGCATATTGTGTTTATGCTTCCAAAACATCTATACATAAATTTATTAGCCTAATTTCAACTTCAAGTTATATTATTATTTATCAAATATAAAAACATAGTTTATTAGAGAAGATCAAACTTACCTAGTAAGCTTGAACCAAAGATCTAATCTTCTCATCCTTCTTGAAAAATGTAGAGAACTTTCAAAGCTTATTTAAATACTTTTTTAGGCTATTTTTTCTTATTTTTTGCCTTAACGCTTGCTTGCTTAAAAACTTGCTCAAGCTTGTCTTTTATAGTAAAGCTTATGCAATTTTTAATTAATAAAAGTTTTAGTCAACTTTTAGGTAGTCTTAATCCAATTTATCCAAATATGTATAATTAGGTGTGACTAATCACCTTTGGCTACCACTTTGATTTAATCCAATTAAATCTAGACAAAGTTTAACCAATTGATTAGTTCATTGTCTACCACTTTGATTTAATCCAATTAAATCTAGATAAAATTTAACCAATTTGATCAGTTCATTGTCTACCACTTTGATTTAATCCGATTAAATCAAGCTAAATACACCTATTATTATATATATTTGTAATTACTAAAATATCTTCCAATGGTAGAGATGTTTAAGAAATTACAACTAAGCCCTTGTGTGATTTAACCAATTTGATCAGTTCATTGTCTACCACTTTGATTTAATCCGATTAAATCAAGCTAAATACACATATTATTATATATTTTGTAATTACCCAAATATCCTCCAATGGTAGAGATATTTATAAAATTACAACAAAGCCCTTGTGTGATTTTGAATTAATCCAATTGGGTCAAAGTAAATAATTAATGTTATCCAATAACACTTAATTATTTTGATTGATAATTATAATATCAAATATTATTTATTATCAAACATTATTGGCTACCCAAGTGCTCAACGAGTACACTTCATATTGTGAGACTCTCTAAGTCCAGACATGTTTGTCATATAAGCCTAGCTTATATGTACGCAATTCGGCCACCTCTGAATTTGCCAAGAAAACGAATGACCTTTTTGAACTATACAAGTCGAAGTCATCATATATGTTTAACAATCCATCTGTCGTAGGCTATCCGAGTTGTGCTTAGGAAATATATATTACACCGTCAAGTTTCCAAGACGCACATCTCATATTGTCGACATGTCCATGATTTTTTTACAACTAATCAGAACATAATTTCTTATATATGTGATCCACCCTAAGTGATCGGCTTTGACCAAAGTCTTAAGAATCGTGACTTACTCACATGGATACCTTAGGAATCACATGTGAGTCATTCAATATTCGCTCCAACGAATACTCACATGTCTATACAAGCTTCCCTTGCTCATGGTACATCGGGTTAAACCATTGGAACTCCAATTCCAATATATGACATGTGCTAGTCTTCTAGGTTATAGGAATTCGACCATATTCCAAAACTAATGACTAAGAATATTTACTTCAAGAATAGTTTATAGTAGTACTATTATCTCAATATCGGCCCACTCAATGTCCAGTATTACTACATGACTATTCTAAGGTCGATATCATTCTCAGCATATTTATATATCAATCTAATAAGCATTATGACATAATAATTATCATTAACAATGGTTGAAATGAAAATGTAGTTATTTTATTAAATAATAAAATAAAATGTACAATACAATATTCGGATTGGCGCTCCAAGCACCAACTCAAACATAGGCCCACGGCTTCGTGCTGATTTTTTATTTTATTTTTTATTAAATAAAATTACTAAATTACCCTTAATAACATTAATAAATCTGCTAGTTTTGAGGGACAGTTTAGATATCATAAAAATAATCCAAAAATATATAAATATATGTCATACTTCATTTTTTCAATACGCCAATAATCAATTCTCTTAATTTCTTTAATTCTCTCATTCTTAATCTTTCATCTTTAATTTCTCTAATTGACAATGCACCTGCAAGTACAAGCGGAATAGGAGCTGAAAAATCAACAACAGAGACATATAATGATGATGAGTAAATAATTATAATGGGGAACTATCTAAAAATGTAATAGAACTACGTGAGTTTTGATTCCTCTCACCTAAAATGATACGTAGGCAACTTAAGTTTTTAAGATTTTAAGTTTAAGCTCTTTTATTTTGTTTTTAATTTTTGTTTTTAATTTAATGTAATATAAATTAAAATTAATAATTTCAAATCCCATTTTTAAAAAAATTAAAATTCAATTTTTAAATTAATTTAAAAAAACAAGAACTAAATCGGAACCATCCAGTTCCGATTCCCGGTTCCACATTCTTGTGGAATCGGAACCGAACCGAGAACCACACGATTTGATTTCGATATTTGATTCATCAAATCTAGTCCGTCAAGTTTCCGTGCTAGCTAAGCAGACATAATTTATCAGTGAGAAACTTGCATTGTTGACAATGAATTCTCAAGGGAAAGAGACTCATTATAAAGTTTGGGTGAGAAAGCGACACGACTTCCTATTAACTTCTGAATGCCTTGATCCTAAAAGGTGTGATGAGATTGCACTTTTTTATGTCTCACCTTAGATGTTGTATTCATATTTCCCCATTGCATGTGTGTGTGTGTGTTTTATGTGTTTGCACGGATGTATGTTTTTTTCACTGCATATGAGTGTGCGTGTTTTATTTTTATTATATGTCCATTGGTATATATGATAGAAACTCGGACATAAATTTCATAGCAGATTCTGAATGGACGATAGTATGATCTGTACTCAGTAACTAAATAAACGTACCATTGGAAAATGACAAGTCATGTTGTTTCTTTTCCTATTTTTATGTTAAAAGAAAAATACAAAAAAATAAAATAAAATGAAAAAGACTAAAAAGATTTTCTAGCTTGAAAGAGCATGTAAAAGTATATGCATGTGGTCTTGGTATGTAAAATATATGGTTATGCAAGTGTAACGTGCTTTTATTTTTCTTGATGCTCTATGTGCATAAATGTGTGTGATGGAAACATTTAGTATATATTGTGTTTGTATTTCACATCTATGTTTTTATATCTTGAGGTTTGGTCATATGTATGAGTTTTGGACTGGCAGTCTAATCTCTGTCATACTTAGATCACTAAATATTATGACATTTGACTAGATGATCTTATGTTATCCTCTTGTAAAAGAAAAAAATAGTTTAAATGAGTCTCAAGTGTAAAAGAGCCAATGGGCCAAATTCAAAAGATTATGGCAAAAACTCTTCACACGAAATAGTTTATTTAAGAGCTCATATTTAGGGGGAATATTATAGCATACAACCAATGTTGCTTATTTTCAAGTCTTAGTAGCGCTGGGTTTGAACACCTATGTTATGGACTATGTTGACATGAGATGGAATTTCTTTGGTTGTGTCCCGTTCATAAAATAAAAATCTTAAGCTTTGACTCGTTGCGCACTTATTTTTTCACGCAAGTGCTTATTATACTTTGATGTTTATGTCATATGCATGTGTGTGTTCTTGAGCATGATCAAAAATGTTTCATATAATCTCATGTTATAAACAGCTGAGTATTGTCTGGGTATCATTGTACTTGCTTGAAGTGTTGTTTTGAGTAATTTTTTGACTTGTTTTTTGACCGGTGTGTAATCACACGCGTATAATGCAAGCACACGTATCGTTAAAGTAGCATAAAAAGTATCGACCCCACTATGACTTAATACATAAGCTATTAATTTATGAAGCCAAATTTTTACAAGTATCTAATGGTTTGATTGTTTGGTTGGATGGTGACTTTAAATTTAAAACTAGTAAATAAAATTGTGCAAAAGAAAATTGATGAAAATTCAATATTATTAAACAATCCAGGGTTGTGAATCTTTCCAATATTTTTTAAAGATGAAGTGGTTATTTCATGTTTGAGTAATATATTGGTTTACTAACCTGAAACACAAACTTCTGCAAAAGCCTTTGTCGATGGTTAGATGCAAATACCCAATGTAACCTAATTGAATCATATGTCTATGTCAACCAAGTTACCTGAATTCATTAAGATTGAGTTCCAATTATGGCTACCCCCGCCCGACAGGTATATGTCTATCCTATAAGGAAATCTATTAAATGGTTAATTATCCTCAAGGAAGATCGTGGGCTATTAAGTCTAAGGCTGAAACCTAAAATTACTTTGTCAAGTTTATTTTAAGTTTACCAGATCAATCTTATTAATGGCCAGTTAACAAGAAGCATTAAGCTTAAGACTTAATAAATAAACTTTTATATTAACCAAACTATAAAATAACCTCTTATAAACCGGTGATATTGGAATTCATCACAACCCCAAATAACGGACTTAGTTACGACACATATCTAAGGCTAATAAAAACTTAAATAAAATAAAAGACATAAAGTAAATGCTGGAAAGTAAATGCGGAAAAGTAAATGCGGAAAAGTAAATGCTGGAAATTAAAAATGTAAAAGTAAAATAATAGAAAATGTTGGGGTTTAAAGGATCCAATTTTATTACTTCTATTTTAGATATCTCCCTTATTATAATATATTAACTTTGCGTGATATTACCAACCGACCATAAGGTGGTATCCTGATTAAGTCAAATTAATAATTAATTCCAACCGACCATAAGGCGGTATCCTTATTAAGTCAGGTTAAAACCAATTTCATTAAGTCCAACAGACCATAAAGCGGTATCATTATTAAGTCAGGTTTTAAATAGTTATTATATTATAATTAAGGGAGATTAATCCAAATATTAGTAATCAAAGCTTTACCTTTTACCCCAGCAAGGGGGAGTTACCTCCTCATTACTGAAAAGTAAAAACTGAAAAGTAAAGAAAGGAAAGTACTATTGCGTAAAAGTAAATTGCAGAAAATAAAAACTAAAAATTAAATAAAAGAAAGTGCAAATGCAAAAATTAATTACTGAAAGCTGTAAATAAACAAACAAGATACGATCTTCTTAGTATTCTTAAGAAAAAACATAGAAGAAAGTATAAAATGAAATCTGAAATTCGGCCTCTATTTATAGATAAATTTTTCCTCCACGCGTCGCGACGCAGAAGATTGTTCTTGCGTCGCGACGCGCTGTTGATGAAGGACACGTGTTGCGCGGCTTCCGGAGATGGTGACATATGGCAGGCTGAATGATTATCTCAATAATTATGCTGACGTGGCGACCACTGAATTATTATATTGACGTCATTGATGACGTATATACTGACGTGGCACTGATATGGCGATGATGATTGTCGGCAACATGTGATGATGACATATGTCCGACGCACGTTAGCATGATTTGTTGTGATGTTGAAATGTGGCAGGTGCATGTTAGCAATCAAAACTTCTCTGATGATGACACATGTCTGATGCTCGTTAGCAATACCCGACGCATGTTAGCCGTCGTGACGTAGAACTGTACGTCGCGACGCGCAAATGACAGTTTTGCCCTTTTTTATCCGTTTTTCACTATTTTAGCTCTGATTTGATTCCAGAGAGTCCTTAATCTTTATTTATCTACAAAATAACACAAAACACATCAAAATATTCACAAAACTCAAGAAACTATACAAAATATTAAGTAAAATGAGTGGGAAATAGTTATCTTTTTACCACTCATCACACCCTCAAACCTAACATTTTGCTAGTCCTCGAGCAAAACAATAAAATAAAATAACATAAATATCTTTAAAATAAAATTAAACTAAGCCACTTTCGTCGGGATCACAGTTGCATTTAGCATATGCAACAAGCTTTTAAACCCCTAGATGTCCCTAGTGGACGAGTTGTAGTCTCGTGAGGGCTTACAGTAACGATACCCACAAACGTCAATATTAAAACTAATTCACACAAAAGTAAAAAGACAAGAGAAAATAGAATAAACAAGTTAGTGACTAAACAGGTGAAACTTCTTATCCAAGTTAATAGTTGTTTTCTTTCTTTCTAAATTACCGAATAAGTAAATTCTCCGATTATTTTTACCATTCTCCATACACACAGCTAACAAGATATTAATCAATTCATTGTTCCCACAATATTCATAAGTGTAGTAGAAAAGAGAGTAATATTTTTGTCCTAAAGTTATATTAAAATTCACACATTTTTTAACAATTGAATATTTTTCTGATTTTTATGATCTTTTCTTTTATATACAATATCATCCATCGATGTATCGAGCTTTGGGTCAGTGACTCCCAAACCAGTTGGCTTTAGGGCACTAGGTGTTAAGACACCCCTATGGATTTAATAACCCATACTTCAGATATATATATATTTTTGTAACATCTTTGATCCATGTAGCGAGCTTTGGGCCAGTGACTCTCAAACCAGTTGGTTTTAGGGCACTAGGTGTTAAAACACCCATGCGGACTTAATTACTCGGATCTCATCGTTTTTTTCCCATAACTTTTTTAGATGCTTCCTCCAAATAAACTAGAGCAATGAATATTACAAACTCGTCAATTACTACTCATGTTCGTATGTTACCATGTATGTTGATAATACCTGTCAATTGAGCATATGAGAGCCATTTTAGTCAATTTTATGGAGAATTCACAAATTAAATAATTCAAAAGGAAATTAACAAAAATTAACTTGTTACGAAATAGGTTGAGATACGTCTCAGGAATGAAAATTCCTTACACAGCTATCTCATACCAATTTCACCCGATTAATCAAGTTAAATAAAACACAAAAAACACAAAATATTTTTTTAATTTTTATAAAACTTTTCAATTTTTTTTGAATTTTTTTGAAAAGTTTGACTAAAATTCAAATAAAAACAACACAATAAAAACAAGATACTAGTCAACTATTCCCCTCCCCAAAACCTAAATGAGACAATGTCCTCAATGTCTTAAAAAGTAGAAGAAGTGTTTAGAAACAGTACCTGGTTAGCTAAAATTATACATCTAAAATGAAAATTAAAGGTTAAGATCCAGATTTATCCGACGCTTCTTACCACGATCATTATCATATCAGTTTATCTTGGAAAGGATAGGGTCAATTTGTGGTTCAAAGGCTAAGATTTGGTCAATTAAGTCCTGAGCAGTTCTGGCAGTGAAGATGAGTTCTTTTACAGATTTTGATACGAATCCATTTCTCCGCGCATCATCAAGAAATACACAAAGAAAATCATAAAATTCATCAGCATTAAACAGTCCAATCGGTTTCTGGTGTATGTTCAAGTTTGCCCAATATAGTACTGTAAAAATTTCCTCCATCGTGCCCAAGCCACCTGGCAAAGCAATAAAAGCATCAACACGGTTAATCATTTCCACCAGTCGCTCAGACATACCTGGCACGATCAGTTCCTCTCCGTTTGATGGTCCTATAAGATTCGCCTCTGTAAAAGGTTTTGGGATGATTCCCAGGACTTGACTGCCTCCTTCCTATACAGCCCTTGAAACGATCCCCATTAGTCCAAGATTGCCACCGCCATATACTAAGTGCATATTCCTCTCAGCTATGACTCTACCCAATTCATGTGTTGCTGCTATGAATTCTGGTTTAGAACCAACACTAGTACCGCAAAACAAACAGCTATGACTCTACCCAATTCATGTGTTGCTGCTATGAATTCTGGTTTAGAACCAACACTAGTACCGCAAAACACACAGATGTTTACAACTCGTCTTCTTGAAGTAGCTTCCATTTTTATTTATCAACTTTGGATGTCTTCAAGATTGCAATGATGAGTTGAATTTATAACACCTGAAAATGGGTGAGTAATAATAGCACTAGTACCTGTCAGATGATAATTATTAGCTAAACAGTGAAATATATCGTGAAAGTCAAAAAGTCTGGATCCTGTTGGAGAAAATAAAAGAAAATGACAAAATAAATCATAATTATTAAGAAAAGACAAAGAGATAATAATATTTACAAGAAGTGCGGCTTGAATGACGTCTATACGTCAGGGACAAGTTTCTCATCCAATTTTCTTATAAATTGGCAAACAGGGTCTTTTAAAGTCAGATTCCCGGGACTTAACTGTTGTCTTTCTTTTCAGAATTGTGTATATAACATGTGAATAGCATGATGCACATATCCACCGGAATGCATCTCAAGAGTCTTAGATATGTCATCCAAAGACTCTTTACTCAAGTCATCCCTAATGAATTTAATTTTATCTTCACGGTTATCAGACATCATTCCTAAAAAACGAAAACGAGTATTACATGTCATACGTGCACATTTATAGCAAACACCCATTTTTTTAGCTCTTCTCTTTTTAGCATAGGTGCTTCTTACTAAACCAGACAGATATGAAATAAAAGAGTCAGATGACTCACCTGCCAATCAGATCCGTGCTTCAATAATCCAACGAATGTCATTAGGAATACCTTTGATCATCAGTAGTCTCATCCGTTCCAAGCGAGCTTTGTAGACTTTCATCAGAGAGTTTTGAGGGAGAGAAGGAAATTGCTTGTGAAGATTTGCGAGAACTTCTTCCATCCTGAAATGTGACTTTACCTGTAAAAATTAAACAGACAAAAATAAACACACCAGATCATAATATATACACAAATTGCATGGGTTGCCTCCCTGCTAGCGCTAATTTTAAAGTCGTCAGCTAGACATGACTGCCCGAACGTTAGGCTGGATCTGAAAGTGTGACACTTCTTTTTGTCACTCAAATGATTCTCCCCAGCAGTGTTTGACACGCTGATTTTTAACCTTGAATATTTTGTTGGAGTTGGGATCATGTAACTCAACGGCTTTATCTGGTAAAACTTTGGTGATTAAGAATGGATCTGACCACCGTGATTTTGGCTTCCATGGGAAGAGTTTCAACCTTGCTTTGTTTAACAGTACCCTCTGCCCTGGTTTCAGTTGTATGTGCACTAATTTATCATCATGTCTCTTCTTGGCCTTTTTCTTTGTACAGTTTGGCATTCTCAAAAGGCTGTATGTGAAATTCCTCCAATTCATTGAGCTGGTGGAACTGTTTCTCTTATGTCGCTTGTAATGCAAAAATAGGCTTCTTCAGTGTGCAATACATTTTATCTTCAGGCTCCACGGACTTTTGACATGATTTAAGTTTGTCAGTAGAACTTTGCATTGCATTGGAATTCTGGATGGTACTATGTATCACATCAAGTCTGAAACATTCCTTCTTCTTTTCGTCATCCGGGAAATTCATGGCTTTGAAAATATTGAATGTTACTTCTTGGTCATGTACCCTCATGGTTAGTTCTCCTTTTGAACATCAATAATGGTTCGTCCTGTAGCTAAGAATGGTCTCCCGAGGATGATCGGCACGTCTTCGTCTCCCTCCATATCAAGGACAATAAAATCTGTTAGGAAAATAAATTTGTCAATCTTGACCAGCACATCTTCAACTACACCTCTCGGAAATACGAGCGTTCTATTAGCAAGTTGCAGAGATACTAAGGTGGGCATTGTTTCTCCAATCTGTAATTTCCTGAAAATAGAAAAATGCATCAAGTTAACACTTGCACCTAGATCACACAAAGCCTTATCGAAGTTATGCTTTCCTATGATGCAATGAATGGTGAAACTGCCAGGATCCTTCAAATTTGGGGGAAGCTTCCTCTAGATAATAGTGCTGCATTCTTCTGTTAATGTTATTGTCTCGTAATCTCCCAATCTTCTCTTTTGTGAAAGAATGTCTTTCATGAATTTGACATAGCTAGACATTTGTTACAAAGCTTCTGCAAATGGAAAGTTGATATGCAGCTTTTTGATTTTCCAGTGCTTTAATAGACGCGGATTGGCTTTGAATCAAAACATCATATTTTTTTAACTGGGCCAGCACTTCCACTATTCCTGGTTCTTTTTCATACTCCTGGCTAGACCCGGCCGGCAGTTCGGTTTCGGTTCGGAACAGAACCAAATTGGCCGGTTTCCGGTTCCACAAGTGTGGAACCAGAACCGAACCGGTTAATTCCGGTTCGGTTCTGGTTCCACACTTAAGTGGAACCGGAATCGTAAACCGAACCGGAACTGAACCGGTCGATTCCGGTTTGGTTACGGTTCCCCTTCCGGTTTTTTTTTTAATTTTAATAATAAATTTTAAAAAATATAAAGTTTTTTTTTATAATCGTAATGTTTTTTCAAACTATAACATCATTTTTTATAAAATTCTTTTAACATAAAATCCTTTTTATAGCCAACTCTTGGCGAATGCTTTCTTCATATAAGCGATGTGAGATATTTGTTATTTGGCTATTGTGTCCCACATCGCTTATATGAAGAAGTCAATAACCAAGAGTTGGTTATAAAAAGGATATGGACATTCATGTTTTAGTATTGTAATTTTAAACCTCATTATTATTAATAAAAAAATTGAGATTTACTTGTGGAACCTTACGGTTCCAAGTAAATAATTTTTTTTTTTACTTTCGGTTCCAATCGAAACCGTACGGTTCCGGTTGGAACCGCTGGAACCATTCGGTTCCAGCGGTTCCAACCGGTTCGGTCAGGGTGAGAACCCTAACCGAACCGGTCAGGTTCCGGTTCGGTTCCCAAATCGGAACCGTCCGGTTCCGATTCCGAACCGGAACCTTGGCCAGGTCTACTCCTGGCTTTGCTGTTGGAATCCTAATGGTGGATTGTTCCTTTGTCATGAATTGTTGCTCCATGTGAAATTGGGATGATTCCTCCACACTAGGTTGTAGGTATTGGAATATGGATTGT
The DNA here is from genome assembly GCA_019454045.1 of Zanthoxylum bungeanum. Taxonomy (NCBI): domain Eukaryota; kingdom Viridiplantae; phylum Streptophyta; class Magnoliopsida; order Sapindales; family Rutaceae; genus Zanthoxylum; species Zanthoxylum bungeanum. The sequence goes on from SKCR01026712.1 coordinate 372,078, forward strand.
TCCCTTGTCTGTTGAAATTTTTGACATAATTCACTGTTTCTTTATGTTGGTTTGTCTCTGGTGCTCCTCCATATGGTGAACTTGTGGATCCAGTATTACCTTGCATGCTGAGAGTTTCCATGAATTTGCATATCTGATCCAGCTTAACGTTTACTGCAGTGTTGGCTCCAACTTCATAAATTCCAGCAATTCGTTGGATCATGCTCCTTTCTGTTGGCCACAAGGAGTTGTTGTTGGCCATTTCTTCAATTAAGTCCCAGGCTTGATCTTCTCCTTTTGCCATTAAAGAACCTCCAGCAGCAGCATCAATTGTGGTTCTCATTATTCCAGAAAGTCCATTATAGAAAGTTTGGACTTGTAGCCACTTTGCCAATCTCATGATGAGGACATTTTCGGAGTAAATCTTTGTACATTTCCCAAGCTTCACAGAGGGATTCTGAGTCATGTTGTACAAAGGATGTGATGTCATTTCTCAGCTTTGCAGTTCTGACTGGTGGAAAGTACTTTGCAAGGAATTTTGTGGCTAGAGTCTTCCAAGTTGTGATGGAACCTTCTGGTAGTGAATGTAGCCAAGCCTTAGCTCTGTCTTTCAAGGAATATGGAAAAACACGCAGTTTCATTGCTTCTTCTGCTGCTTGGTTGTAATTGAAAGTGCCGCAAACTTTCAGGAAGTTGCTGATGTGGGCATTAGGATCTTCAGTTGTATTCCTCATAATCTGAACTGATTGCTAAATCATCTGAATGCATGTTTTGATGTCACACACATTTGCTGGTAAGAGAGGAAGTACAATACGGGAAATGAAGCCGTCAACCACCGGAATAATTCTGTCTCGAATGGGAATTGGTGGTGCAACTTCCAAAGGTTCAGGTTCCATGTCCATTAATTCTTTTTGGCCTTCTCGCATTTCCCTTCTCAACTGTCTGATGGTTCTTTCAATCTCTGGGTCAAGCGGTCAGATTTCAAAGCTTCGGGTTCGTCTCATGTAGTGTCTGAGAACCTGAAACACAAGAAAACATAAATAATAAATAAAAGAAAATTAGATATAAGCAAATGTATCTAACCTCAAAACTAATAGTAAAAGATAAATAAGTCCCCGGCAACGGCGTCAAAAACTTGACTGGTGTGTAATCACACGCGTATAACGCAAGCGCATGTATCGTTCAAGTAGTATAAAAAGTATCGATCCCACGAGGACTTAATACCTAAGCTATTAATTTATGAAGCCAAATTTTTACAAGTATCTAATGGTTTGATTGTTTGGTTGGATGGTGACTTTAAATTTAAAACTAGTAAAGAAAATTGTGCAAAAGAAAATTGATGAAAATTCAATATTATTAAACTATCCAGGGTTGTGAATCTTTCCAATATCTTTTAAAGATGAAGTGGTTATTTCATGTTTGAGTATTATATTGGTTTACTAACCTGGAACACAAACTTCTGCAAAAGCCTCTGTCGATGGTCAGATACAAATACCCAGTGTAACCCAATTAAATCATATGTCTATGTCAACCAAGTTACCTGAATTCATTAAGATTAAGTTCCAATTATGGCTACCTCCGCCCGAAAGGTATATGTCTATCCTGTAAGGAAATCTACTAAAGGGTTATCTATCCTCAAGGAAGATCGTGGGCTATTAAGTCTAAGGCTGAAAACTAAAATTCATTTGTCAAGTTTATTTTAAGTTTACCATATCAATTTTATTAATGGCCAGTTAACAAGAAGCATTAAGCTTAAGACTTAATAAATAAACTTTTATATTACCCAAACTATAAATTAACCTCTTATAAACCGGTGATATTGGAATTCATCACAACCACAGATAACGGACTTAGTTACAACACATATCTAAGGCTAATAAAAACTTAAATAAAATAAAAGACATAAAGTAAATACTGGAAAGTAAATAGGGAAAAGTAAATGCAGAAAAGTAAATGCTGGAAATTAAAAATGTAAAAGTACAATAAAAGAAAATGTTGGGGTTAAAGGATCCACTTTTATTACTTCTATTTTAGATATTTCTCTTATTATAATATATTAACTTTGCGTGATATTACCAACCGACCACAATGCGGTATCCTGATTAAGTCAAATTAATAATTAATTCCAACCGACCATAAGGGGGTATCCTCTTTAAGTAAGGTTAAAACCAATTTCATTAAGTCCAACCGACCATAAGGCGGTATCCTTATTAAGTCAGGTTTTAAATAGTTATTATATTATAATTAAGGGAGATTAATCTAAATATTAGTAATCAAAGCTTTACCTTTTACCCCAGCAAAGGGAGTTACCTCCTCATTACTGAAAAGTAAAAACTGAAAAGTAAAGAAAGGAAAGTACTATTGCGTAAAAGTAAATTGCAGAAAGTAAAGACTGAAAAGTAAAGAAAAGAAAGTGCAAATGCGAAAATTAATTATTGAAAGCTGTAAATAAACAAACAAAATACAATCTTCTTAGTATTCTTAAGGAATTACATAGAAGAAAGTATGAAATGAAATCTCAAATTCAACCTCTATTTATAGACAAATTTTTCCTCCACGCGTCGCGACGCGCCGTTGATGAAGGACACGTGATGCGCGGCTTCCAGAGATGGTGACACGTGGCAAGCTGAATGATTATCTCAATAATTATGCTGACGTGGCGACCACTGAATTATTATGCTGACGTCATTGATGATGTATGTGCTGACGTGGCGCTGATGTGGCGATGATGATTGTCGGCATCATGTGATGATGACACGTGTCCGGTGCATGTTAGCATGATTTGCTGTGATGTTGACACATGGCAGGCGCATGTTAGCAAGAAAAAATTCTCTGATGATGACATGTGGCTGGCGCACGTTAGCCGTCGCGATGCAGATCTGCGCGTCGCTACGTGCAGATGACAGTTTTGCCATTTTTGTCTGTTTTTCACTGTTTTTGCCCTGATTTGATTCTAGATGGCCGTGAAACTATATTTATCTACAAAATAACACAAAACACATCAAAATATTCACAAAACTCAAGAAACTATACAAAATATTAAGTAAAATGAGTGGGAAATAATGATATATTTACCACTCATCATTTTTCTTAAACTTATTGTGTGTGATATTAGTCATTGCATATTGTGTTTTAATTTGCATACTGTTTTATGAGTTTTTCATTTTACTTTCCGTGTGTTATTTTACTAACTATGTTATCCTGTTAGTGAGGGGGAGCATGTTACATTTATAATAGGTTTATAAGTAGCGTGTGTGTCTACTTTTGTTCTCTTGCATAATATTTGATTAATTATTTTCATTTCGTGACAAAGAAATGAGAGTATAATAAAATATCCATGTTTGACCATATTGATATCTCCTTTTAAGGGGAAGTAGGATTAAGAGGGAGTAAGATATCTATTTTTAAAGCATAAAACAATTCTTTCGTCGTTTTATCTTTTATATTCCCTATGTTTTTCACGTTATATTATTGTTTGTGGATGTTTCGGGTGAGCAAATTAGTGGTTGTGGTGACATCGACTTCAAGAATACTTGGTTAGGTATTAGATCAAGTCATATTGTAATAAGTCATTGTCTTGATGGTTGACAGTTGGTTAGGTTATTTTTGCATCTTTTACCATAATCTTTATATTAGATGTTTTGTCACGGAATGTCAAAGTGGGAGATTGTTAGTTCCATTTTTATTGACAATGTCCATAACAAAACAAGTTCAATTGAGTTTTAATGAGTCTTGAAGATCTCGAAAAAATTGAATTGGTATTTGGAAGACTGTGCATGAAGATATCATATATGTGTTAGTGCTGCATTCGTGAATGAGTTCAAACGAGTGGCGTTCGTGTCACGTTCGTGTTTGGGTTCGAACGAAACTTGATCGTAGGTTCTCGTGTGTAATGCGTTCATCTTTCTGTGCGAACGAAATCTTCTAGTATGTTTGTGTTCAAGGTGCATTCAAAACTGAGTTCGAACGAGTTTACGAAATAGTGTGCGTTCGACTTTCGTTCTTTGGCGTTCGAATGAAATTGCGAGACTAGGTTATTTTGGACGCGTTTCTGAGCCACGTTTGCACAAGGAAAACCCTATCTTTACCCTACCTATATAAACAAACATAGAGCCACCTTACCAATGGTTGGAAATACATTATTCAGAGCTACAATGTCTTCTGTTTTCAACTTGCTTAACAAATCACCTTGAAGATTTTATTGTTTCTCTTGTCTCCTTTATTTTGGTGAGGTTCATTGATTGACCATTAACACAGAAACACAACTCTAACCCAATTTCATAAGTCTTCATAGTTCTCAATGAGGAATACTGGTAGTTGGAGTTCCAGTGTTGCAAGTTCGCAGGGTTGATCCGCTTAGAGACTTCAGAGGTTCTGAAGAATGTCGCTTGGTGCGGGCTTGAGGAGTTCTTCGAGTTATTACAGTCTAGAGGTATTCGAGTTGATGAAGTTGTCACCATATGTCTTATACCATCACTGTAAGTTTTCTCATATATAGTAGATTTGGCTGGTAGCTTATATACCCAGAGTAGTTTTTTACTCGTGAGAGTTTTCCACTTCGTCAATAAAATTCTTATGTTGATTTTGTTTACTATTTTGACTATTTATTGCTTTAATATCTTGCAACACTTTATAACTGCTTAGAATAAGGGTGGTTGATTGAATCGTACAATAATCACTCTAATTTTGACCTATTTTAAATTAGAGTAGTTGAATAATTCCGCATAAGATCAGAACCGTAAACAAATATCGAAATTTTCAAAACTTATGCAATGTAATTATTGTTTTGAGTGCATATTTGTGCGAGACAAGCTCCATTATATAACTTTTGCTTTCAACGTTCATCTTCTTTTTCATTTCTCATAATTTTCTCAATAATTTTCTTGCCATTAAATGACTTTGAAGTTGCATCGCTTCATTTGGATAGATCGATACCTTAATAAAATATTTTTTTGTAATAATTAATGTCTAAATTAATAAATTATTGTGGTCGCAAGTGTATTAATTTATAGAGATTTAACTATAATCCTCACTAAAAGAAAAATTAAAACATGAGATGTTTTTATTAAATTATCTAATTAAAAACAGTCATACTTAAGCTTTTCTTTCTTTATATGCATCTTTTAACTAGCCAGTGAAATTACAGAGGTTTAGTTATTGTATCTCGGTATTGATATGGAAATGTAAGACATTGGAGTTAGAAATTATGACCATTAAATTTAAAATATTTCATATTTAATGTTAGAAGTAATTTCAAATTCAATAATAATTATTTCAACCTCGATAACTTCCGATATCATCACTGAGAATACTGATACTGTAGACGCACATTCATTCCATGGGCTTATCTACAATACCCAAGGGTATTTAATATCTTTGGGTCAAACATGTAATTTTTATCAACAAACATGCAACTTAAATTATTAAACATGCAAACTCTGTCAATAAATATGAAACTTTTCTAAACATGAAATTAATTGCATATTTATTGGTAGAGTTTACACATTTAATGGTTTTAGTTGTATGTCCAATACTAAAAGTTGCATGTTTTATACCCCAAGTGTATTTGATACCCTTGGATACCTTAGCATTGGCCTCATTACATTGGTTCATCGCGAATGTCAGAACTTTAAATTACTTATTGTTACAGCAATGATGAATAAAGAATCATCAATTGCCCACCCAAGATAGCCCCAAGAAAGAAACCTCAACCTGTCAGCTACGGACCTTGTTATTTGCTTTGTGAAATACCCACACAAGAATACAACCTTGAGTCTACAATGGAAGACACACGCACAAAGTGAAAAGAAGAGTACAATAATGGTTTTTAGCCAAGAGCTTCAAGCTCTCTCTCTCTGTTTTATTAGGGATGAACCAAGAATAATTTGTTACAAGCCGATTCTGTCAAATACACAAAGAGTAAAGTATATAAGGCACACACACGTGCTTATAGTTTTACACATGACATCTCAACCTTATTACTACTATGCCCCTACATGGGTGTTTTAGAATCACACTCAACAATCTCCACCTTGATTCAAAAAACAATCAACTCCACCTGCTTTACTGATGCATCCAACCTTCCCTCCTCTCAAACTCACCATACCTATATTTTTCACCAGATCTTGGAACCTAGACACAGGCAGTGGCTTTGTGAGCATATCAGCTGGGTTGACTGCAGTATCAATCTTCAGCAGTTGAACTATGCTTTTGCCGATTTCATCCCTAATAAAATGCAGCCTTATGTCAATGTGTTTAGTTCTCTCATGATGCTTAGGATCCTTAGCAAGATCCAAAGCACTTTGGCTGTCACACCAAACACAGACTTTTCTCTGATCAATTCCCATTCATTGATCAAACCCTTTAGCCATAGGGCTTCTTTCACAGCTTCTGTGATAGCCATGTATTCTGCCTCAGTTGTTGACAAGGCAACTACATGCTGTAACGAAGCTTTCCAACTCTACTACTCCATTAAACAAGGTGAACACATAACCTGTCAACGATCTTCTTTTATCTATGTCTCCAGCATAGTCAGCATCAACCAAACCCTTTTAAAGGTTCCTCACTATCCTTTTTGCTTCTGTACATCAGCCCATATGTTGAGGTTCCTTTAAAATATCTCAACAGCCATTTCATAGCTTCCCAATGCTTTCTTCCTGGATTAGCCATAAACCTGCTCACCACGCTCATTGCATAGGCTACATCAGGCCTAGAACAGACCATTGCATACATTGTACTACCCACTGCACTTGCATATGGCACTTGTTTCATGTACACAACATCTTCCTTCTTTTCTGGACACTGTGCAACTGACAATTTGAAGTGAGCAGCCATTGGTGTTGAGACAGGCTTTGATTTCACCAATTCAAATCTGTTTAGTATCTTGTTGACATAATGTTCTTGAGTTAAGCAAATTGTTCCATTGCTTATGTCCCTGAGCAGTTCCATCCCTAGAATTTTCTTAGCACTCCCCAAATCCTTCATTTCAAATTCAGAGCTCAGAAGTGATTTCAACCTTCTGACTTCCTGCTTATCCTTGCATGCTATGAGCATATCATCCACATAGAGCAGAAGGTAGATCCATAGCCCACTCTTGAGCTTCCTGTAGTAGACACATGAGTCATACTTGCTTCTGTTGTAGTGAATCTTTATCATAAATTCATCGAATCTTTTGTACCACTGTCTGGGAGACTGCTTTAACCATACAGTGACTTCAACAGCAAACAAACTTTATCTCTCAAGTTATTGTCTACATATCCCTCAGGTTGCTCCATGAAGAGATCTTCTTCCAATTCCCCATGTAAGAAGGCAGTCTTCACATCCATTTGTTCCAACTCTAAATCAAATGAAGCTGTTAGTACTAGGAGCACTCTAATAGAAGTGTGCTTCACCACTGGGGAGAAAACCTCCTGATAATCAACCCATTCTTGCTGTGTAAACCCCTTAGCTACTAACCTTGCCTTGAACTTCCAAGGTTCTGTCTCATCAATTCCCTCCTTCAGCTTGTATATCCATTTGCAGCCAATTATCTTCCTGTCTTTTGGCCTTGGAACAAGCTTCCAGGTTCTGTTCTTTTCCAGTGACTTGAGCTCATCTTCCATTGCTCTTATCCACTGTTCTTTGTTCCTACTGTGTACTGCTTCCTTATAGCTTCTGGGATCATCACCAAAATCTTGTGCTGTAGATAGGGCATAAGCTATTAGATCAGCATAGCCAAATCTTGCTGGTGGTCTCACAGCCCTTCGTTTCCTATCCCTGACTAACTGATAGTCTTCTTCATTATCTGTTTCAGATAGGTGAGGATCAGATTCTTCTTCTGGTTCTTCAGCTTGTTCCTTTTGCTGGTTTCCTTTGAGCTCCACCTCAAACCTTGCAGTATCTGGATTGTTGGTTTCTTGATCATTTGATACAATAGGCTTTATGTGTTTATGAAGTATTTGTGCTTCATTAAACACAACATCCCTACTGATGATGCTCTTGGGAGGGTTCATATCTGGTAACCAGAATTTATAACCTTTCACTCCTTCTGGATACCCCAAGAAAATTCCTTTCAGAGCCCTTGGTTCCAATTTCCCTTGCTTAACATGTACATAAGCTTGACATCCAAATACCCTTAAGTTTGAATAATCAGCTGCTTTCCCAGACCACATTTCTTCAGGTGTCTTAGCCTCTATTGCAGTTGATGGACTCCTATTAATGACATAGCATGCAGTGGATAATGCTTCTGCCCAGAACTTCATAGGAAGCCCTGAGTGATTCAACATACACCTGACTCTTTCCAACAGAGTCATGTTCATCCTTTCGGCAAGGTCATTCTGCTGGGGTGTCAGCCTAACTGTTTTATGCCTAGCAATACCACTTTCTCTACACATCCTGTCAAACTCAGCATTACAATACTCCAGACCATTGTCAGTTCTGACCCTTTTGATCTTCTTCTCTGTTTGGTTTTCTATCAAAATCTTCCAAGCAGTAAATGCCTCAAAGGCTTGATCTTTACTCTTTAAGATTGCCACCCAAAGCTTTCTAGAGTAATCGTCTATCATAGATATGAAGTATCTTCATCCACTCAGAGATGGGGTTTGAGCAGGTCCCCATAAGTCTGAATGGATATAATCCAAGGTTCCCTTGGTTTTGTGCTGTCCTACACCAAATTTCACTCTTGTTGACTTCCCAAGTACACATTTTCACAAAATTCTAAAGGCTCAAGTTTATCTTCTTTGATTAAGCCCTGTTTGCAGAGTTCCCTCAGACCCATTTCACTGATATGAGCCATCCTTAGATGCCACAGTTTTGTTTTGTCCAAAACTGAAGACATTGTCACACTCACATCCCCAACAACAGTTTCCCCTTGCAAGACATATAAGCCATTCTGTCTACCTCCTTTCATCACCACCATTGAACCTCTAGTTATTTTCATGATTCCATCTTTAACAATTATGGTAAACCCTGATTCATCAATCATACCCAGAGATACCAAGTTTCTCTTCAAATCATGAACATGTCTCACATTGTCTAGTTCTCTAACTACATCATCATGCATCTTTACTCTTATTGATCCAATACCAATGACTTTACAAGCTTGGTTATTTCCCATCAACACCTTTCCTCCATCTATGAGCTTATACGAAGTAAACAATTCTCTACTAGGGCACATATGAAAAGAGCATCCAGAATCTAAAATCCATTGACCTTCTGTTTTGTTGTTGGCAGCAATTAATAGATCAGCAGATTCATAACCACCATCTGAGTCCCCATCTGCAACACGCGGCATCTCCATCCCTGTCAGCCTCATGTCTGGGCTTAGCTTTTCCTTTCTTGAGATCAGGACAGTCCTTTTTGAAGTGTCCTTCCTTGTGGCAGTTGAAACACTTCAAAACTTTATTTTTTGACTTTGATCTACCCTTCTTGTGTTTGTTTTCTCTTCTTTCAGTCCTTCCTCTAGCCGTCAGTCCTTCTCCTTGTTCTTTGCTTGATTCCTCACTCCTCTTCTTTAGGTCTTTAGACTTCAAGGATGATTTAACATCCTTCATGGATAATGTCTCTCTCCCATATAGAAGGGTGTCCACAAAGTGTTCATATGAGCTTGGCAAAGAACTGAGTAGGATGATAGCTTGGTCCTCATCACTGATTTTCACATCAATATTCTCAAGATCTATCATGATCTTGTTGAAGTCATCTAGATGGTCTCCGATTGATCCTCCTTCTTGCATGGCTAAGGTATATAACCTTTTTCTTGATGTACAATCTGTTGGCTAGTGATTTCTTCATGTAAGATCCTCTAGTTTCTTCCACAGGCCATAGGCGGTTTTCTCATGAGCTACTTCCCTAAGGACACTGTCACCAAGACTCAGATTATAGCACTATGTGCCTGTCTTAGGATATCCTTAAGCTTATTAGCATCACTTGTCCCTGCCACAGCCTCTTTAGGATCATCTTCAATGGCAGCTTCAAGACCTTGGTGTACCAAGATTGCTCTCATCTTGAGTCTCCAAAGATTGAAGTCATTCTCTCCATCAAATCTTACAACCTCCAATTTCTGTTGAGTCATCTTCCTCCAGATCCAAGCTCTGATACCAGTTTGTTACAGCAATGATGAATAAAGAATCATCAATTGCCCACCCAATATAGCCCCAAGAAAGAAACCTCAACCTGTCAGCTACGGACCTTGTTATTTGCTTTGTGAAATACCCACACAAGAATACAACCTTGAGTCTACAATGGAAGACACACGCACAAAGTGAAAAGAATAGTACAAGAATGGTTTTTAGCCAAGAGCTTCAAGCTCTCTCTCTCTGTTTTATTAGGGATGAACCAAGAATAATTTTTACAAAGCCGATTCTGTCAAATACACAAAGAGTAAAGTATATAAGGCGCACACACGTGCTTATAGTTTTACACATGACATCTCAACCTTATTACTACTATGCCCCTACATGGGTGTTTTAGAATCACACTCAACACTTATTATATAATAATTAAAAGTAATATTATAATAATAATAATAATAATAATAATAATAATAATAATAATAATAATAATAATAATAATAATATAATAATAATAATGTGGCCATTGTACTTAGTTCAAGACAAGATGGGTGTGTTCTTTGTACAGAATGCACATGCAGCCACTTGAACTCAAATACAAAGTAGGGTGCATGCACATACTCTTAATATCCACAAATAAAATTATCGACCATCATCACATGCAATTCTAAATCTAATATAAAAATTAAGATTATTTGATATACATGGCTTAGATCTGAAGCGGAATACACAACTAAGCAACCAGTGATGTAATACTTGTAATCAAGCGATAAATTGAATTAATAAGCACAATTATTAGATGCCAGCCAAATCAAATTGTTCTAAAAAAATATTCTTTTAAAGCAATCAAACAATCTATGATCTCAAGAACAGAATTGTACATCAGCAACTCAACTAACTGGTTGTGTGGTCAGGATTCATCAGAAGTTAAGAACCCATCAAAATTAAATTGTCCACATATAACCTACCATGGCCCATCAGCAGGCTATCACTTGATTATCAAAGACCCCACTACTTTCAAAATGAATCAAATGACCCTCCTTTAGTAACAGTTTTAGAGGTTTTTCTAAAATATGTGGTTTTCTTTAATAAAGGGAGTTTTTTTTTCTTCTTATATTTAAAATCTATAATTTTAATCCATCACCACCCTATCTACGGTTAAAGTACAACATCAAGTGGCTCAAAGAAACCACACACACTCCGAGATCTTAAATCAAAAGTTACATTGTGACCCACAATGAATTTTAAGCCCGTGATTTAATAATTATTGACTTTGGGAAATTTACAGAATAGCCCAAAAGTAAATTTAACTTGCAACATTAAAAAAAAGTTACAAATTTACTTATGTATACCTTTCCTTACTAGGGTAAAATATGCTATATTAAGAAAAATGGTAAGTGATATATTCTTGTAAATTAATCTTATTTTTGGACTTGAATCCGGTGTTAATGTAAATTTTTTTGGTTGAATATTTTATAAATAATTAGTGGTTATTAGATAATAATTTAAAACAATATATTACTATTAAAACATATAAAATAAAATAAAAAATTATGAAAAAAATTTAACACGGCTCAACATGTATCCAAATTCCACAGTTTTAAGCCATTTTTTTAGATTTCCATTGACAGTTTCATCCTTTGGTGTAAATAATGGAAATAACCCACCAAAAACAAACATGATTTAACAGAAACAAAAATTCCAAAATTTTATTATTTATCTACAAATTACTTATGCAATGAAAAGAAACAAACTAGGCATCACCTTTTATACACAAGTTTCATATATATCTTGATGTTGCCTTAGTATACGCATTGATGATATTTCCAACAATCAATCACCAATTTAGCAAATGACTTTAGTTTGTTCACTCACCATCATGATCACTTCTAATTCAACAAATAACACAAGCATTTGGATTTTCCTCAATGCTTTGAACATGATAATAAGTGGTCATGTGAGGATTATAAGCTCTGTAAGCTTTAACGAGCTCTAGCACTGGATCGGTCGGTGGAGCCGCCGCAGCCGGGGCCGTCGCCGGCGCTTCAGCATCTTTCTTTTTGTCTTCCTCTTTCTTCTCTTCTTCTTTCTTGGGTTCTTCTTTTTTGGGTTCTTCTTTTTTTGCTTCTTCTTCTTTCTTTGGTTCCTCTTTCTTTGCTTCCTCTTCTTTCTTTGCTTCTTCCTTCTTTGGCTCCTCTTTCGGCTTCTCTTTCTCTGGTTCCTTTGCTGGCCCCACTAAGATTATATCTGTTGGCCAATATTTTCTCAATTTGCTCACAATGTTTACAGGATCAACGGTTCCTATCACTGTCAATTTCTTCTCCTTCATGTCCATGGCCATCGAATCGATCCCTTAAAAAAATTAAATTAACATAAGTAATTTAAATTATTTAATTTTGTATACATGTCATGCTAATAAGAACCAAAAAAAAATTACACGTGTAAACAAACTGTTTAATCTATTCATGCAATTGTTTGTTTCGTGCATGATATATCCGACGGTCTCATTTAATTTTGCCCGATAATCAACACACATTTTTTATCAACATAATTATTCACTAAGCAACGTAAACAAAACCTTGAATTTATACTAAATATTAAATTAATTGTCCCACTTTATCTAATATAAATTTTAGGTGAATTCCACTTATTTCTTAACTGTTAATAAGTATTCAACACAATCTCAATTCTGAATGGTAATGTAAAGAAAAATAATGATATTTAAATTAATTTAAAACATAATTACTTAGTTTATTTGTTTTTGTTTAAATTTCAATATATACCAAGAGCCCGTCCTCGCCACTCATGGTCCTCAATTTTTTTATTCTAGCATCCAAATAATTTATTTTTATTTTTTATTATAATATTATATTATAATAAAAAAATATTAAAATATAAAAATGACACTGTATCCTATGATATCAGTAAAGACCCTCAACATCAACGTACCATGTTTATTTAGCGGAAGCATTATATATATATAGTACAGACACACACACACCCCACCTTTTCTTCTTCTTTGGAAAAAAAGATGATATCTTGAGACTGATATTAGACAGTGAACTGGTAGTGGATCACCATCATAAAGAAGGTGAAATTATGAGTTACCAGGTAAACTTAAAAAGTAGGTGACATAGTGAAACCTGAGCAAGTTCTTTACCAAAATTATTCATCTCTGGAATGTCAAGTCAACATAAAGAAAGTAAATAAAATATTATCTTCTGTCACACTCAAAATAATAATCATAGCTTAAATTGAAAGTTCTGAAATAATTAACCCTTGCTAATTTTATTTTACATTTTCATGAAAAATAAAATATGAATCATGAGTTTGGTACCTGTCAGAGTAGAGACAGTCTTCAAAGCCTTCTGCTTAGCCTTGGCATCATCCAAATCCAACTTTAAAACAACCTTCTGCAACCCCAAACCCAAAAATCATTTAATCTCAGATTCCACAAGCTCATGATCAAACTTCACTAACAAAAGCAATCTTGATGAAATCTTTGTGCTTTCTTTTCTTTCTTTTTTTTTTTTTTTTTTAGGTTGGTTGCATGTTAAAAAATAAGAACAGTTAAGAACTTTACTGCTAATAAAGATTGTGTATATAACTACGAAAACACGACATATCTTCCTTTATGAATTCTGACTTCTGATCATCGTCTTTACTGTTTTAAAAAAGTGATTCTTTAAAGATTCAAACCCTTTAGAGGAAAAAGACCCAGATGATCATTAAAACAGCGTATAAAATATAAAAGAGATGGTAAAGGGGGAATCAAACCTTCATTATTCCTTGTTGCTTTCTCGGAGAACTAGCAGATCAGAACTCAAGAGAGAATTTTCAGAAATGAGAGAGAGAGAGAGAGATGAGAGCAAAATGTGATCTTGAAAAAAAGAGAGACGTGAACAAATAATGCTTTGTTCAAAAAAGATGAGAGAAAGTTTGGACAGTTTTGCTTGCTAGCCAAAAAAAATTTCGAATCAAAACAAGATATGCAGAATAGGAAAGAGAAAATAAAAAGTAAAAGAGATGGAAGCGCCAATGTTCAAGATGTGTTAACAAGTGGAAAATATAATTTCCTTTTTGCCAATAATTTTTGGGTGCAACAGAGTACTTTTTTTTAATAATTAAAAATTTCACCGTTAAATTATTTCTTTTGGGCTTAAGTGGGCCATGTAAAATTTTTCAGTTGTCTCAGACTCTTACAAGAAACGTACTCAATGAATTCGAACCCAGAACCTCAATTCGAGATATTGAACCCTACACCACCAAACTACGTTTATTATGGACAAAATTTTACACCACCAAAAACACATTACTTGACAATATAGTACATTATATAAATTACGTGTGTAATTCAATATCATTATATAATATTTTTTAATATATTTATACGTATAATAATATTTTATTAAATTATTATATAAATAATATGTATTCTAAAAAATTCGAGACTGGGGACACTCAATAACATGGATCGTGATTCTTGAATGAATGAAGCATGATGCACACGCGATAAATAGGGGGCGTCAAAACCACACTCTTGTTTTTTAATTTTAAAGCTAAATAAAAAGTGGCATTTTTTAAATAATTCTGAAACGCCAGAACATCAAGCATGCTAAAATCTAGATGCATTCCAACGTTGCTAAACAAAATCCGTTGAATCGAGAATTAATCATGTCTTCGCTCCGGATGATATTTAAAAATTGATCTATTCGGTTAAATCGATTTTTACGTGTTTTTTTTTTTTTGGACTCAGTGATGTCATGTGAATTTATTTGTTTAGATACTGTGTTTGTTCGGATACTCGATGGATGCATCACATAATAATTTTTTATAAATATATTTTTTTTATATTTTCAATTAATTTATATTATTGATTATGTTAATAGATTATGTCAGATTTTCGAAATGATTCAGCCGATCAAATTAATGATACATTCAATATTTTTGATTACCGATTTAATTACTGATTCGATTTTAAAAATATTTATGCATATTCTCGTTTTTGAGACTCTGGTAACTTCACTAAACTGTTTTTTTGGGACAGAAACTTAACTCAACTGTTGGTGGTTAAATTATTGTACGTTTTTTTTCACTGGAGTTGAATTTTTCCGCACGATCAGATCAGGGCGCGTGAGATTACCAGCACCTAACATGAGGTGATGAGAAACCGTCGGTGTTATTCGTCAGCTAAGGCCAATATGAGAGAGATAGTTTGTGGGACCCCACTGGTTTATATATACAGCTGCGTGTTTTTACAATTCAGGGCTGCTAGCCGTAAATTTGAGAAGCAGCCAAAGTTCGGTCTTAAGTGCTCAATCGTTGCCACGTGTCTTTTATTTTTCTTGCTTGATTAATCCAGATTAATGAAATGATTTGATTTGATACAATTAATTTGATCGTTTTAAGATCTCGATCGATTATCATATTTTTTCAATTTTCATAATCCATAAGTTTAATTTTTAATTTATTTTTAATTTGAATAGGATTTGTTAGATTTTTATTGATTATTTATGTGAAAAGTGTTTGGACCAAAATTGGGCCAAGGATAAAACCGTCTTTTACCTTAAAGCCCATATAGTATAAAAAGCCCGAAAATAAAGACTAGGCCCAAAAGATTTCTTTATTATTATTGTATTACAACTAAGTCATAAGCTTAAATACAAAACCCCATAATTATATCAACTACTATTCTCCTACTTTGCCCGACACAAAACTTATTCCCACCTGCTCAGACTTTCTATCAAATGCATAAGGCACGTGGTGGGACTTACGCAGCTGCCAAGGATGATAATTTTCATCTATAAATAAGAACGAAATTCGAGAAATAAGGGCAAAGCTTCACTTCTTACATCCAGGTCTGATACATTTTATTCAGATACTGGTTCTATTTCCCATTTCTAGAAGTATTTGTCATCGCCCTCACGGCCATAAAAACAAAGTTGAGGCAATAATAAGCCTTACTTTTACACTTACATATTTACTGATCATTTCATACTACTGACTTGGGCGTCGGAGTGTCCTCGGTACCTACCACACCGGTGGGCAGTCTACCCCCATTCATTCTTCTTTGTTTTGCAGGATCGCTAGTGCCCCCAATTTACAAATTCTGATTGTGGACCTCGGCCGAATTCCAGCATCCACAATTTGGCGCCCACCGTGGGGCCCTAGTGATAATTTGCAGACGAAGATTTTGAATTCTACCAACACTCACAGCTTAGTCACTCATGGCTTCAAGCAATGAACAGACACCGGATCCAGTGGCATCACAACTGGCCATGCTACAGGAAAGATTGAAAGCTTTGGAAGAGGAAAATCTAACCATACGTAATTCCAACATGAACCTTCAGAAACAGTTGGATTAGTTTCCATCACCATCCCAACATCATGATATCTCAGATCAGCCCAATAACCGTATCACTCCAGCTAATCTCTTGGGAGCATTCAACGAAACAACAGATAACATTCCATCAAATGATGAGGACCAGAGGGACCTGCCAGATTCTCCCATCAACCAAGCTCAGCAAGTTGCCATCGCTATGAGAAGGGAAATGAAGGAATTTAAAGAAGCGATCATGTCCAGCCTGCCAGGAATGAAACTATCAATAAAGAAGAGCAGAGCTGGAACCATTTCTGACACCCCCTTCACAGAAAACATCACATCCGTTGAGTTACCACGGAAGTTCAGCCCACCAGACATGAAACTATATGATGGATCCACTGACCCAGACGACCATGTCATCCATTACAAATACAAAATGATGTCAACTGGCTTGGCTCCTCTTCAATGGGAAGCAGGTATGTGCAGAGGATTTGGAGAAACTTTGGGAGGCCCTGCCCTTACGTGGTTCATCAACCTACCATACAGATCCATCAAGTCCTATCAACAGTTAGCAGACAAGTTTGTGGAGCATTTCGCCAGCTCTTGCAAACTTGAAAAAACTACTGACGACCTTAGTACCATCCAACAACAGAGAGGAGAATCCTTGCGAAGCTACGTGGCCCGCTTCAACAAGGAGAGGATAACAATTCCAGATCTACATCAGCCGACAGCTGTGGAAGCTTTCAGAAACGGGTTACTTTGTGACAGCGGACTCTATAAAAAGTTAACCAAATTTCGATGCTACACGATGGACCAGGCCATGGCACGAGCTCAAGTCGAAATCAGATGGGAAGAAGACAAGAGGAATAAAAGGAAAGATAATTCCTCCAATGTGCAGAATGAAAGAACGCTTCACGCTTCCAAACGACATAAAGAATTTGCAAGAATGATACCCAGACATCATTCAGAGAAGAGGAGTCACCCAAGGAAAGAACATCAGCCCCTCCGAAGAGACTATGATCGAAGACCTCTGCCATACAAAGCCCGGGAAGGAGTTCTGGTGGAAAAGCCAAGACTCCCAGATTACAATTTTTCTATTTCTCCAGGAGAATTAGTTTTGGTACTAAAAAAGATGGGAAATGAAGTAAGATGGCCTCCACGCAACAGAGAAAGCTTCAAAAAGAAAGACACAAGTAAATGGTGTGAATTCCATCGAGACTACGGCCATACAACGGCTGAATGTGTGGCATTAAGATTAGAAGTCCTCGAGCTGCTGAACAAGGGGTTTCTAAGGGATTTACTTACAGAAAAAGGGAAAGCTACCTTCGCTCAGAGAAATGAGAGGGATGGACATGAAGAGGCACCAATTCCACCTCCACCAATCGACAACACAGAAATTTCATTTCAGGAGGAGGATCGGAGATCAGTGGAGTTTCATATTCAGCGGCCAAACGACATGTCAGGGCTATCATGTCAAACACTCATCATTCCACAGTATCTATAGAGAAAAAGTTTACAAACCTGATGATGGAGTTTCCAGACGACAGCAATTCCGGAAGTATGAACCCTCATCATGATGCTTTAGTGATCTCCCTACAGGTGGTGAATTTTATGGTCAAACGGATTCTGGTAGATACGGGTTCTTCAGCCAACATCATCTTTGCAACCGCCTTAGCAGATATGGGAGCTGAACTGGGGAAAGTTAACAAACGAACAACGGTGTTAATCGGATTCAGTGGTGAGCAGAAATTTACTTTGGGAGAAATAAGTCTTCCAGTCTACGCAGGAGGAATCAACCAAATGACTACTTTCCTAGTCCTGGATTGTCCTTCTGCCTACAATCTTATCATCGGTAGGCCATGGATTCATGAAATGAGGGCTGTGTCTTCCACTTATCATCAAACTCTAAAGTTTCCAACAAAGTGGGGGGTTCAGGAAATAAGGGGTGACAGGACTGCCTCGAGAGGATGCTACCAGACAACTATGAAAGCTAAGATCCATTCAGCATAGCAATTACAGAGCGGACCTCATTCTTTGGAGCCTACACTTCCAAGTATTGAAGAATTGGATGAGGTCCAAATTCATTCAGAACATACAAATCACAAAACTCAAATAGGCGCAAATCTTGATTCTCAGCTTCGAGCAGACTTGAGCGAATTTCTACGAAACGAAAACAGCACGACCGATTCGCATGGTAGCATGAAGATATGACAGGGATTGATCCTGGGTTGATCACCCATCAACTCCATGTAGATCCAGACTACCCTCCAGTCCGGCAAAAAAGAAGGAAGTTCGCCCCAGAAAGGAATCAGATTATTGATGAAGAAGTCCAGAAATTGTTACAAAATGGTGCCATTAAAGAAGTGTAGTTCCCAGACTGGTTAGCCAATGTGGTGGTAGTACGAAAGAAAAATGGAAAGTGGAGAGTTTGCATTGACTTCACAGACCTGAACAAAGCATGCCCGAAGGATTCTTTCCCATTGCCACATATAGATCAAATGGTTGATGCTACAACACCGCCGACATGAATTGTTAAGTTTCATGGATGCATATTCTGGATACAACCAAATCCTTATGCATTCAGACGACCAAGAGAAGACAGCATTTGTGACCAACAAAGGCATTTTTTGTTACAAAGTAATGCCCTTCGGCCTCAAAAATGAGGGAGCTACGTATCAAAGAATGGTCAACAAGATGTTCTCTCAACAGATTGGGAAGACAATGGAAGTTTATGTAGACGACATGCTAGTGAAATCTTCGAGATCTGATCAGCATCTGCAACACTTGGGAGAAGTATTCAACATAATGAATAAGTATGGGATGAAGTTGAACCCAACAAAATGTGCATTTGGAGTAGCCTCTGGGAAGTTCTTGGGATATGTTGTCACACAACGAGGCATTGAAGCAAATCCTGATAAAATCAAATCCATACTTGAAATTCCCTCCCCTACCTGCCCAAAAGATGTCATGCGGCTAGCAGGAAGAATTGATGCTTTCAACAGGTTCATCTCCAAGTCTACAGACAAGAGTTTTATGTTCTTCTCAGCCATTAAGAAAGCAAAAAACTTTGAATGGACTCCAGCCTGCGAAGAAGCTCTTAAAGAACTCAAGCGGTACTTAACGTCACCACCATTGTTGTCAAAACCACTCGACAACGAAAGACTTTTCCTGTACTTAGGAGTCTCAGATCAAGCTGTGAGCGCTGTCTTGATCAGAGAAGAAAACAGCACCCAACTACCAGTCTACTACGTAAGCAAGGCATTGCTCGATGCGGAATCACGTTACTCACATTTGGAAAAACTAGTATTGGCTTTGGTAATGTCAGCAAGGAAGCTACGACCCTACTTTCAAGGACACCCGATCACAGTTTATTCAGAGTATCCCCTAAGGAGCATTCTTCATAAGCCGGAGTTGTCTGGAAGATTAACGAAATGGGCGATCGAATTGGGAGAACACGACATCACTTACCAGCCTAGAACAGCAATCAAATCTCAAGCGTTGGCTGACTTTGTTGCTGACTTCAGTCTCAATCAGAGAGTTTCGATAGATGTAGAAGTCAGTTCAATCCAGACCACATCACTTTGGAAGCTTGCAGTCGACGGTTCCAGCAATAAGAAAGGATGCGGTCTTGGAGTGGTGATCACTACTCCCGATGGAGATATACTACGTCAAGCAATCAAATGTGGCTTCAGGGTTACAAACAATGAGGCAGAGTATGAGGCGTTGATAGCAGGAATCAGTTTGGCTAAAGAACTTGGAGCAAGTAGAATAGAAGTGATATCAGACTCTCAACTGATAGTCAACCAACTCCAAGGTTCATATCAAGCACGAGATCCTCAAATGTCATCCTACTTAATGAAAGTGAAAGAAATCCAGTCGACATTTGAAGAATTTACTATAACCCAAGTTCCGAGAAGCGAGAATACTCAAGCAGACGCGTTGGCTACCCTTGGATCGACGATGCATGGGGATAAACCACAATCCATTCCGGTAGTGTATTTGAATTGGCCAGCAATTTGGAAAGAGAGCAAGGAGATCACCACCATCGCATCAAACGACTCATGAATGACGCCACTAATGAAATATCTGCAAGATGGACTACTTCCAGAAGACAAAACTGAAGCAAGAAAGATTCAGAGACAGACAGCAAGATTTACCATATTCAACGGACAGTTATTGAAAAGGTCATTCTCTGGACCCTACTTAAAATGTCTTACTCATGATCAAGCACAGCATGTACTGTCAGAATTACATGAAGGAGAATGTGGAAATCATTCTGGAGGACGTAGCCTCGCTTTACGCGCCCATTCGACTGGGTATTATTGGCCAACTATGAGAATTGATTCAGCTAATTATACAAAGAAATGTGAGAAGTGTCAAAGGTTCGCCCCGATTTCACATCTCCCTCCCGAGAAATTAAATCCCACTCTTTCCCCGTGGCCATTCATGAAATGGGGAATGGATATTGTGGGAAAGCTACCAACTGCCCCTGGACAACGAGTCTACATGCTGGCTTTAACGGATTACTTTTCAAAGTGGATTGAGGCAGACTCTTTCGCCAAGATACGAGATAAAGAAGTTCAATCATTTGTCTGGAAAAACATCATATGTCGATTCGGCATTCCCAAAGAGATTGTGACTGATAATGGTTCACAATTTATCAGCAATCATTTCCAAGACTTCTGCAAGAATTGGGGGATCAAATTAAGTTTTTCAACCCCTCGATTCCCACAAGCTAATGGTCAAGCAGAGTCTTCCAACAAGACAATTTTAAACACTCTAAAGAAAAGATTAGAAAAAGCGAAAGGAGCCTGGGCGGATGAACTACCTGGAGTCTTATGGTCCTACAGGACGACTATCCGTTCCTCCACAGGAGAAACTCCTTTCTCTCTGGCATTTGGGACAGAAGCGGTGATACCAACTGAAGAATCCATACCATCTCCACGTTACCAATGGCTCAACGATGATGCGAATCAACAACTTATGAATTTTAACCTGGAAACAATTGAAGAATTGAGGGATCGTGCATCTATTCGACTAGCGGCGCATCGACAAAGAATGACCAGATATTTCAACAAAAATGTCAGAAGCAGAACATCAAGGAAGGGGATTGGGTACTACGAAGAGTGTTTCAAAATACAAAAGAAATTGGAGATGGAAAGTTGGGGCCAAATTGGGAAGGGCCATACGTCATCACAAGAGTTGTTGGACACGGAGCCTACAAATTACAAACAACCGAGGGGAGGCAAATTCACAACAGTTGGAATGCTGCAATCACCTAAGCGATTTTACCGGTAATTTATGCGTGCATTTATTTAAATTTGAAAGTTCAAAGTGTTTTACTGCTTTATGTATTGCGATTCGACTTAATAATAAGACCCGTTTGAAATATTATCCCAAAATATCATTAAGTCATTAATTTGTTCTACAAAAGGTGATAATAAAAAGTTAAAATTACAAAGAAATTCAAATTTCTGGAGCAACTTCTTCCGGAATACGTTCAGCAACAACTTCAGGCGCAGGAATTTCTTGGACTTGGCCAGACGGCTCCACCTCCATTCGACTAAGTTCTTCGTTCTTCATCTCCGTCTCTTGAACACCAGCCGCTTCATTGGCGTCAGATATTTCTTTCTCAGCCACTTTAGAGTCGACTTCTTCACTTTTCTCTTCCTCATCACCCTCGTTGGAAGAAGAAATTCCTGCCAGTAATCGATCATACTCTTGAATCCATTTCTCTGGTTCCCAAGCTGCGGTATTCCCCTCAAGGAATCCTTCATCAGATTACTTCGTTCTTTCATCATAGATTCGAGAGCAATCCCTTCAAGATTCTCAAGTAACTCATCATTCTCCTTCTTTACATTTTCAAACGCATCCTTATAACCTCCAATTGTAACCTCAGAAGTTTCCCTTTCCATCTGAAGAGTAGCCTTCACCTCCTTTTCCAATTCTGCATTCTTTTTTCCAAACGACTTCATTTGGACCATCTCATTTTTCATTGCTATTGCTTGCGATGGGATCCTGACAATTATATTGTCAATGTCCTCACTTTCAACCGCTTCCTTTTTTCCCCCTTTGACAATGATTTCAGTCGACTGCCCTTTAGCCTTGGGAGTTCCAGTCGACACAACCTGTGTGTAATTCAGGAACCTCCACCTCTGTCTCCTTTATCTTAAGCTTCCTAGCCTTCTTTTGGCTTTTTAATTCATCAATTGATGCTACCTTTATTGGTCTCGACATCATGTCCTCTGCGCATAAAATTTCTTTTGGAGTTAAAGTCTTTATAAACAACACATTTCCGTATAAAGCTCGAATCGACCAAGTACAGTAGATGACTTCCAATACGTGTTTACAAAGTGCCAAAGGGGTAGATGTACCTTCTGATTCGAAGATTTCTTTCCACACTAATGTTGCCCTTAATCTCTTCTCTACCAAGACTATTCTCCAATCTCTTTGTTCGACGGGAAGGGCAAGAAGAGCTTTAGTATTGGATAAAATTTGAGGAGTTTTGTCGAATAAACTGTTTCGAAACGGACCTGCAAAACAAACAATCCTCACATTAGCGTCAAACGACAACAACATTGATAAGTTATCAATATTAGAAGAAACTGATACTCACTAAATACACTCCAATATTCTGAGACACGGCCCATTCCTGTCGACCCAAAGATACCCTCATTCCTCACAAAGAAATAATCAGACTGCCAGTTACCCCTATCATTCGTTGGAAGCTCCATTACTATTTGTTCTCTCTTACGACGAAGATACAAAGTATACCTCCCTTTTTCAGTTAAGTGCTCCTTTAGGTAGTATGAGTATACTACATCCTTCACCTCAAAGAACACCCCTTGTTCAAATGTTAAGCATTCAATCGACAATAAAATCCTCCAAGCGTTCGGCATCAGTTGTGAAGGAGCGATCCCATAATGATCCAAAACTTCCCAAGCTAACTCGGAATGGGGAATCTAAGCCCATTAGAAAACGGTACTACATAAAATCCAATCCACCCAGGAATTTTATAGTCGATTCTTTCAGTCGGCATGGGTACTCTCAACTCCATTGATCTAGGAAATCTGTACTTACTCCTAATTTCCATCAGCATACCAGCCGTCATTCGACTAGCTGGGTTCTTGGTTAGCAAGTTGGTTGGCTCACTTGTGCTCACTGCTCCACTAAACTCCCCAACACTGCTGCTGCCAATGATCTAATAGGAATTGCATGCACAGGAATTTCACGCGACAAAATGGTAACAGGCCCCTCCTCGGGAAATTCTTGACGCGACCAGTCCCTTAATAATTTTTCTTCTGTAGATTCACTCGACGATACTTCTACAAATCTATCAATCTGTTCACCTAAACTCTCTAAAGATTCTCCATTCGACATATTCTACTCGACAAGTTTACAAAAAATAATTTCTAAGATTTAGGTTTCTTAAGGATCAAAAGTCTACTCACCTCTCTCCAAACACAAATCCACCAGATAGCGTATGATTCAAAAGATCAAACAACCTAATTTAGCTAAGAACAGTTTGAAGCTACTTTTGAACATTCAAAGGAAATGAAGAACACGAAGAAGGTATAAAAGTACCTTGGAACCTTGAAGCTTCTCTCTCAACTCGTTGATCTTGTGAATGAAGCAAATGAACCCATCATGCCACTCTTATACTACTTCTTTTGGCGGTTCTTTTCCCGCCAAAAGACTCCTCGTTATTCGCGTTAGGTTTTACTTCATTAAACGACACGTGGAAGATCTAGGAAATATAAAATATTTCGTCGAATTGAATGAATTCTGGATTATCACAACTTGACATCACTTGCTCTCAGCAACAAAATTCTCTTCACAACTGCCTTCACCATTTGACACGACATCATTAGATATGAAGGTTGCTTTCATTCAAGAAAAAACAAATTGGGCAAACCCCGGTGCATGCCTCATAATCACTCGACACATGACAAATATATTGAATAGATTATGTATTCGACACATTTCAAGTGGAACTCCTAAACCTGTTTTCGGTTCAGTCGACCAAAGGACATTCCCCATGACTCTTGTGGAGTCAAGCTGAACTCCAGAACCTACATTCGGTTCAGTCGACCAAGAGACAATCCACATGACTCTTGTGGAGTCAAGTGAACGCCAGAACCTACATTCGGTTCAGTCGACCAATGGACATTCTCCATGACACTTGTGGAGTCAAGTTGAACTCCTGAACATATATTCGGTTCAGTCGACCAAGGGATATTCCCCATGACTCTTGTCGAGTCAAGTGTATCTCCTGAATCTATAGGTTCAGTCGACCAAGGGACATTCCCCATGACTCTTGTCGAGTCAATCTGAACTCCTGAACCTATATTCGGTTCAGTCGACCAAGGGACATTCCTCATGACTCTTGTCGAGTCAAGTGAACTCCTGAACCAGCATTTGGTTCAGTCGACCAAGGGACATTCCCCATGACTCTTGTCGAGTCAAGTGAACTCCTGAACTAGCATTCGGTTCAGTGGACCAAGGGACATTCCCCATGACTCTGTCGAGTCAAGTGTATCTCCTGAACCTATATTCGGTTCAGTCGACCAAGGGACATTCCCCATGACTCTTGTCGAGTCAAGTGTATCTCCTGAACCTACATTCGGTTCAGTCGACCAAGGGTCATTCCCCAAGACTCTTGTCGAGTCAAGTGAACTCCTGAACCAGCATTTGGTTCAGTCGACCAAGGGACATTCCCCATGACTCTTGTGGAGTCAAGTTGAACTCCTGAATATATATTCGGTTCAGTCGACCAAGGGATATTCCCCATGACTCTTGTCGAGTCAATCTGAACTCCTGAACCTATATTCGGTTCAGTCGACCAAGGGACATTCCCCATGACTCTTGTCGAGTCAAGTGAACTCCTGAACCAGCATTTGGTTCAGTCGACCAAGGGACATTCCCCATGACTCTTGTCGAGTCAAGTGAACTCCTGAACCAGCATTCGGTTCAGTGGACCAAGAGACATTCCCCATGACTCTGTCGAGCCAAGTGTATCTCCTGAACCTATATTCGATTCAGTCGACCAATGGACATTCCCCATGACTCTTGTCGAGTCAAGTGTATCTCCTGAACCTACATTCGGTTCAGTCGACCAAGGGTCATTCCCCATGACTCTTGTCGAGTCAAGTGAACTCCTGAACCAGCATTTGGTTCAGTCGACCAAGGGACATTCCCCATGACTCTTGTGGAGTCAAGTTGAACTCCTGAACATATATTCGGTTCAGTCGACCAAGGGACATTCCCCATGACTCTTGTCGAGTCAAGTGTATCTCCTGAACCTACATTCGGTTCAGTCGACCAAGGGACATTCCTCATGACTCTTGTCGAGTCAAGTGAACTCCTGAACCAGCATTCGGTTCAGTCGACCAAGGGACATTCCCCATGACTCTTGTCGAGTCAAGTAGAACTCCTGAACCAGCATTCGGTTCAGTTGACCAAGGGACATTCCCCATGATTCTTGTCGAGTCAAGTGAACTCCTGAACCAGCATTTGGTTCAGTCGACCAAGGGACATTCCCCATGACTCTTGTCGAGTCAAGTGTATCTCCTGAACCTATATTCGGTTCAGTCGACCAAGGGACATTCCCCATGACTCTTGTCGAGTCAAGTGTATCTCCTGAACCTACATTCGGTTCAGTCAACCAAGGGACATTCCCCATGACTCTTGTCGAGTCAAGTGAACTCCTGAACCAGCATTTGGTTCAGTCGACCAAGGGACATTCCCTGACTCTTGTCGAGTCAAGTGTATCTCCTGAACCTATATTTGGTTCAGTCGACCAAGACTTCCCTCCCATGACTCTTGTCGAGTCAAGTAGAACTCCTGAACCAGCATTCGGTTCAGTCGACCAAGGGACATTCCCCATGACTCTTGTCGAGTCAAGTAGAACTCTTGAACCAGCATTCGGTTCAGTCGACCAAGGGACATTCCCCATGACTCTTGTCGAGTCAAGTGTATCTCCTGAACCTACATTCGGTTCAGTCGACCAAGGGACATTCCCCATGACTCTTGTCGAGTCAATTAGAACTCCTGAACCAGCATTTGGTTCAGTCGACCAAGGAACATTCCCTATGAGTCAAGTCGAATCAAAGTCAAGGACTAAAACTTCCTCTGGCCAGATGACGCATGCGATATATTCCAGAACCCACGTTTTGCACATACTCTTATAAAAGGTGATACATTCTTATCACATGCTTTTATGATCAAAATCATACGACATAAAAGTATATACTCTCTAAGACAAAAAACTTTTTGACTTAGAGAGTAAGGGACAAACTGTTTGGACCAAAATGGGCCAAGGATAAAACCGTATTTCACCTTAAGCCCATATAGTATAAAAATCCCGAAAATAAAGACTAGGCCCAAAAGATTTATGTATTATTGTATTACAACTAAGTCATAAGCTTAAATACAAAACCCCCTAATTATATCAACTACTCTTCTCCTACTTTGCCCGACACAAAACTTATTCCCACCTGCTCAGACTTTCTATCAAATGCATAAGGCACGTGGTGGGACTTACGACAGCTGCCAAGGATGATAATTTTCATCTATAAATAAGAACGAAATTCGAGAAATAAGGGCAGAGCTTCACTTCTTACATCCAGGTCTGATACATTTTATTCAAATACTGGTTCTATTTCCCATTTCTAGAAGCATTTGTCATCGCCCTCACGGCCATAAAAACAAAGTTGAGGCAATAATAAGCCTTACTTTTACACTTACATATTTACTGATCATTTCATACTACTGACTTGGGCGTCGGAGTGTCCTCGGTACCTACCACACCGGTGGGCAGTCTACCCCTATTCATTCTTCTTTGTTTTGCAGGATCGCTAGTGCCCCCAATTTACAAATTCTGATTGTGGACCTCGGCCGAATTCCAGCCTCCACAAAAAGTATAAATGTTTTGTTAAAATTGTGAAAATAATTAGATTATATTTTAATTAAATAAATTATTACAATATATTAATATAAATATCTTTAATTTATTATATTTTCTTGAATAGAGATATATTTTTTACTTTATATCAAAACAACCTCTATTTAATATTTAACTGATTTGATTAAATAATTTAAATTGTTTATATTTTTTATTATAAATAAATAATTTTTTCGTGATTTTTTTGACAATTTTGAGAAACGAATGATAATTTTTTTTTTTTTTTAAAAAAAATCAATCATATGAATTGTCAATGTTATCCTTCTAAATATTTTTCAATTAATCTTCAATTATTTTTTATTAACCGAAAATCACTTCTTTGAGGTGATTTTGCTGTCAATTCCGATTAAATTGCTGAACATTGACCGCATAATATTAGCAGACTGGTAGGACCCTGTAAATAAATTAAGTGAACAACAATTGGTTTATTTAGATTAATTTAATAATGAATCCCAATCTGTTAATTTGATAGTGCCCACCCAATCCTCTCCAGTGAATTTCAGTTTTTTTCTTTTTGGTAAAATTTAAAAGACATATTTTAATTTCAATGGAAATGAACTTCCTGATTTTTTTTTTTCAGTTTACATTATGTTTAGTTGAATTTTAATTATTTATTTATTTTGTATTACATGACATAATATAATACAAATTAAATGTATAATATTTTTCAGTCAATCAAAGTTAAAGTTTAGCTTGAAAAACCGTTGCCAAATAAGGAAATAAAATATATAGTATTTTTCACATACTTTCGCTGAAGTTAACACTTAAATGAAATTATATGATTTATTTACACATATCTTCCTTTAACATAGCATTAAAGTCAATTTATTTTTGGATCTGATAAACAACAAAAATACTGAAATACTCTTCATTTCATAAAAATAATAATAATAATAATAATCCGCAAAACCAAGACAATTTTTTATTTAAAAAATTGCATACATATTATACCCATGTCAATGTACTATATTGACAAAATTGAAAAAGAAATTCGATTTTTATTGAATATTCATAAAAAAAAAAAAAAAATGCTTCACGTGTAAAATGCCGGAATAAAGAAAATAAGAACAACATTAAGATAGTTAAAATAAAAATAAAATAAAATTAAGAATAAACTTTCAAAATTAATGATAAAAATAAAATAAAATAAAATAAAATAATTATAAAACAAATACTTCGTATATTAAAAAAAACATATAATTTAAAGTTTAACAAGTAATTTGTAATAAATAGTATTTCATAACTGATAAGATTTCATAATCAAGATAATTAAAGGGAGAAAATCAAGGAATATCAATTTTTGAATCTTTTGTAATTATGTCATTTATCTAGTAGTTAATCTCTTTCCTATTTTAAATTTCAAACAATGTGTATATATAATACTAAATGGCATTGTGAAATATAAGTGAAAAGACATATTTCTTCAACTTGTCATCTTCAAATTCTACATGGTATCAGCGCCCAGATCCCTTCTCTAATTTTTTTTTCTCCACTATCTCCATCATCCGTTCCAATGGCCTCCGACGGTACCCAAAATGTCATCCCCAACACCCAACAACCTACAAAACCTTTGATCATAGTTGTCATCCACAACTCAATCAAACTCACATCAACGAATTATCTCTTCTGGAAAACCCAAATTGAAGCCATTCTCATCGGCTACGATTTACAAAAACACATTGATGGAAATCATCAAACCCCACAACGTACCGTCACCACCAATAATGTCACTTCTCCAAATCCCGAATATCATACATGGCTACGCCAAGACAAACTGATCTTTGCAGCTCTGGTCGGCACCCTATCACCATCGCTAGTCCCTCTCATCACCCAATCCACCACCACCTATGAAGCCTGGCAAACACTTGCCAACACCTATGCCCGTCCATCTCGGGGTCACATTAAACAACTCAAAGATCATCTTAAACACATCACCAAAGGCCCTAAAACCATTACCGAATACATGCAATTCATCAAAACCACAGCCGATCAACTTGCCGCCCTTGGTAAACCTCTTGACCATGAAGATCTAATTGAAAATGTGCTTGACGGACTTGACGATAACTATCAGTCCATCATCGACTCTGTCAATGGCCGTGATTCCACTATTCTCTTTGATGAACTCCATGAAAAACTCATCAACAAGGAGTTATCTCTCCGCAACAGGACCATCTCCCCTTCCCACCCGGCATCCGCACATCCCACCAATGTTCGGACCTACAATCGACCACATCCTAATAACACTGCCCAGACCGGTCGGTTTACACCAACCACCAACCACCAACTTCCCAGAAACACTTCCACCAACACTAGAACCGACCGACATCCTCCTCGTCCATTTCTTGGTCGTTGCCAATGGTGCTGCAATTAAGGCCATGTGGTCTCCCAATGCCCTCTCTTCCGCCAACACTTCCCCGGTGAGCAACCACCAACCCGGTCGACCAACTCCTCTAACCCTCGCACGCCCAGTCCCTGGCAATATCAAGCAAATGCTACCACCACCTCTTCATCCAACCCAAACTGGCTTCTCGACAGTGGAGCCTCACATCATGTCACTACTGATCTGAACAACCTTGCTCTCCACCATCCTTATGACGGCACAGATGAAATAATGATCGGTGACGGCACTGCACTCCCCATTTCCCACCACGGTTCTACCTCTCTTAATACTATAACTAACTCTTTTACCTTATCCAATGTTTTATATGTACCCAATATGAAACGTAATATCATCTCCATTTCTCAATTTTGCAAGTCCAATAACACTTCCATTGAGTTTTTACCCTCTTCTTTTCATGTGAAGGATCTCCGCACGGGGGCAGTTCTGTTGCAGGGTCGAACTAAAGATGGTGTCTACGAATGGCCGACCTCCCCCACTCGTACATCCCTCGTCGTCAAGTGTCAGCACCACTGTACCTGAGTGGCATCATCGGCTCGGACATCCCTCGTCGTCAATCTTCAAACGCATCATGTCTTCATTTAATTCTGCTGTCTCTAATTCCTCTAATTCAATTTATCATTGTAATGAATGCCAATGCAATAAAAGTCACAAATTACCATTCTCTTCCTCCACTCTTACTACCTCTGCGCCTCTTGAAGTTATATATACAGATTTATGGACCTCCCCGGTCTACTCCTTCGACAACTTCAAATACTACATAATCTTTATCGACCACTTCACCAAATACATATGGCTTTATCCCCTAAAACGAAAATCCGACACCCGTGATGTCTTTGTGCGCTTCAAGGCACTGGTCGAAAAATTCTTCACTCGCCCTATAATATCACTCTACTCTGACAATGGGGGGGAATACCAAGCTCTCTCTTCCTTCCTAACAATCCATGGGGTCTCTCATCTCACTTCTCCTCCTCACACTCCATGACCATACCGTGCCACTCCTTACACCATCTCTGAATGGTGCTCCATGACCTTACCGGTACTGGACCCACCATTGCAGAATGTCGACCCTGCACCCCGACAGAATTCCACACCCATCAATGCCCCGAGCCAACCTCCACCTCCACCTCACATTACTCCCACGGGTACGACCATTTCACAAGCATCAGTAGACCACAGATGCCCTATCGGGCATAACCAATCCAGAGCATCATCATCACTTACCAATCAAACCAATTCTGACCGACCACAAACAAGTCCACAATTACCACAACTCGATGATCACTCTAACCTCGACCGACCCACTGCAAGTCACTCACCCCTCACCAATAATCCACATAACAACCGACCTCATACACACAGTCGGGTATCAACCCTCCCCAAAAACACAACCCGCGACACTCCACCTGACCACTCTCGACCACAACCCAACACCGACCACACAAATACCAACCGAGCACATGACATCTCAACTACAACATCCGTGCCCGACCACACAAAACAAAACCGACCACTTGCACACTCAACTACACAACCCATACCCGCCCACACCAAAACCGACCACCCGTCTGAATCCTCCGACTTACCCCGTGTCATTGTCACACGTTCCAAGCACAACCTCCACAAACCAATTCAAAAACTTAACCTTCATGCCCAGCTTCTGCAACCTACTCTCGAACCCACCACCATTACCCAAGCCCTCAAGGACCCTAAGTGGCGCCAAGCTTTTTCGGAAGAATATAATGCTCTACTTCGCAATGGGACATGGGAACTAGTGCCACCCTGTCCCGACCAGAACCTGGTCGGCTGTAAGTGGATTTTTCGCACCAAATTTAATGCTAACGGTTCTATTGACAGGTACAAAGCTCGATTAGTTGCCAAGGGATTCCATCAACGTCCTAGCGTGGATTATTATGAAACCTTCAGCCCAGTCATCAAGCCGACCACAGTTCGGATTGTTCTCAGTCTTGCGGTTAGTCAAGGATGGTCTCTCCGACAACTTGACATCAACAATGCCTTTCTTCAAGGCACTCTCACTGAAGATGTTTATATGTCACAACCTTCGGGCTTCATTGATCGGGATCACCCCAATCACGTCTGCAAACTTCGCAAAGCCATCTACGGCCTCAAACAAGCTCCTCGAGCATGGTACCATGAACTGCGTCAATTTCTTCTACAGTCCGGCTTCACCAACTCACAGGCCGACACCTCACTGTTCATCTTCACCAACGCCCACACCACACTATATCTCTTAGTCTATGTCGACGACATCATCATCACTGGAAATGATGTTGCAGCTGTCCGCCGATTCATTGACCAACTCTCTCAGCGCTTCTCTCTCAAGGACCTTGGCCAACTTGCTTATTTCCTTGGGGTGGAGGTTACTAGCCACAACGATGATCTTTTCCTTAGTCAACGCAAGTACATTGCCGATCTGCTCACCAGAACCCACATGATTGACGCCAAGCCAGCCCCAACTCCTCTGGCGACAAACCCGACACTCACATTACAATCTGGATCTCCTTTACCTGATCCGACCGAGTACAGAACTATTGTCGGGAGCCTCCAGTATCTCTCCCTCACTCGACCAGACATTGCTTATACTGTAAACAAACTTTCTCAGTTTATGCATCAACCGACCGATGACCATTGGCATGCAGTCAAGCGTCTACTGCGATATCTCTGTGGCACTCTGGACCATGGCATATTTCTCCGCCGGAACTCCCCTCTCGCACTACATGCCTTTTCCGACGCTGATTGGGCTGGCAACATGGACGACTTCACCTCCACTGGTGCTTACATAGTATATCTGGGTCATAATCCTATTTCCTGGAGCTCCAAGAAACAACGCTCTGTTGCACGCTCATCCACTGAGGCTGAGTACCGATCAGTAGCCTCCACTGCTGCCGAAATTAGATGGATTTGTGCTCTCCTTACTGAACTTGGTGTCACTCTCTCTCTCCAACCAGTAATCTACTGTGACAATGTTGGGGCAACCAATTTATGCTCCAATCATGTTTTCCACTCACGCATGAAACACGTCGCGCTTGACTACCACTCATCCGGGAACAAGTTCAAAATGGTCTACTTCGGGTCTCACACATCTCTGGAGCTGATCAACTAGCGGACGCCCTCACCAAACCGCTTGCTCGGTCTCCTTTCAATTCACTCAAGTCCAAGATCGGACTCTCTCCACGACCGTCCATCTTGCGGGGGCATGATAAGATTCCATAATCAAGATAATTGAAGGGAGAAAATCAAGGAATATCAATTTTTGAATCTTTTGTAATTATGTCATTTATCTAGTAGTTAATCTCTTTCCTATTTTAAATTTCAAACAATGTGTATATATAGTACTAAATGACATTGTGAAATATAAGTGAAAAGACATATTTCTTCAACTTGTCCTCTTCAAATTCTACAATAACCTCAATGGGTTGCCTTAGTGGTTAAGACTTTTGCAGGTTTGAGTGATTTGTCCACTCTTAGGTTCAAGATTCAAATCTCAATATATGTATTTCCTTGAGGCCATGTCACATGGTATAAAAAATCAGCGACTTGTCCGGATCTGTGTTGTGAAACTTTGAAGACACATATCACATATCTCGGCGAAGATTAGTCGAGATGCACGTAATCTGATCCGGACATCTAGATTATCAAAAAAAAAAAAAATTATTTCAATATTTTTGTTATTTTTCTATTAAAACTAACTTTGGTATTAACTCAAAAGAGATATACGTGAGTAAATGATATATCGCCATCTCAAGTGTTAGTTTCTCAAACGTAAGAAGAGATGCATAAAATTTACTCTAAAATATATTCACACATATGTTGAGAGACTCGAACTATCCTACTCGAAGAATGAGCCAAAAAAGAGTCTGCTACTTGACTAAAAAATGGTACGTTGTTTGAATAAATTTAATCCTAATTAAACACAAATTTTATTGCAAAACAAAAATAAAAATTGTTTACAATAAATTTGAGCTTAATAATAAACAGAAAATAATAGGAAAAAAAAAACTATTCAATATTCCGGAATGTTCTTCTAGTATTGAGTTGAAACTTATTATAATTCTATAACTGCATCTCAGTAGCAAGCATGAGGCATGCGTTAAAGTTGGGCCAAACACCTGCCCAATTCTTGTTTGGTATGATGGCATAGTTGAATGAACACCATTTAACAATATCTTAACAAATTGTCATCCACAACATTGATCTCTGTCTCTACTAATTATCCATGTGACGACCCACCTTGCAGTTACAGCCTCATACTCAGAAAAAAAAAACACCTAAAACGTCTCTTATTTTTATTTTTTTTGGTTATTTTCTCTAATTTTACACTTTCTCATGTTTTATTTTGTTATTGTTTAGTGTTCCAGATATGATCCAATTAGTCAAATAATCCAATATTATTTTCAATGTTGGGTGGAATATCACTGATATCAAATATGATGATTTGATCTAACTAATTAAATATTGTCTGTTATAAAAGCTTTGATAAGAATTGCAACACCACCTAAAATATAATAATTCAGTTCAAATATTTTTTTTTTTTAACAAAAATGAATGAAAACGAATTAGCTAGCTAAGCTTTACCTCTTTTGAGGTGTTAAGAATTTTGAAAATAGACGGATCCATAAAAAAATTAAGTTATAAGCCATATCTTAACGACGTTAACGTTTGTGTCGCGTCAGCGTTTGCTTTTTTCAGTATTTGTTGTTGTGCTTGCATTTGCATGGAGACAATGATGTCCGTCCGAATCCATTTGGTCCCTCTAAAAAGCAATTAGTAGCCGGCCTATGTCGTCATGACGGTCAGTGGGGTCCATAAAAGAGTCCCCATTTTTGCACTGCAATGGTCCAAAATTTTCAGTCAATTCGGATCAAAATCAGGGGATGGGGTGTGTGGGCCGTTGGATTTCCATCCAACGGCCCATGTTGTAAA
The DNA here is from genome assembly GCA_019454045.1 of Zanthoxylum bungeanum. NCBI lineage: Eukaryota > Viridiplantae > Streptophyta > Magnoliopsida > Sapindales > Rutaceae > Zanthoxylum > Zanthoxylum bungeanum. Next base: position 406,730 of record SKCR01026712.1, read on the forward strand.
CCAGAAAAAAAAAAAAATGGAGTGGTGTTGCTATTAAGTATTAACATGGATAGAAAATTGAGCCTTCCTTAAATTTGATTTTAATGGCTATCCATTTTGAGTTGACTAAATGAATTAGGGAAGGGCATTTTTTGGTTTGTTTGGTTGGGTTTCTTTCCAACAATTTACTCAATTATTAATTGAGCAATAAGATGATAATGTAAAATGAATTTTATTTATTTAAAAAATAAAAAGATTTTTTTCTTTTTATCAACTTGAGATTTGGTTTTTCTTTTTCCCGAATCAAAACTTCGTATCATTTGATTAAATTAGCGAAACCGAACGGCTTATGATTTAATTCGGTTTGGATATTTTAATTTTTCAAAACATTAATCATTAAAATTTAAAAATATAAAACAAAGTACAAAATATTTGAATTTTGAGATCCGATGTGCCATTTTATTTGTACCGGCATTCAAATTTGTGTCCGTTAAAAAAAAAGCATTTTCTTTTTAAGATTGGTCCACAATAATGACGGAGCTACTAAGATGTTAAACTGTAAGTGGAGTAATGAGACAAGGTCCTGAGTTCGAATTCAGGGAGTGTTTTTTTTATAAGAAGTCGAAACAGTCGAGGATTATACATGTTTAAATTCAGATTAGGTGATTTGGTGGCGTGGTTTCCAACGTTTCCCAAAAAAAGTAATGGGATAAGTGAAATTGATGCGGTGAAAATGCATATATATTTCTTATCCTCATAGATGGATGAAAATCCCAAGCTACTTTTTTCTCTACGGTGTGTTTTATCATCCATGTATAATCCTCACCATCTATAAATAGCAATAAAGTTTTGTATGCATGTTTATTCATATGCATAAGGATTGTGGTGGTGTCACGGCTTGGTGGTGTAGGGCTCAAAATCTGATTTTGAGGTCATGGGTTCAATTCTAGAGAGTGCGTTTTTTATAAGAGTCTAAACAGTCAGAAGTTTTATCCGCTCCGCTTAAACCTAGAAGATGTGTTTTGGCGGTAGTGTTTCCAATGATTCTAAAAAAATAATAATAATAAGGATCCTGATCTTGAAACAGTTGCTAGAAGTTGTTTCTATGCATATTTTTACCATGTTCACTATGTGCATAGCTATAAATAATTATACGGGAGATCAATTGTGAAAAATATGTTTTATTTATCACTCTTTTCTTTTAAAAAAAAATAATAATTTGGGCCGAATTGCCAATTGGATATTTTATTAACCTATAGAGGTTTTAAGGCAAGCCCAAATAGGTGGTCGCCTAGGGCATTATATTTTAGGAAGACAATATTTTCTAAAGATCTCCCCAATAAAATTATAATCAATAATTATCTTAAAATTTTATTTATTTTTTAACTCTTTAATACAACTCTAATTAATAATTATTTTAAAAATTAATTTTTTTTTTTAAAAAAAATCACATATTGTATTGTATAAATTAGGATTGGCTCTAAGCCATAGGCATTAGTAGACCCGGCTGCGGTTCAGTTTTGAAAAAGAATCGAAATCAGAAATATCTGGTTCGGTTTCGATTCCATTTTACCAAAAAAAAAAAAAATCTAATAATAAATTAGTGAAATACAAAATTTAACCATGAAAATCACGATTGTGTTGATATTTATATAGTAATAATTTTTAATTTAATTTATATTTTATTAATTTTTTTATTAATGTGGTTCCGAAACTGAACCGTAAAATTAAGGAATCGGAACCGGCGGTTCTGAAACCGCGATCAGGCCTAGGCACTAGGTGTTAGCCCCTTAGTCTGGTTGCTCGAGCAAAATGAGGAATGAGTGGCATTGGCGGCAGCCAAGCACTCGCAAGATGAGCATGACTTTGGTGGGCTGTGTGTGTGGGCAGTTGGTGCTGTTTTAATAGAAGTTGCGGGGACATATGTGGGCAGTTGGTGCTGTCCGTGGGAAGTTGATGTGGCTTTGGGCAAGGCAGTTGGCATGCACATGCAAGAGAGTTGGCTTCACATGCAACTAGGGGTGTTCACAGGTCGGATTTTTTAAAATTTTGTGAGACCTGATCGGGTCGGGTCACGTGGAGGTTGGGTCGCGGGTCAGGTCACGCGAAGGTGAAACCCGATCGGGTGCGGGTCGGTAAGAAAAATAATTTTTTTAAATGAATTAATTATTTTGAAATATAAATATTAGTTATTTTATGTCCCGAAAATTATCATATATATAAATTTTTAATACAATAAAAGTAATAAATAAATGAAATAATATTAAAAACTTTAAAAAATAATAAATTTTTTAGAAAAATAATGAAATATTATATGGTAGGGTCGGGTCGGGTCGGGTTTTAGTATCAAACTCGTTGCCCAACCTGAAAATTTCGGATCGGGTGGAAATTTTTTTATTTTCATTTTAAACTCGCGCGGGTCAGGTTGGGTCACTTCGGGTCGGGCGGGTCGCAAACCCTACATGCAACACACATGGGGGCAGTTTCAGGGGGAAAATGCTAGTATCTGTCGTAGGTTGCAAGTTGGGAAACATGTGAGGAAATTTGTGGGCTTGTGTGTGTAGATAGTTCCTTAGGTGTTAGGCATTCCTATAACAGTTGAGATGTAACTGTTGTGAGTGTATTTGTTGGCTGGTGCCCATTGGGCCAGCACACCCTAGGGCATTTGGGGTGTAACTGCTGCTAGTATATATTATGTTTGTAAAGAACTTGCAAAGGACACGAGAGATAAACAGTGACATAGTTTGTTGGTGCAAATGAGTGAGATGTTCATTGTAAGCCTTTGCATGGTCTTGCATGGTTCCTTGTAATTACTTTGGTGAGTAAACAAAATGTTGGGCGTGTTTGTCTGTAAAGCTTTGTGTCTAGTATTTACTTGAGGCGTGGATTGCTTGTGTGTTGGCTGTGAGGGTGTGTAAACATTGTTGGGTTGCTGCTCGTGACTTGTGTGGGTGCGCAAATGTAAGGCTGACTAAGTTGGGCGAACTTAGTGCCGCATTTGGCTAAGAAAACTTGAGGTTGAAATTTAGCCGCGTGACAACTGGTATTAGAGCCCCGTCTTGGTTTGATGGCGGGCGGAACTAACTCTGAACTAAAGAAGCGAGTGACTAAGTTGGAGGCACTCGTTAGGGAGTCTAACCGAGAGACTGTTCCTCATTTGTTTTTGTTGATGGAGCAATTGGCAGAGGAAATAATAGGCCTTCGGAACAAACTTGAAACGCAACGCGTTGATGATGAGGAACACATTGTCATAGTCACCAGATATTGTGTGGATTTTGTGAATGTGTGGAAAGCTAGTAAAGAGGAGATGATGAGGGAGATCACTCTTCTACAGAGGGATTTGAGGCGTGGACAACCTACTGGGGGTGAGGCCGCGACCAAACTAAAGGTTCCTGAACCAAAACCATTCGGTGGTGCTCAAAATGCGAATGAGTTAGAGAATTTCTTGTGGGACATGGATCAATATTTCAGGGTTGCTCATATTCTTGAGGCAGAGAAAGTTACCATCACAAGCATGTACTTGGAGGGTGATGCGAAGTTGTGGTGGTGAACTCGGTCAGATGATGATGAAACAGCGGTGCGTCATACGATAGATACATGTGAGACGTTGAAGAATGAATTGAATGATCAATTCCAACCTACCAACACAGCGTGGATTGCAAAAGAGACCTTGAAAAGTTTGAAGCAAACCAATTTGATTCGGGGATTATATAAAGCAGTTTAGTTCCTTGATGTTAGATATAAGGAACATGTACGATGAGGACAAGTTGTTTAATTTCATGTATGGATTGCAGAATTTGGCACAAAATGAGTTACAGAGGCAATGTGTGCGTGACATACCCGCGGAAATAACAGCGGCAAATTTCCTAGTGGACTACAAATCTATTTCTTCAACAAAGTCCAAGCCAGATCCGAAAGGGAAGGGAAATGAGAAATTCCGTGATTCAGACAAGGGGAAAAAGAAGAGCAATGAAGGCAAAAGGAAGCCACAAGATGATGGGAAGTCTAAAGGGGTTTGCAATAACAACAAAGGCTGCTTCATCTGTGATGGTCCACACATGGCAAATGAATGCCCCAAAAAAAAGAAACTGAATGCTCTCATGGTTGCGAAGACGGGGTAAGGAAGGGGAAGAATACTCGGCAAGGCCTAGTCAGATGAACCATCTTCAGTTAGTGAATGTAATTCGGGAATACATATTTGACAACGGCTTGATGTATGTCCAAGTCCTCATCGATGGGAAAATAGTGAGGGCATACATATAACTTTATTGCGGTAGGAGTTGCCGAGAAGTTGTGCCTCGAATTGACTAAGTCAGGGAGTAGCATGAAGGTTGTCAACTAAACAGCAAAGCAAGTTCAAGGCACAATTGCATGAGTGACTATACAACTTGGTCAGTGGCATGGGTCATGTACGTTGATGGCAGTACCTTTAGATGATTTCGAGTTGATTTTGGGAATCAGCTTTTCATCCAGGCCAAGGTTGCAGTTGTTGGAGTTGGTGCTTGGAGCGTCAATCCGGATAATGTATAGTATATTATATTTTATTATTTATTAATAAAATAACTATATTTTCATTTCAAACTTTATTAATGGTATTGTCATTATGCATATTAGATTGATGTATAAATATGCTAAGAATGACGCCGACCTTAGAATAGTCATGTAGTAATACTGGACACTAGGTGGTCCGACATTGGGATAAATATTACTATTATAAACTATTCTTAAAGTATATATATTCATAGTCGTTGGTTTTGGAATACTGTCGAATTCCTATAACCGAGAAGATTAGCACATGTCGTATATTGGAATTGGAGTTCCAATAGTTTAACCTGATGTACCATGAGCTTTGGAAGCTCGTATAGACATGTGGGTATTGGTTTGACCGAATACTGAATGACTCACAGGTGATCCTAATAGTTGGAAGTATACACCACCGTTAATAGGAATCTCCTCGAGTCGAGTAGCATATGTGATCATTTGACTATATGATAACATTGATTTTGTGTGAGATCCTTCACACTTTGATGCCATGTATGTCAGAAACCTTTCATGGTCTGGCCTCTAGATGTTCGTTGGGTGTGGACCGATGCACTTAGTAATCAAGTGCGAGTCAAGATAGGATTCGTCGGCCCATATGTGTACTATAAGGGGCTTAGGTATCCATGTGAGTAAGTCACGATTCTTAAGACTTTGGCTAAAGCCGATCACCTAGGGTGGATCACATCAGTTGTAAAGAATCGTGGACATGTCGACATGAGATGTGCGCCTTTGGAAACTTGACGGTGTATTCTATGTATCCTGAGTACATCTCGGATTGCCTATGACGGAGGGATTGTTAAACATATGTGATGACCTCGACTTGTATAGTTCAGAAATGTCGTTCGTGTTCTTCGCGAATTTGGAGGTGGCTGAACTGCGTACATATTAGCTAGGCTTATATGACGAACGTGTCTGAACTTAGAGAGTCACAATATGAAGTGTACTCGTTGAGCACTTGGGTAGCCAATAAATTTTGATAAAAGATAATAATTGATATTATAATTATCAACTAAGATAATCAAGTGTTATTGGATAACATTGATTATTTACTTTAACTAATCCATTTCCTAATCTTTGTCTTGATTTAATTGGATTAAATCAAAGTGGTAGACAATGAAGATTAATCACACTTCATTATACATATTTGGACAAATTAAATTAAGCCCACATAAAAGTTGATTACAACTTTTATTAATTAAAAATTACCTAAGTTATGCTATAAATAGCAAGCTTTGGGAAGGTTTTAATTAAGCAAAGCAAGAATAACAAAGTTTTGTGAAAGCTTGAGAAAACTAAGTCCAGGCAAATTATTAGAGAAATTAGCCTAAGTTAGAGAAGTGTTTAGAGAAGCTTGTGAGGTCTTTACAATATTTCATGTAGGAGAAGTCAAGATTGGATCTTGGATTGAAGCTTGCCAACATTGGAATCAAGATTGGATCTTGAAGTGAAGTTTGCAAGCCTTGAAGCTTCTCCTACCATTTCAACAAAAGAAAGAGATTGGATATTTGCATCAAACTTGCTAGGTAAGTTTAAACTTCTTATAAGTTATGTTCTTTTATATATTGGATACATGATTACATAGCTCAATGTTGAAATAAGGATAATAAATTGTGTTAGGATGCTTTAGAAATATAAACACAATATGATTGGTAATTGGGTCAAAAATATTTATGTTAGACATAGACATAAAATTAAAGTTTGGAACTCTAAATTAAAGCTTTGAGCTATGGCTACCATTCCAGAATCACTTGACCACATTTGGGTGACCTAGAATTATTCATGAGTCATTTCATTGTGTGATTCTATTTTGGGTTATAATTTGATTCAAAGAAATGCATATATATATATATATATATATTATATATATATATATATATATATATAATACATATATGTTTATTTCATAACTTGTATTGTGGTTGTTTTTGAAGTTAAAATTATTTTGGGTGATTTTAAAAGTGTTTAGTTTTTAAAATTAAAAAAAAAACAAAAAAATCAAGAAAATGGGGCAGGTTTTGTTCTCGGCCAATTTGGCCGAGAGCAAGGCACTGCAGCACCACAAAGTGGCGCTGCAGCGCCAATGCATGCTGCACAGCAGCATGCGGGGCATGTTGTTGCTAGCAGCATGTTGTGCGGGCAGCATGCCTCGCAAGTAGCATGTTGCTTGCGCAACATGCCTTGGCCCGGGTAGTTGCACTCTTATCCGATTTTTATCCCGATTAATTTTTTTCCGGATCCAAATTTATTTCTGGTTTTTTCGTAAATACTTGAAAATAAAATATTATATTTTATTAAATTTTAAAATACACTCATGCTAGATATTCATGGGTTAGACCCACTTTCGCTGTGCGGGGCACCGATCCGATCCTAAGGGTTCCACAATTACCCCAAAGCGGTGATGCCTTACTTGGCGAGTCTTCTGATCTGTGATAAGGACCAATCATGCTTTGTCCATACTGTTGGAAAAGTGTGTGGGTGTAAACGGGCTGAAGGACAACATGAGTTTGTATCAGCATTGCAGATTGAGAGTGGGTTGAAGCGTAGAGAGGAGACATACTTGGCGGCACTCATAGAAGTCAAGATGGGAAAGACAGTGGAGGTGTCTGATTCGGTTGCGGAACTGTTGATGGAATACAAGGATGTAATGCCTTCGGAGTTGTCGAAGTCTCTTCCTCCGCGAAGACCTACTGACCACAAGATAGAACTGGTCTCTGGTGTTGGGCTGTATGCCTAAGTATCATATAGGACGAGTCCTTCGGAACTAGTTGAGTTGCAAAAGTAATTTGGAGAGTTTCTTGATGCCGAAATGATCCAGCCCTCGAAATCCCCATATGGTGCGCCTGTTTTGTTCCAGAAGAAGCAAGATGGTTCCTTGCGGATGTGTGTTGATTATAGGCTTTGAACAATGTAACGATCAAGAATAAGTATCCAATTCCGTTGGTGGCAGATTTGTTTGAACGTTTTTCCAAGCCGTTCTACTTCACAAAGCTGGATTTTCGGTCTGGATATTGGCAAGTTCGGATTGCCATAAGGGATAAGGGAAAGACTACTTGTGTGACAATGTACGGATCATATGAGTTTTTAGTAATGTATTTTGGACTTACTAATGCACCAGCTACTTTTTGTAATTTAATGAATGATATTCTTTTGAGTTTGTGGACCGTTTTGTGGTTGTATATCTGGATGACATTGTTATATATAGTGAGAATCTTGCTGACCATTTAATGCAATTGAGATTGGTGTTGGAGAAATTGAGGCAACATGCACTATTTGTTAAAATGGAAAAATGTGAATTTGCTCAATAAGAAGTGATGTTTCTTGGACATTGGGTGAGTCAATGGCAGGTTCGCATGGACGAAATGAAAGTCCAGGCCATTCGGGATTGGCCTAATCCTTCTAAAGTTGCCGAGCTGCGGTCATTTTTGGGATTGGCTAACTATTACCATAATTCATCAAGGGGTATTCAAAGCGTGTGGCTCCCTTGACTGATTTGCTGAAAAAGAAACAAAATTAGGTGTTAGGTGTGCAATGCCAGGAGGCATTCGAGGATTTGAAGGTGGCAGTAGCAAATTAGCCTGTTTTGCAATTACCGGACTTCGAATTACCATTTGAGGTGCACACTGATGCTTCTGACCGGGCCATTGGGGGTGTGTTGGTGCATAATTCTCATCCAGTTGCCTTTGAAAGTAGAAAGTTAAAGGATACGGAGCAACGATATTCAACATAGGGATGTCAGTTGTACCCGGACCCGGACCGAATCCGCATGGACCCGGAAGATCCGGGTCCGGATTCGCCCGGGTCGTGATTAAAATATTAGGACCCGAGCGAATCCGGATCCGGACCCGGGATCGCACGGGTTCGGCCAGGATAGACCCGGGTCCTGAAAAATAATAATTAAATATAATAAATTAGAATAAAATTAATTATTCTATAAAATTATTTATTAAGATGTGATTTATTATTCTAAAATTAAGATGTGATTCTATAAAATATTAATGTTAAAAAAAGTCATATTTCCCATCATTTATTATAAATAAAAAAATAAAGTTACATCTTAAATTATTTGCTCTTTAATCCTAAAATTTTAAATTTTATTATTATGTATCATTTTTTTTATATATATAAGGGGTTTGATCTATTTTGTTTTTCTCCATTTTACCCATTATAAAGAAAAATAATATTTAAAATATTGTTAAGGTGAATAGTAAATATATGTGTGTGTGTTTTTATAAAAATGGGTGTGTAAGCCCAAATATATTTTAGCCCATCATCTCCCATTTGAACACTGCGTTTTGCAAGCACTTATTTTTAATTTAAATACACACTAAATATTAGTTCTTCTTTAGTTTGTTGTGTATAGGTGAAACCATTTATAATCACATTGTGATTGTGCATAAATAAATACACACTCAAACACACATATAATTGACAGTTTTTTTACGACTGTAGGTAAAAAAAAAATAGTCACAATGTGACTTCATTTGATTGTGCTTAATGTGTCTGAAAATTGATAATGTGACTGAGATAACTAATGTGATTGATGTCACAAGTGTGACTAAGGGTCAGCAATATGACTGAGGTCAGAACTGTGAGTATGCTCAATATAATTGAGGGTCAGCAATATGACTGAGGTAACTAATATGATTAAGGGTTTGTAATATAACAGATATTATAATTATGTCTGTGTTCAATTGACTGATGGTCGGTAATGTAAATGAGGGAACAAATTTGATTAAGGCACAATCATGATTAAATTGTCAATCACCCAACCGATAGTCACGTTGTAACTGTGGGTAAAAATATAACTATAACTCGATTATTTGCGATCATAACAAATGTCAATATGAAGTATGTATCGCAATAATTTTGGGGCTAATTTCGACCTTAGGTAAGTTTGAATTTGAGAGAGATTTGTTAATGAAAGTTATATGTATATATCTTAAGTATATGTATATTTTTACATATTGTGATTTGTTATTGGGATGAAAGACATGAGTGTTTGAAAACATATAGTTTGAATTTATTATTATCTTATAAATATAATGACTATTTTTGACCTATTTTTTCATCAAACATATTTTAAAGTTTATAATTTGTAAATCGATATTTTTTTTTCCATGAAACACTTTATATTTTGGTAGATATTTAAGTTTTAAACTAAAGTGGAAAAATTAATTTTTTATATTTTAATTAATTATTATTTTTGTTAATTTTACAACATATGACTAAATACAAATTTATAAGTTTAGGTTAGGTTAAGTAGTAATCCTTACTGTTTTTATTTTTTAGTATAAGTTCCTTGGTTATATTCACGTAAAATGCACATTTCAATGTTTATTTTTATTGGCATTAGCAGTTGCTATAGTGAGATTTCAAAGAAATGAGCTTTTACTGTTTAGATTTCTTATTATATGCAGAGTGACTCAAATGTCCTGAGGTTATCATTTTGTACTCTTAAAAAAATTTGTCTAAGACCCAAAATATCATTGAGTCACACCTAATCCAACCCAACCCAATTCGTTAATCGATTGGGTTGATAATTTCCAACCAGATCAACATGAAATTATTAAATAACTCACCCAGAATCCGACCCTACCTATGGAATTGGCGGGTTGAGTGTCTGCCCTTATATTTAAATATTAATATATGGATTTTTCTCCAAATTGCATTAAAAAATAAAAATTGTCTGATGAGACGATGTTGCTACTATTTATTTATTTATTTATTTTTGACATAACAACGGTAACGTGTGTAACATTTTGATAATATCTTCAACTTCTTTTAATAAAAAAAATCTCAAACACCTCAGTTTTAATAAATTTACTTCC